>CM057820.1:38359514-38959514 GCA_030067965.1 Latrodectus elegans | reverse complement strand
TACGTTGTACTTTTTACACAAGGTATTAAAAAGGTTAATAAACAAAATGCTAAACTGAAAAAATGATATTTCTAATTTAGATAGCAAACAAAAAATTATCATAACTTAAAAAGTACTGTTGCAAATTACAGAAATTCTTTGTTTCATTGCAAGTAACTTGAAAAAAAAAAGAAAATCTTATAAGATATTTGGAAACATTTTTTGAAATCGATGAAAAATAGAACCTCCTAAGTATAGATTCACAAATTTAATTTTTATACTGTATGTAATAATATTTACCAATATTAAGCATAATCCCTCTGAATAATAAAATAGATTTTTGCCTTATATGTTGTGGATAAATTTGGCAAATTCTTATTCAAATAACTTAGCAAAATAATTTGCATAAGTTCGTTTATGACTTTGTCAAGTAATAATATCTATTCATCATTTTATGGTTCTAAACTATATCCAAGAATTAAACTCCCCACCCTGTGTATGTTTAATGGAGTTGAGATAAAAAAGAAGCATGCTTACCTAAGCATTTTCATTTGATGACTTATTCCATGCCCTCTGAACATTTACCACATACTCCCTTCATAAGAATTTCTTATCAATAATAGTCCGTATTAAAAAGAAAAATCCTTACGAATTAGTAAACCTAGAAAATTTGATAAGAGTAGCAAAATAGAAAACTTCAAAGTTCCCTCCTAAAAATTCTGCATGAAGAAACCGATGCGCAACAATCATTTCCCAATATACAACATTTTGGCACTGAACCTACGGCCTTCCTCTGTGAATGGGAGAATCCCAAAACTACGCTACTGTAAGCCCTTGGTAACCAATTCAGATTAGTGTTTCTTCTTCTAGATTTCGGTAACCAAAATTTCATTGCAAAAATCTATCATTAGGGTTAGTTGTAAATTTCAGCTTGGCTTGGCAAAATATTTGGAGATAAATTCAATTTCTGGTAACCATTGCGCTTAGTTTGACTTTTGTGTAGCAGCCGTGGTATTCTTGTAAGTAACATCTTTGCGACTATCTTGGCTTCAAAAAATAACCAAATGATCAAGGTTTACTGGATTGTAAACTTTTCTCCATCAATATCTATTTCAAAATAAAATTATAAAATAAAAAACTGGCGTTGTCATAAAATAAAAAACTGGTTCTCGTAAGATATCTCTGCAGTTTTTGTTCATTGAGAGTTTAATGATTAACATACAATCAAGTTCAATCAATAATGACATCTTTTACTGAACAAGAGCTCTTTTATTGCATACACAAAATTTTCTGCATATTAAAAGATAAATACTAAATGTTTGCTTTTCTTCACATGTAAATATGTAGTGAAAAAAATTTATGATGAAACTCGGAACGCTTAAGAGAACAACATAAACAGTTGCTATTCACTAAAATTATGATGATTACGTAAGAAATTCAAAATCTGTTTCTATGATTGGTCATAGATGTCACTACAATCCTGGTCTCATAGATAACATACCTCATGAAGCTTTGTCTTTACTGAATTGGATCATACTTATCTTTATTTAATAGAAATATCTTTTGAAAATAAGTGGAAATCTAGGATTAGATGATGTTGAAATTATTTTGTATATGGTCGTTAATACTATCCTTTGCAGAAAGTTGTTTTATTGACTCATCTTTGAAACATATCCAAAAAGCGTAAGAATATATTTAACTTTAGTTTAGACTTACTTTGAAGAGAGCAATATCAGCCTCCTTCCAAACCCATATTAGTTATTTCCCAGCAGCATTTAGATTTATATCACAATTCTACTTTTATATATCGTCTCCATCATATTTTCATATTTTAGATGTAACTCTCATACAAACAGTTTTATACATTATGATTTTATATTTCAATATACAGTATTTATATTACGCTAAAAGAAAAAATAATGACTGTCCAAATATTTGCATGAAACAACTTGATGCCTTTGTTTAGGTATCTGATACATCCAACTCTAGAATTTCAAAATTTATTTAGACAATTTTACAAAAAATATTTCGTTTAATTTGAGATAAACATAAAATGTAGATTTAAATTATAAGCAATTTACTGACGATTAGTTTGGAATGTTAGTCTCTTTGTACATAAATCATTTACATGTAGTCTTTATTTCTCGTAAAATATCGAAAACATTAAAAAATATTCCTCTAAATCTATCAATGGAAAATGGAAAATATAGAAATTTAATTCAATAATTATAAAGATAAATCGTAATTTATTTGATAAATTATAGGACCAGTTAAATATAAATTTCTTAAACTGTCTTTCTAAATCGATGCTTTAAATAAGTGCTTTGTATAAATAATAAAATTTCGAAAAATATATTCATTTGTTTCTTTATTACACTTTAAAATAAAATTTACACATGTCTAAAATTCTTTGTCATAAAATTTTAAATTTTTTGAGAGCAAGTGTAGTTTTTTGTGTACTATAGAGGTTAAAAATATTAATATAATTAATTAAATTCTTTAAACTAATTTTGTGTACCTTATTTTGCATTTCATAACAAATGTGAATTAATATGCATTTTTATTGAATTATTTTATTCTTTTTTTTTCCTTCTTCCTGGTGAATACTCTTAAATAATTTTAATATTTCCTTATTTTATCTTCTCTATATTTGTTTGATTATTAATGAAACATAAATCCATCAAAAATTGATTGATTTCCTTAAAATGAATTGGATTTTTTTTCATTAAATTGATTTGAAAATTAGCATTATTAAACAGATTGTAAAATCAATGAAATTACATTTATATAAAATTTTATTTTTAAATAATTTGTGTTGACTTTGAATAATGAGCATATTTTACATAAACATACAGAAATAGTTTCATTGAAAAATTATTGAAATAAGCCTTTAAATTTAATACAAAAATTAAAAGGCCACACACACATTAAGAGAACATAAAGTAATAGAATAAATCTCACTCATATTCTTTCTGTAGTCAGTACGACAGTAATTAATGTCGCAATTAGACGATCAGCTGTGAAAATGTCATTCGGTGAAGATGATAAGCATTGATTGATGAGCGAGTTTCAACTTTAAAAAGAGAGAGGTCATTTATCATTTCTTAGTGAATGCCCGGAGTTTCAAGAGATTTCCGCTAGAAGAAGAATCCATTCAACAATTTAAAATTGAGATTATTAAATTATTGAAGTGATAATGGAATTAATTTGGAATGATATATAGGAGTTTTAAAAATGTCATTTCAAACATAAATTTGTGTGATGAGCTATGAGTATTGAAATTACAAAGCGAATGAAATGGAGTCTTCTAATTAATAATTTTATTTAGTGTAGAATATTTAATGCATTAATTTCATAATTAAGTATTATATGATTCCAAATTTATCGAAATAAATTTAATTCATTGACAGAATATATACAAACCTCAAATTCGTGCGAAAAATGTGTGCCATACTTAACAATGTCAGAATATTTAAAATGTGTTTATGTTTATTTGTACGGAAGCATAACTAAAATAAAATCATTTAATGTAAGGAGTACCTAAAATAACGAATAATTACCCTATAAATCAATAAATACATTTTTTCATGTTCTTAAAACTAGGATACTTTTTTAAAAGAATAAAGTTCTTTCTTGGATCTTCAATATTTTAATAAACACAGGATATTAAGATATAGAAGCTACAAGACAAATCCATGTTATTGTGATGAACTTTCTGTAAATATAGATTTTAACTTCAAGATCAAGGTTAAGCGAAATCTAACCTTGATCTTGAAGTCTTATTAAAATGTATAATACAGCGGGCAGTTTGATTATAAAAATATTGTCAGCTTCATTAGTAGTACAGAAAATATTATTAAAATGTACATGATTCATTAGTTATATCTATGTCATCATTATATATTTATATATATATATATATATATATATATATATATATATATATATATATATATATATATATATATATATATATATATATATATAATACTCAAATGCAAGGTTCAAGTTCAAATTGTAGTATACAAGGAATATATTTTTAGTAGCTTATATCTGTCAACTTGATATGCTAGACGTAGCCACCAGTCTTAACCCAATGACTTTTGGCTAGATCAATATCAAATCCATAATGTTGCAGACAGAACTATAATTTTATGTATTTGACATAACGTGTATTTACAATTTAAAAACACTTTAATCGTTTTGAGGAAAACAAGCAACAAGCAAATAAAGTCAAATTTTTGAAAACATTGAGTTTTAGCGGATATATTACGAATAAAACTCTAATATAAGTACAAAAAATTAGAAAATGCTGCAAGTATTTGTACAAACAAAAATAATAAATAATAAAAGCTATAAAGCCTATAAATTTTAAAAATATGCATTAGATATTTTTGTATTTATTTATTTTTCTCTCTCTCTCTGTGTTATGGAAAAAAAATTAAAATATTTAAAACATTTAATTCACTAGATGATTTTGAAGTGAAATATCTAAGAGAAAAAATATGCATTTTTTATTCTAATGTAATATTTTTTTTTTCATTTGAACTGTGTTTCGATTTTACTGTCAAAGTTCGGTGATCAATGCCTTTTAAGAACATATTACAAACTTAAGGAAGTTGTGTCATTTTAATGAAAAGGCTATTTGAAGAAATTGTAGAAATTAAAAGAAATTGCAGGAAATCGGCTCGATTCAGTAATATACACTGGAGAAAATGGCTGTATAAGGACTTAACTTCTGAGCATTAATGATTGACATTGTTCTACAATTAAAAAATACGACGATTGTCATGTAGGCTATTTTAACACAGAGCGCAATAACAGTAACTATCAAGTATGCATAATGCATGCCATAGATTTAATGATTGTGATTACATTGAGAACTTCATCCATTGCATCTTGCCTTTGGTAGATTTTTCGTAGTCATATTCCCATGGAATAAGGAAGAAGTTCATAAAAGTTTCTAAGCACATTATTGACAGATATATTAAGCCTCATAAATTTAAAATTTAAAGCTCATGTCCAATTTATTTTACTAATTAATTTTCTAGTGAAAATGCGTATAAAAGATGTTCAGATTCTATAAATAAGTAAATTTGCTAAGTTTTTATCATTTTTGAAGAAAAAACGTTCATTTAGTTAGCAACTTTTTAGTAAATTTTTAGATTTGGCAATGACAGCTGGCTTGCAATTTAACCAAATCGCTACCGATAGAGATGATTTGAATATAATCTAAACTGAAGGTAATTACTTTATTTCAGCTTACAATCATTTAAAAGACTGACAGCGCACCATACAGTGAACGATCATCTGATGCGGCCATTACATAATGAATCAGTATTTTCGTAACGGCTCATTTCAGCTACACGAATAAACTCGTTCCTTCACTTACTTTCTGAATAGCTTAAGGTGGTTTGCTTGACACCTATTAAGTTGCTTATAAAAAGAATAATGCAAACTGAAAAGGCTCACCTTCACTCAACTGGCCATCCGTTAAATCGTTAATACGGAGCAGTGTAATTAGTTGGACGTCTGCGTTTGTCATCACACATATAAAAAATACTATTCGCAATGAAACTTTTAGAAAAATCAGGAACAATTTGACTGAAACTTATTTTTTTTTGTTACATAATTAATTTCCAATCTAAAATATATTTATAATTGCATACACAAAGGAAATACATTATTGTAATAAATTTTAAGTTAAATTAGTAAAAGATGATTAAAATAAGTTCTAATTAATTAAGTGATAGCTTTTTCAACTGTAACTGCGTGTACGGAAAAAATGAAGTTGAAAATATTTAGCTGATTCAACTTACTTTAAATTTGCTTCTCATTTAATGCGATAAATTACAAACCATCATCTTAATTTCAAGCTAAAAGATAAACGTTAATTGGGACAGAATATTATTAAAATTATAAAGCATATTAAGATTAACTCTGTTGATGTATGTAAGCATTAATTACCAGACACTGACGTAAAATACAACAGAGATGCTGACGTAAGTTTATTAATTACTGTCAATTGTTTACATTCGGACGGGACTATGTATTACAAGCACATGAATAATAAACATGTATCTGGTAATGTAAATCATAGATATTTATGTTCCTTTAAATATCCATGAATATTTAAGCCTCTATTAGAGAAATTCAAATAATCTTTCATTTCTCTAGAGTATTTCATCTTTGGACGAGATTACTGTATTACAATTATGTGATTTATTCCTCGAAGAATATGTTGACTGAATATATCGCTTAAAAGATACATATATTGCCTTATCTATTTGATATTCATAAAACTTTTGTTTTAAAATTTAAATAAAATTTTAGATAAAAAAATATTGTTTTTTAATTTTATCAAAATTTAAAAGTAATAAATATTCTTTACTCAATCATCATTAATGATATTAAAAATTACTAAAACGAGTAAAATAAAAGTAATAAACAACATAAAAATAATATTTTTATGATATTTCTATGAAATTTAAGTATCGAATAGAGTTGCAATTATATTGAAATTTTTCTTGATTTTTAAATTATTCATCTATACCTAAAATATTAATAAAACGCAATAAAATAATTTAAATTAGTTTATTGCGTATCTGTAGCAGGATAAAAAAATTAAATATTGAATTTTTACAAGATTATTTCAGTAACAGAAGATGAGAATTCTTACATTTCTTCTGAAACGATGCGGAAATAAAACAATATTTTTGATGATAAGTACTTAACTTTAGGTGTTATTAATTTTATTTATCACTGAATGGAAGTGCAGTTACGTTTAACATCATTTTCATTATAAAAAATAAATTTATGAACAAGACAAACATAACAAAATACTTTAATTCGAAAATTTTTCAGTAAGGATTATAAAAAAATTCAGAGTGAAATTTTGTAAAACTGTATTAAAATGCTCAGTTTGCGAATCATTTAAAAATGACCTATCGTAAATCCCTTTTAGAATAATGTAATCAGAAAAATTAAAAACAAATTTTAGTTTTACTACGTATTTATGTGTTTAAAATTTAAAGTAAAGTTTGTTTTTATTTTCTAACACTGTGCTTGTATAAAGTTAATTTGGATACTAAATTGTAACTCGGAAGCTGCTAAGTACATTTACCAAATTTATGTGTTTATTTCATCTGAAGCAATGTATACTTTAAAAATTTAATGCAATAAAAGTAATTAAAAATAACTAAATTTTAAATTGTAACATCTATATAGAAAAATTAAAATATCGATGTAGTACATTTCTGTTAAATATAACTTTAGGATTAGAATTTTTAAAAAACTTAAATTGTTTATTCTATTATAGTTATTTCTATGCATAACAATTATTTTGTTGAACAATGAAAAATTAATAATAATTTCATTTTTCAGGACCTCACATTTTTAGGTATATAAGAAGAGTGGTTCATAATCTGATATTAGAAAACATTTTAACAGGAAATATCTTACATTTGTTGCAAGAATGCATTATCAAACGATTCGTGATCATTTTAATTAAAGGCTGAATCTAAAAGAAGTATTAACAAACATAGAAAATAATTGGTTGTGTTAATTATACTTTCACTTGAAAAAAGTGTAGTGGCACTGTGTTATTTATATAATGATAGTATGAATGGCTCAAATATAGCAAACTATTAAGATGGAAATAATCAATCTAAAGTCATAATAGAATGGACAAAATCAATAATCAAATCAAATTTTATAGCATCCTCTTTTTTCGTATGTTTGTCTATAATATAAGGTTTCACCAATACATCTTCATGGGAAAATTCAGAGAGTGAAACATATGAATACGCAAACCATTATGTACTTTAATTCTCATGTTTCTAAGTAATCAAGTTTAAGGTTCATCACAGCTTAATATTAAAATAAGTTTTTTTCAGTGAGAAAAGTCTTTGATTTCATCCCAACTACTATTGAACAACAGAATATGGAAGTTGCGTTTTACCTTCTATATATGCATTGCTGTTAGGGTGTACACTTAGAAATTTCCCAGGTACAAATGAATCCTCTCACAAGATAATATTACTATTAACGTCTATCTGAAGAATAATTTACATAACTTATACTAAAATAATTTACAAAAACCACATGTTCTTAAACTGACCAAATGTTGCATTATAGCAATTTAGTAATGGTACCGAATATTGTCGATATGTAATTGAATTTAACTAGATGTAATTTTTTTAATAATAACACCCGTTTGAATCTATTTTTCGATATCAAACGCAAGGAGGTTTATTCTAATGTACATAAAAGTTTTTTCCGAAAATAATTGGAGAAATCGTATGGTATGAATTAATCGAAAATTACGACTATTAGCTTTAAAAACCAAAAATAACTGAACATTATTATTGAACACAAATTAGTAGGAATAATATAAAGGAATTATTCTAATTATAATAAAGATAAAATAACAACAATATGCCGTACATATAACAATAATCATATTAAATTATGGACACACAAATGCAAATATTTATTTATGAGTATGAACTTAAATAATTTTTCCCGTAAAAAAGGTTGGGTGATAATAGTAATTCAAATTATATGTGTGTGTGTGTGTGTGTGTGTGTGTGTGTGTGTGTGTGTGTGTGTGTGTGTGTGTGTGTGTGTGTGTGTGTGTGTGTGTGTGTGTGTGTGTGTGTGAGTGTGTGTGTGTATGTGTATATATATATATATATATATATATATATATATATATATATATATATATATATATATAGTTAATATTATATTTCATAAATTAATACTAGATGGAAAACAATATATTGAAAATATTTGGAAAATTTAAAAGAAAAATATCAAAAATGTATAAAATGGAGCGAAGTACCAACATGGCCAGCTTTGTCAGGGGGTGCTGACCACATTGGCACAAAATATGGCTTTTCTGCACTGGCCCAAGACATAGTCGTAAAGAAGCCAATGCACCCGTAGCCAGTTGCCCGATCCATTACGGCCATGCGGATAATACGCCTGTCTTCTCGGCTGCAAGTGATAGGTGGCCGTTGAGATCCCGCATGGCGTTCCGTATTACCGTCCTGAAACTATCGATTCCATATTCTGCAAACAGTCATTGGATCTCAACCGACGCGAGCAGCAATACTGCGATAAGATAAACCGCAATCCCGGTACGCTACAATTCGACCTTTATCAAAGTCAGAAACGTGCTGGTACCTATTTTTCCTTCTTACACGAGGCATCACAACTTTTCACCAGGCAACAACGTTCAAATGCAATTTGTGTATGAGGAACCGGCTGAACAGTTTCCTCATTTAAACACAATGTAGGTGTCGCTACTGGCGCCTGCTTTGTCTGAATGCGCTGAAAAGCTAATCATTTGCATATCACAGCACCTTCTTCCTTTCGTATAAATTTCACGTTTTCACGTCTGTAGCATGTCGCCTTCTTGGTGGCGTAGCAATTTTAATGGCCAGTGGTGTATATATATATATATATATATATATATATATATATATATATATATATATATATATATATATATATATATATATATATATATATATATATATATATATATATATATATATATATAATAACAATAATAATAATAAATATAAAAATGTGTTTTGGTAATTTTCATTGTTTTGCATTTACTTGAGTTAAATATAGTTCAGAATAAATAAAACACAATTATAAGTAAATTATTCATTTACTTAACTCAGAGAGAATGCAATTTTTTAGTGCATTTATAATTAATATTATGCAGATTTGTACATATTTGACGGTGAAATAGTTAATAACTTAACGAAAGTAATTTGCAGTAGAAACATCTCAGTCGCATGCTAGAAACAGAAACTTGAATCAAATTAATATCTCAAAATATAATTATATACATCTCATATAATTAGTAAGTTTCACGTGACAAACTTGTTCATCAAGGAATTTAAGCTGATCTTAATGTAAATGGAAGTTAAAGTTTCTTCCGGGGAAATTTAAAAGCAATTTGCAGAATCCCCTGAGACCGTCATCTTAAATAAGGACGAGTAAATATGTTTGTTGCTGTTGAATTCTTCCAATGACGTAAACTTACACTAATGCATACTCTTTAAAAATATTCATTAAGCATTTGTGAACAATATCAACATTTTTGCATATAATTTTATCAGAGTTGTTCTCCTTTTGAATGCATATTGATATGAGAGGCCGCGAACAGTGAGTCTTATTTCATTTTAAATGTTCGAATGGAATTCAGAGTTCAATATATATTATTTTAAAATAAGAGCAACATATAAATTCGCAAGAATTAATGCTTTGTATTATATGTAAATGAGAATAATTAGTAAAATGTGTATGCTGCATTTTTTTCATTTGCATTTAGATCACTACACATCAATAATTTCTTTTGTTCCATTCTAGAACTTGATTTCAACATTTTGTTTAAAATATTTTACTGACTAAATTATGGAATTTTAATTTTAGATGGTCTTACAGCAACGTATTTTCAATCAAAAATAAATTAACCATGGATAGATGATAATTTTGGAAATAAATATGAAATACTATTTAACTATATTAAAAAAACGTTTTATAATTTTCAAATAATATGTTTAAATTAGTCGCAAAATATCCATACAGATTTTTTAAATAACGCTTCTGTTTCTCTTTATAAAGAAATAATGAAACAAGTAGTTGCTTATATATTTATTCACAAATAAACATCAGGATTTATATAATGCTTAATAGCATCAAATTCAAGACTATTTTCTCATTTCATTTACATGGAATTGTGGAAATTATAAAAAGTAATTGGAAGTAATTCTTCATCATTTGAATATAAGTTTAATATATCTAAAATGATTAAACATAATTTCCAATATTTAAGAGGAACTTTTATAACACGTGCACAAGAAATATTGAAAACGAAATCATGACAGATCACCCATGACTTTACACGGAATGTGATAGTTGTAATAAATTTAAATTCAGCTGAAAACTGGGAAGATAAAAGTATTAAATTTTACCAAACTGCAATGAAATAAGTCATAAATGTAGCGCGTAAAATTTTGTGAAATGTCATAAACTCACATTTGTAATCACCAGAAATTTATTACAATAACGATACTTATTAAACTAAAAATATTAAAATTATAATTATACTTATAAAAGAACGTAAATTCACTTAGTAAAAATGGTTATATGTGTGGTATGAGAATGTAAGTTTAGAAATATCGAATCTTCACATGCCCTTTTTGTTAACCTAATCACAAGTCTAATGAAGAATAATAATTTGTGTTCTCATAATAACATTTAAGTAAAAAATAAAATGGTATTTAAAACTGAAAATACATGTATTTTTTATATTTTGAAGAGTTTTTGTTCTTTCTTAAATAGGTTTTTAATAATGACTGGTCTTTAGGAATAATTCATCTTTCTTCAATATAAAAAAAAAGAATGAATGGCATCGTATAAAGTAGATCATTGGTGAGGTGTATGTGTCGTAAGCCTGAAATTTGTATTATTTTTTATAATTTATAAGTGACCCCCAAGTTTGGCCTACCATCGCCATATATTTCATTTTACGTGGAGAACATTGCGACTAGGACTTATTTTACATGACTTATCCGTCATCAATAAGCTACAAAGGAACTTCAGTTAGATCCCACTACTGTAAATTATAGAAAATACAGTAGACATTTTTTTCAAGAGAATGTTGGTTCAGGTATCTCTTAGGCACAGGTGCCATATAATCCATGATTCCGAATTCTGAATTTTTTTTGGCGATGAAGAAATATTGCCAAGATGACGTATCGAGACGTGCGCTATGACATAAATACTAGGGTTAGCAAAATAGAATTTTTTGCATAATTCCTATAGGTCTTAATATGTGTGACGTAATAAAAACGAAATTGCCAGATACATAAGGAAATCTGCTAAAAAATCACCAATATCAGAATTTGGCATCATGGATTATACGGCACCTGTGGCCTCATTACCTGTAGTTAACAAGAACAACGTCTTTTCCAATCAATGATTTTGCTTACTTGGAATTCCTATACCAAGGGCATACTCTCGAAATTGAATTTAAAAAAAAAGTTTTTCTCTTGTTAAGAATTTTATCAATAATATTGATATTTGTTAATTTTTATTCTATTATACATACATTTATTTATATTTTGTTTTTATGTTACTATTTTTTACCTTTTAATTTCCAATTCATAATAGACATGGTATCTTCTTTTAGCTAGGAATGCCAGCATCACTTATAAGACAGCCAATGACAAACACATTCTCGATATCAAACAATAAATATTTTATTTAAATAATTGGGCATTTTACATAAGTGAAATTTCCCAATCAATCCACAATGGCCAAATGTGAGAAAATACATCACATCCAAGCATGATTTTCAAAACAATAACTTTAAAAAGGGTTATCATTTCCCTGAAATTTGCGTATCATTGAACAAACAGTAACTAATTTTGTAACATTACTTTATCGTTATCAATATAGTTATTTGAAAAATAATGTTAATAAGTAAATTTAAGAAAATAATGTTTATGCATTCTAATGAAGTGATAATATTTCTTTGAGTATAATTACATAAAATTTTTATATTCCAATCAAACTTAAGATTTATATAAGGAACTGTAACTTACGAAACTCAAAAAATATGAATAAACACCCACAAACACAAAAACAGAACTCCCATTTCTGTGGAGTAATTTATAGTGTCTACAAATGAAAAGGAATGCGTTATGAAACCTTAAATTTTAAAAGTTAGTGATATGCATAATTCAGGTTAAATAGCTCGGGAATTGTTGTAGCACTTTGTTGCATATAACTTCTACAGAGGCACGTATACCTTCATTCCAACAACTCCTGTATTGCCAAGCAGATAATGGGGACTTAAAGTGTTGGGATAGTGGAGTCCGGTCACGTATTTATAGGTTTGGCAGTAAAAGAAAATGGTTCCTTCAGGGCGAAAGGCAAATGGCTAATGTTCTCATGTAAATGGCCTGAATGAATATGGCTTTCAAAACAGGAGCGGAAAGTTTACGCAAATTTGAATAGTCTGTTCTTTAGCGTATCTAGTAAAATAGAGCATTTAGAGTTTGAATATGCAACGATGATATCTTCTGACCAAGTGGCATTTTTATTTATCGAAGTTGCTTAAAGTTATGTAGAATTATGATCTGCATATTATTCATTTTTTTCAGTATTCTTAGAAAATATACTGATACATTATTTGCTAATAGTAAGTTGTGGTAATTTGTAGCTCTTGGAGTACTAATTATTGCAAATCTAAATAAATATAATCATAGTTAATTCAGATTAATTTATTGCTTTTTTATTTATTCTAACTTTTCTAATTTAGCAATTTATATTATAAAATTTCATATTATTGTATATAAATTTCCTTCTTGACTAAATAATAAGCTTGTGATTATTGCTTGGATTGCATTTAAGAAAAAATGGGTAAATTTATTAAGCGAACTCATTCCTCACCACCATATTATGAGAATTAAATGAGCAGAGGCCCAATAAGTGTGGTAATTGTTGCAAGGAGAATATGGATTCCACTTTCCAACCACTTAATCAAAGAGCTATTACGATAATTATAGCAATCAAACTACCAACTAAAGATTTCTCGCAGTCCTTAATTAAAATTATAAGGAAAACGCTTGTTCATATGTTTATATATATATATATATATATATATATATATATATATAATATCTAGTGGATGATATTACTGTCTTATCTAATTACTTCATATTTTGCATTTGGATATTTATATTAAACAAAAAGTTACGGTGGTATATTCTGTTACATTTTATATCATTATGAATAGAAAGAAAAATTATATATGTATCTAAACATGAAAAATGTTAAGTAAAAATCAGTTAAATAAGAAAATTCTAATTGTAAAGAAGTTTCCTAATTTAGGTAAATGTTAAGAATCTTTGGAGACATTTTTTATTTTTAAAATAATTAGGTATACAGTATATACCTTAAAAACTTTATTAAAAACAAAAGTTTAGTGTAATTTCACTATAAGACTATACTATTTTATTGTTGTTGTTGTCGTGTGCCAGCTAGGCTGGCAAATTGGGGTGCGCTCCTCCATTTTTCCAACTGAACCGTATTTGGTGTGGATTCCAACTTCTTCAGTACACACACATGACATAGGGACCCGTTTATAGGATAGGCAACCATTCACAGAAGGAAAGGACAAAGACATATCAGTAGTCAGGCACGTTGACCAATAGACAAGTTGGCCGGCATACTTTTTTATTAGACAATGAATAACTCAGCTGTAAAAATAAAGGATCCTATATTTCAGAAATATTTCAATTCAAAGAGTTTCAGAACATATTTATCTATCATATGAAATTATTTTTTAATAAATTGTATGACTAATCATTTCAATTTGCAAAATATCTCTATATTACTAATGAAGTTAAAGAAGATGATTTTTGTGGCGCAAAATCTGACGTAAAAGATTTCCAAGTTGCATTGCTGTTTTTTTTTTTTTTACTATAACAGCGTTGACTTCCCCATACTTCGAAAGTTACAAAACCAATTTTAACAGATTGCTCAAAATCAGTCACATTTAAAATGAACTACAAAATACAAAATCCCTTATCTCAAACCTCGGAAATGAAATGTTTCTTCATACCTCGCTATCATAAATCCTATTATTGTGGAAAATACAGTTGTCACGCCATTGCTTTTTAGTCATTTTTGAGAGATGGTGTGAGAAACTGTTATCCTGGAATATTTTCCTTTTTCAAGAGGACCACATTTGTGTCTACAAAACATGTTTACCTTAAATTTTCATAAACTATATAGGAAAAAAAGGATTGCAAATAATTCGTCAAATGTAAATATAATTAATTTGTATTTTTACATTTTTGACATAAATAATAGTTTTGTAAAACGTGTGCATCTGAATATGAATTACATCAATCAATTATTAGATATAAATTGGGATAAAATGGATTGCCTTTTAGAAATATTTTTAAACCACCAAAGGAAAAGATGATGCAATTGTGTTGAAAATATTAATGCTGATGAAAATATTTAAGTGGTATAAAGGAAATTCACTTTATGTGAAAATTTTAAGCATTAAAGGCAGTTCATTCTCTTTACTACATTATTTTTAGCAATATGTAATTTGCACTACATATATGTTTATCTATATTTTTAGGGTTCTCGTTGGGCATAATGTAGGATAATGTTTTGAAAAGTGAAAGGTTTCCTTATCGATCAAATTGCTGAATAATGGCAAATGAACAAATCCTGTTTGATTTCTACCAGTACATTTAGAGGGATAGGTGCTAAGGATTTTTTTCTAGTTTTCACTCTTGCAATACATGAATACTTCATGGTATGCATTCATGTATATTTATGCATAAGTTTATTCTTAGGATTCTTTGTGAGCTTATGCAAGTACAGTATTTTGTTAAATGAAAAGTTCCGCAATTGATCAAATAGCTGATTAATGGCATATTGATGTTATATTCTTGATTTCTGCATGTACGTTTTTAGGAATAAAAGCTTAAATGTTTTGAAAGTGCATTAATATGATATACCTTTATGTATGAATTACCACACCTTTATATGCATTAATACGATATAATATATTAGAAAAATCTTCCCCAGAAGTTAATTTACGTGGTGAATATTAAAAATATTTGACAACACCATTATACCAAGAGCCTGTGAACCACTTCGTGTCAATAAAATGTTTGAGGCTGATAAGCAGATTTAATGGAATATTCTTACAAGTTTATTAACATTGAAGTGTAAATATATGCTAATATTATAAAAATATTATCTGTAAAATTCTGTTATCCAAATTAAATTAATCATCAGAAAGAGAAGTTACTATTTGATTGACACTTCATCCAAAAGTAAATAAAAACTAATTGAAAAAATTTAAATTTTAAAATGAATTGATAATTTAAAAAAATAAATGTAGCATAACACACAAATTGAAGTTTCTTAGTTAATACAATGGTTTATTTACAATAAAAAATTATTCAAATTATATTATATTCATTGCGTTCATCCAAATTCATGTACAATTCCATTCACCCCGAATGATAATCATTGTAACGTTAATGAAAAAAATTGCAGTTACTGTTTTAAGTATTTGAGACATGTACTGTTTAAAAATATTTACATTTTTACAAACTACTAAAAATAGTACAAACATTTCATTTAGATTTTATAAACTAAATAATTACCATATGCTGACGAAACTAATTTAAATGACAAAGTTTATTTCTGAAGGCAACTGTCTAACAATACTTTAATTTTATTGCATATGCTTTTGAATAGGTATGTTAGGTGAAATTCAGAGTACACATTTTTGCTTCCAAGTAAACCGTAAGAATACTTAATCTCATAAAAAATGTTTTAAAAGAGGCAAGAGAAAATTGCATATAAAATAACAGATGTGTTGATGCTCTGTTAAAAAACTTTTATTTTCAGATGGCGTATAATTGGCAATTTAATAAGATGTTTTCTAAATATAGAAATATAAATTTTATATATATATATATATGTATATATATACATATATATACATATATATATATATATATATATATGTATATATATATATATATATATATATATAAAAATATATATATATATATATATATATATATATATATATATATATATATATATATATATATATATCAAGAAATATTAAAAATGCATCAAAATTAATTATAAACTTTTCATCCATTACAGCATTAGTTTAATATGCTTGAAATTACAGTTTAGTTAATTTATCAAAAGCTTGAAAAGAAATTATTTTGATTCCTATAGATAACAGTCACAATTTTACATTTTAAGAAGAATTATATTACATTTTTACTTTCATAACATATAAAACACCTTCATAATATGCATCCTTATAAGTAAATTCGATTACACTCTTTTTCAAAGCAATTCAGTTTATTGTGTTTCATAATTCGAAATATTTTCAAAAAATGCCGGAAATATCATTCTTAAAATTTTGCGGAAAACATCTATTTTTGTCATGAGATTATTTTCCTCAAAATTCTAGGAACGATAGTGATTAAGTTTCTTAAGAATTTCAAATGCTTATTGTTTAAAAAGTTTTTCTGAATAAAATTGCGTGTTTAATAGAAATCATTCAAATGTTTATGAAATAAGTTTTGCTTGTGTGTTCAAGCAGGAAATTGTAAAGTTTAATGTGAAGAACGACATGGAATAAAGAGATTTTTAAATCTCATAGTGGCATTATTTTCAGAAACATTTTATTGTAAATCAAGTTCAAAATAAAAACTGAACGAATTTGAACTTAATATTCAGATAGATGAACTTGCTTCCTATTCATTTGTATTGCTAAATTTAGTTTATCTTATTAAAAGAGATAGAAAGATGTAAGAAGCGTTATGTCAATAGAAAAGTAATTGTCAAGTTTTAGTTTTATTCACACATAATGAAATTAATTACATCTCGTAATAAAGTTTTTTTTGACAATATGATTATGTAAAAGAAATATATATTGCATTTTTAGACTCAAAAAGCCATGGTTTAAATTTACAATATAAAATTATCAGTTTTATATCAGATTAATAACATGTAAAAACTATTAATAAGCAAAAATTCAAAATTACAAAGTCCTTAAATGTAAAATATGTTACAAAATCAATTAGAAGCAAAACTAATATATTTCAATTGAAATAAATTAGTTTTGCTTCTAATTTCTTTCAATTAAACTAACCTACAAAAGAAAAATTTATAATTTGCAAGATTTAGAAGCAACTTTAGTTATTAATTCAAATACCTATGTATAATTACTTTTTATATCGGAAAAAAATATATTTATTTTCTAATATTATCCTTTCTATTCAACATAATCTGTTTTGAAAAATTATTAATTTGAGCAAATGCAGAAATTTAGTGATGTATACTATTTGAAAAACTAATTTTTTATTTTTCAGTGACATTAAATATTTTAATGTAGTTAATTATCATCAACTATTAAAGCACTTTTTCTTAAATTAATGAATAATCAAAACATATGTTTAAGCAACTAAAGAACTATTTTACTCAAAATTTTATAACTTTAAAAGAAATTCCCAATGTTCGTTGTCAGCAAGATAACGCCCAAACGCTTATTGTTAAACGCTTATTATCAGCCAACTTGCTCTGCAAGATTTATATCTCCTTTCCTGGTCACAGTTCTATAACATAAGTAACGTATTAGAATTGCTTTTATTTCACAATAGATTACTCCACTTTATCATGTTTTAAACTTTTAACTGAAAATTATGGTATAAAAACTAAAGTATATGAAATATAAATTTTTATAAGTTTTGAAAGCCCATGAATAATACAGTGAAAATAATAATACATATTAATTAAAAAGATACTGCATATTTTGCTTATGATTAATTTGCCTTATTTTTTTTCTCTTTTAAATTATTTTTATGTGTTCTCTAATAAATATTATTAAAAACTTCATATTAATTTAAAGGAGTTTTAGCATTATTTTAAACCATTTTCTTTATTAAATACAATATTTAACTTCAATATTAAAATAAATCTTGAATATTACTAATAACTTTGCCTTGCTAATAATTTAACTGATAAATATTAACTTTTCTGAAAGCATATTTTTTATCTTCTTTATAATCCATATTGATGCATCAAAACTAAATGCATATTTAATATCTTAAACTTGCATTAGATTTCTATAAATATAATATTTAGTTCATCTGGAGAAAAAAACGTTACCCTTCCTATTCCACTATAACTATACTTGTCTTAATTTGTTGATATATTTAAGAAATACAAGTCTTAACACTTCATTGTGAACCTGCGATAAAATTTATTAGTATTAAGAAATCTTTCGTAAACAATTAAGAATTTGCTGTTAATATTGCATACATTTATTTAATTATTATGAAAATCATTTTGAGTCAGCGTGGAACAATATACATTATAAATAAAATTAAACACCTTTTTTCAAACTATAGAAATATATTTTTTAACTATATGTATGTACTGAAAAATGAAATTTCTGTCTCAAACATGAAAAATGAAATTTGTTCTCATTCATTTCAGAGTTACTTTTTTTACTGAATATTGTTTACTTGAAATAGTCAATGTTTCTAAAAAAATTTGAAATATGTTTATGTTTTGGTTAGTGCAATACATTGAAAGTTAAAATTATCAGATAAATTTCAGCAAAGATTGAATGACAAATATTGATTTATTATTGATATCTAGACGTCTGCAAAATATCTGAACTAATATCCTTTTAAAAATTAAAAGTACATAGCTTTGAGTGACACAGCTTTTAATAAAACAAGCTAGAATTATAGATCAAAAAGTCGAAAAGACCAGAATTGAGTTTCGAATTAAAAGTAGCTTAAAATTAAAGTAGTTTTATCACTAAATTAGGAATTGGAAACTAACTTTAACAAGTTAAAATAATTGAAGTCAGTGTAATACGTGCACTTTGTGTAAGTTTTACTTGTAAGTAAATATAATTCCTTAAACGTTACACGTGAATAATTTATATACTAATTAATATTCCAAAACAAATTTTTAATATACCTGTGAAATGTTTCTTTATCTCATTACTGCTAATATTGTATAATGATAATTTTTCGTCATTAAAATTATATCAGAACACACACAAAAAAGTATTGATTAATGCTTATTTTCAATAATGAAATCCTATTTACTAGTAAATAATCTTTTCATTTTTTATTAATTTCAACATAGGTAACAAACAGGTAAATGTAAGCAACATTTTTCATTGAATTGATTATTTTAGTGGTAAAAAATCTTACCTTTTGACATTAAACTTAAAATTGTACTCCTAAAAAAATATTTTAATATATTGTTCCTTTTTATGAGCTTTTTTAATGTACTCTTAAGAAAAAATATTCCAAACAATAACAAAAATATTTTATATTTCCCAAATTATCAGGAAAAATTCCGTATTTTTTTTCATGAACGCCAACACAGAGTGTACGACAAAAATTCCTCTTGAATAAAAAATATTTCTAAAATTATAATTAAAATAGTTACATTCTCCTAATATTTCCTTAATTATCATGGAACAATATTACATTAAGAAAACTTCTTTCATAAAATCAGCTCCCACTAATGCCTGCCAATCGTAAATAAAATTCTAGAAATTAATCAATTGATTAGGAATGGGAATAATTTTGGTTATGACAAAATTTAGGAACTGCCATATAAATGCAACGAGGATGCGAATAATATTTATGAATAAATATTATATATTGGAAAAATCGATTCAGTATAAAAACTAAATGTGAATTATCAAACAAAATTTCAATAAATATATGCAAGGAATACTCATCTTGATTGAAGCAAAATAATCTTAAATTTTTATATTAATAAGTAAATTTAATTCATTCCAACAAATTCTTACAGAGAAGCATACTTATTTTTTATTTAAGGTGTGAAAAGTTTCTAATCAAGATTCACTGCGATTTATTCTTGTTGTATCTTTAAATCTTCAAAATTTCCTAACAGTTTCTTAGTCACGTCATGATTTATAAAGTATATTTAGAATCTAGATAAGATACCTGGTGGCATAAAAATAATTTATTAAAAAGCAAATCTCTTTGACTTAAAATTATATTCATAATTAATTAAAGGTTTTACAAGGACACGTGACATGAGAATTTATTGACCTATTATTCTTTTTGTAAAGGTCTACAAGATAACTTGAAGTAAAATCTCATGAGAGCATTTTCCTTATCATCAATTATTTTTGAAGGATATTTTCCTGATATTAAATAATTTATCTTTGATGATAAAAGACCACCTATGATGATATGAAGTGCATTTCACTCGCAAAAAGAAGTACCATTTATCATCATTAAAAATGAAAAAGCTGAAATTAAAGCTCTTATTTGCAACTCAAAATAACTTTCCTTGTAAATAGTCCTCTAAAAATTTAAAGTTACATGAAACTATGGATAATGCATCCATAATACACAAATTTTAAAACCATTATTTGAAAATGTAACATATCCATTGTGAAATACCGTTCGATGACATTCTTTGACATCGTTAAAAATCGATAATAACATCAAAGCACTAGAAGCTTTCCTTACCATTGTGCTCAAAATAAATGTTTTAATATTAGCTAACAGGTATATTTTACTCTGATAAATATCACGGGAACGGCACAAAATACTGTTAGCATTATGCGAGAGAATACAGTAGGTTTTATTATGGAAGCGGATCCAATTATGTCAGTTGCAATACATCGGGTATTTCTACAGTATAATGATCCTAATTGTTGCACCTTTTAATCCTGATGTTAAATTTCTGTCGTTAGAAATAATTGCTTCTTTAGTTCGCCGAAGAACCTAAATAAAATATAAAATTTCTATTCAAAAGTGGTCTTCTCTGGTAATATAAAATAAGGTTCTTATTTGTATATTAAAAGAGACCAAGAGTGATGTCATTTAAGATTGGATATAATTTCTAATCAAAAAGTAAGAAGTCAAGAAGTTTTTAATTGTAAAAAATCTTAATTGAAATGAATTGCTGATGAAATGCTAGCTCAGAAGCCTAAAAGAGAAATTTAAATTATATATCAAATTTTGAATTAATGTATGTAACGTAATTTAATATGGTTAATATATGTGATTTTTAATATTGAATTTTAGCAATGCAATTCTTTATTTTGTTAAGATTTATCAATAATACATGTATATTCTCATAATTCTAATATTATTATAATAACAAATTAATTTATGTTTAAAATAATAAATTTATGGACATACAAGAGCAAAATATTAGATTAAACATCTGCAATTTTGAATTATTTATTTATTTCAAATGACTGGTCAAATAGTTATGACGACATTAATTCCTTTCTTTTGTCACAAGGAGTTGAAATTATTACACCGAGGCGGAATGGGTGAAGTACGTCTTTGTATTTTCCTGGTTGGGTCAAAGCGTGAAGACCACATCGTTTTACCCAGTGACTACTGACAAACGAGCTGAGCCAGTTTTCTACCTCTGGTGCTCAGGTTTTTGGACTAGCAGAGGCTACCTATTCCCTGTACTGTATTCCCTGGATTCCTAGCTATGAACTGTAACAGATGCGTTCAGACACCATTCGATTTGTCCTAACTGTTACCAAAACACGGGCTTTTCTGGCAAATATTTTTGGGTGTCTAAGTTTGACCTGTGACAACCTACTAGACTTACGTATTATAGTCTATGATTTGTTAGGATGAATAAACTCACAGATCATTTCTCGTCTTGCAGCTGGACACGAAGATTAGCAGTAACAACTTGCATAGTGGGATACGTAGTGACTACCATCTGAATCCCAGTGGGAAGATACTCGTAATTTATGAACAAAGAGCAAACAAAATGTTCCCAGGTTTAACTTGGCACCCTATGAAGTATATTACTTAAAAGGGTACTAGACTTGAAGAGGTGTTCCAGTCTCTATTGTTGGTTTGCCGGATCTTTGACCGGATCGTTATAAAACTCACTAATATTGTGTTGAGGTAATGAGGTCTTTTTTAACACGGTCCTCATTAAAAATTTATTTTAAAGAAATAAGAATACAGAAGTATATTTAATTCTTGAAAACCATTCCTTATTTTAAAACATTGTTAACACATTGTTAACAATTTATTTATTTGATATTAAAAAAACCAAATAAGTAAGACTATATTTCATTTCGAAATATTGCTTTATTATCTATATATAATCTATATCATTTCACTCATTGTCTCATTACGTGATTAAATTCAAATTCATTATATTTATGATAATTTATTCTAAAAATTAGTAATTAGTTTATTTAATATATTTTCTTCTTATAGCTGTTATAATGGAATAATGACATAAAGAGCAATTTTAACATATTCTGTAAGAGTAACAATTAATCTCTGATTCAATGTTTCATTTCTACTAGTATATTTATTTCTAAAATTCAATTTTTTATAGGTTTCGATCTATGTCTACATATATTAGAGATTTTCTGAAGTCATATATTCACATGCTAGATCTCTTATTGTAATATACCATGCGTTTTTAAGTATGCAAGTAAATTAAATTAAAATTTAAATTCAAATGCATGGAAAGACACTGTCTATCTATTGTCTGCAGCATCAAAGCTTTTTTGTTATTGATGACGGTCATGGTGCTTATAGTATCCTTATATACATTTATATTACTACCTTATGTATATAACTATAGTGTTGAAATGCATGTGTTGATTATATCAATATAACTAAAAATCCAAAAACGAAACAGTATGTCTCTTATGTGCAAACGTAGAAAAATATCTTTTATGATAAGGATATATTTTTGGTTAAGGTTTCAGTTTATAAAGTTTTATATACATGAGGTAAACATGTTAAAACACGCCATACTGCTTAAGTAACATTGCTTAAATTTATCCACTTGTAGATATTTTAATATGCTAAAAACAGTCATAGTATTGAATTAAACTCACGAATCAATTAAATTAAATTTTAGTTTCAATAAAGAAAGAACCATTTTCCTTAAATTATTTTTACTATTAAGAGAATAAAACCTTAAGGAGAATAGTTAAATTATAGTTAACCTGAAATGGTTAGATTGTTAGTAGTTCTTTTCTAAGAAAGAATAGAGATTTTTACGGAATTTCACTAAGCATACGATGAAAATTCTTTTCTAAGCAACAATGTAACACATGCAAATAAGGATCATAGACTTCATAAGCAATAGTAGAATGATTGTTTTTCAAATATACGGAACACTAGGACAAAGGATTTTTTTTACTGAAGTAAAACTCTAAATCACTTTATTATGCAATAAATAAAAATGGACTTTTATTACATTTTACAAAATAACGTTGAATAAAATGTATGTTTTTATCAGTTAATTAAATATATCTTCTCGATCCTGAGAAAAAAGTACACTTGAATTACATTACCTGAGAAGACGTTTCATTTAATCTGGATGAAATATTTATAAATAGCACCTATTTCTTTAGTACTTAAAATAAAAATATACTTGAATTTCAAACTTACTTTTGGTTAGTTAAAAGTAGAAAAAAAATATTAAGGAAAACCAATAATAGAAAAAATTAGTTAATTATATACTTTAGACAACTTCGCTTAAAAACTGACAAGCTGCTGACATTGCGCTTGTTTTCAAATCCTTTAACAGCATAAATAGTTTATTACAAGACAATTAAATATTTTCCAGTAAGAAAGAAGCATATTTTATTACAAGATAATTAAATATTTGCTATACTATAATCCAAAAACACAGATTTTTTAATCGTTTCACAACAATTAATTTTATTTAACTACAGTTTTCTTGTTGAGTAAAAGCTTAATCAATAACATGACACACTAGAAAAAATATAGCAAGTGTAACGAGTAAATTCTTAGAAAATGAACTTGAAATTAATTTTTAAACTAATATCAATTAGCTAATAATAACACTCATTTCTTGAGCTTACATTTCGTTCTTTTTATACTTCTATGTTTAGAAGCGTGAAATTGTTGTATAGTTTTCTCATATTTTCATCATATGATGAAATTTGATAATATAGTCATACAAATAATGCCATAACAAAGCTAAGTTAAAGACAATATATATATATATATATATATATATATATATATATATATATATATATATATTGTTAATTAATTACTGAATATATTTGGGTTGTTTCTCATTACATTCTTTTTATTTATCTGAAACTGAAATTATTTGATTTTTAAAGTTAAAAATTTTGAGAAAAGAAAAACTTCTTATGATTAGAATTACTTCCTTTCTAATATCTTATCATTCAGATACTACAGGTTTATTCAACAACTGACTACAAAGAGAAATTTTTTCTATCTATTAAAATTTAATTTTTTGGAAATTTTATATATTATTAGCCCTTGCAATAAATAATTGAAATTTTCATGAATAATTCTGATACTTCAATTTTATACTGCTAGAGTGCTCACTCGCAAATTTATAAGACTTACCTGTAAACTTTACTGTGTAAAGGATATTTAGATGAGTAGATTCTTTCTACTTCTAAAACTTTTTCAACATTTGCTTTTGATGTTCTCCATAACAATTTTAATAAACGTGTTTGCAATGGAATTCAAATATTTCGCCAGTATATATATATATATATATATATATATATATATATATATATATATATATATATATATATATATATATATATATATATATATATATATATATATATATGTATGTATGTATATATATATGTATATAGATAGATAGATATAGATATAGATATATATAGATATAGATATATTATCTTTCTGAATATAGCTCTTTGAATTTTTGTTTCATTTGTTGGCTAATATCTATAATATAAATACACATTTTTTAGCGATGATTAAATATATATCTAAGAAAACATATTATTTTAAGACTTTAATCATATTGTAAATGGAATTATAAAATAAATATTGAATTAAATGTTCCTAATTAAATTAAAATTCTATTGCAACACAGCATATTGCCATATGATTTAATTATTAAAATTATTTTCAATTGAAAGTCATTTTGATATAATCGAAAAAAACCTAGATTTTATTATCATTAATGCGGATATTGTATTTAATTAACCAGATTAAATGAAGTTTACGCATGAATGCTCTGATTATTTATTTATCAAAAAGCTCTTAACTTTAAAGATAAGAATTTTACTTCTTATAACAAAATGTTTCAGATGGACATACATAGAAATTGCATATGTTTGATACGTATATACAAAAAGGTTATTAAAAAGAATCTTTATTTGATAATACACGTTTTTACATTTTAATAAATTATTCAGAGTAGAAAAGAAAAATGAACAGACTTAGTGTAAATAATAAATTATTGATAATATAAAATATCCATCTCTAATATTTCAATCTTAAGCATATTTTATTAAAATTTTTCTTTAATATCTTGCTCTTATATATAAACAAAAGAATTTTGATGCATAAACTAAACATAACCGAACTCTGTATTTTATAATAATGAATTTCATATAGATAAAATAATTAAAATTTCCGCATATTAAAGGAATTTCTTTTTTATTTCTAATTAAAATTTAATATTCACTAAGAACATTTTTAAAAAAGTGTTTTAAATATTTGCATAAATGTTTAAATTTCTCATTGAATATATACTATTGAGAATTACATTTTTTTAGTTTGTAGATAAAAGGCTGGATTTGTTTTATATGTATACATTTACTACACAGTAAAAAATTTAACAAGGCATAGAATTAAATAATATAGTTACAAAAATATCTAAAGGAAATATTTATATCAAATAAACGTTATATAAAGTTAAAATACAATAAAAACTTCAGAGTACTAAATGCTTATGAAATAAAATTGATCATAATATTTATATTTGTATTGAAGCATGGATGATTGAGCACAGATTCACGAATTATAAACATACTACATTTAATTCTATGAAATTACGTATCAATAATATATCTCGAAACTTAACACATTTGATTAAATATCATTTTATTCAATTGCGTTTCTGCGTTTCCGCTAGTGTGGTGTGCATGTGGAGAGGAGGATGCCAGCTCAAGTTTGACCAGATCTTATCCTTACAAGTCCATGGTTCAAAAATAAGAGGAAATTGGTGATAGACAAATATTACAAATGCATAAACGTTAAGGTACAATATAACTAATTATCTTTGAAGGCAAACTGGAGCTTGCATTCATTACTAATTTGTATTTCTGTACATTACTCTTGCACAATAGACGTTTGGCTGTTTTGCTTTATTGATGGTAAACTTTAATGATTAAATCCAATTTCTGAGTACCAATTCGTGATAAATTTCAAAAATACACCATTTTGACTTGATGAGTATTATAGGCAAGTTCGAACCAAATAATTTAAATTAGGATTTAAAATTTAAAATATAATTAGAATTTGATCTCAGAAACCTCAGTTAATGAGAATTTATAATTCAATTTCTCTATTTTAATAATAAGAAAATTATAAAGGGGTAAAAGTAATATCAGCTCTGAAGAGGTTTTCTTATAATTAATTATTCTCATTAATGATGCTTGTGAATATCTTTGATATTTTTAGAAATTTATAATGCAAATACTTCATAAAAATGACGCTGTCTTTCATATAACTTGCATGAATTCTCAGAATACAAGTTATTTTTAACACTCACAATTAAAAATCTAACTTTTTAACTCATGATCAAGAGCGATAAGTTTCAAGAGATAAAAGTTTCAATTAATGTTAAATCATTTTGTAAATTTCTGCATCGCTATGTTACGCTTTCCATTATTGAAGACGTTCCACCAATGGTGTTATTATAATAGATTATCATTTGAAATAATCAATTCCATCTCAATCCTGCCTTTTTTAAGCTATGTTTGTAAATATAATCTTTTTACAAAATTTAACTTAAAGGGAGTATTTAAATAAAATAAAATGAGTGTTACGTAAACTTTCATCATTTCTTTATAATAATTATTTTGTTGAATAATTTTTTTCTAGGTTAATTTACTATCAATAAAGGTGAAATACACTACAAATTGTAAATAAAAATAGAAAATATTTATGCTGTAACGTATTCAGTCGGGTACGACTGAGGCAATGGGTAGGCGGTGCCAATAAATAAATCAGGCTCACTTAATTATAAGATCTTGATTGAACATTTATTTACAATCTATAAATTATTCCGATGATTATTTATAATGAAGTATATGAATCGAGGACTATCTGCAAGATGGATACAAGTTATCGTAAGAACTTTTGATCAACTTGCTGGATTCAGAGGAACTGAGTTTAACCGTTTTAGGGAAATTGGCTGAATTCACTGGACATTTAGTAAGGCATCAAGAGGATATGCTCGCTTTCGGAATACTCGGAATCTCCCTCTACAGGCAGAGGGTGCTTTGCTCAGCTATGGCTTGTTTGTCACTCAATGTGCATAAAATTGTTAATAAGTGCTTTCAAATAGTTCATGAAATATTATAATGAATATTTCAAATTGCTCATAATCAATTTATTGACTTTAATATAGATTGCATTGGTTGGTTTGTCATAGTTAATATAGATTGACATGGAAACCTTTATTAGTAATTATTGATATGTTGTAGAACTTCATTTTTATGTAATACAGATTGGAGTTACCTAGGAATCAATTCATGAAGAGCTGATTAATGCTTAGAAGAATATTACACCATTGTTCATGTGGTGATCTTAAAAAAGTTCTGGAAGAAAGAGAGTGAAGGTTATCGATTACATATCGTAAAAGCTTAAAAATATATAACGGTTCACTTATCTTAAGGTCATGTGGTTGTTTGGTCGAAGATTTACAACCTTGTGGTTATCAAACCATGATTGGACACTCCCACTACTTAGATGGTTACAGTATCAGCTTGGAAAATTTTCTACCCTATCAGAAACTAAAGTTACGTCATAGGACGAAACTGGTCAACCGCAATTTCTCTTGTTTGATCCTTCCTGTCAGGACTGATATGGATAGAATAGGATCACGGTGGCTGTCCACATCATAACTGATCCATCTTCAAATTTGACAATTAGAATGAGACAATGACAATCATACACTTGTCTATATGCCCTCCAAGTGTGTACCCATCTTGTATTTTGGAAAGTGTGAAACCCGATACGTCAGATCATACTACATTTTTCCATTTATTTTCCCGACCAGGTTTTCTGCATGTAAAAAGGCTGTAGAGGATATTTGGCATTAATATTTGGAAATGCGGATCCATGTGCTGTTTCGAAATTGCTGATTTGCCTTAATTGTTCAGTTTATGAAGGCTTCTTCAAACTGTAATCATCGACACTAAAGATATTAGAACCTGAATAAATCTTGCTACTACAATATCTGCAATTAACATCTTTGACACCAAAATTTTCTTCAATATTCTTCGGTCTCCGTCACGGAAATTTTATTATCATCCTTTTCTTTCGTTTTTCAAATTTATTTTACCGTACTCTGTATACGTCATCACGATTTTAAAATCGTACCACAACAAACACCTAAAGGTTGGGATGTTTCGGTCAAATTTGCTCTACTTAAACAGGCTTTTATAATTTGACATTTTTGAAAAACTGAGAGTACCAAGATTTTACGGTTTTGAAAAAATTCAAGACATAAAGTACTTTACTATGTATGGTCTCTAACCTCCATGTCCATTCTCTTCATTCTCTTTCAGACGAGATTTATGAGTGATATTGAATAACTTTATTAAATATTCGTATTATATATATATATATATATATATATATATATATATATATATATATCAGATTTTAAGAGTATGTGATGTGTATTCTGAATTGACACTTTATTTTTCATTATAATGTCGTTCTTCTTTGAAGAGCTGTATCCAAATTCTGGAGGGAAAGTTTTCACATTGATCGGTAACATAAATTGTCACTAGCATAATAATGATAACAGATCATTATGCGAGAAGTACAATCATTATGAGAGAAACAATACCACCTTGAACTTGTAATTTGTTATCGTTTTATGTTTTTTCGTTATAGACATTAATTCAATAAAATTTTATGATTTTAAATTGATATTTAGACCAGTTGATGGCATTTTAGATGGATACTAGAAACCAAATAAAATTTATCGAGTATTGCTAAACATTAGAGATGCACAAAAATAATTATTTTCAAAATATTATTAACTAATAGCCATTTCCTGTTTTAGAAAAGTTGGGTGTATATTATTTAAAGAATAATTATTTTTGTCTTAACAAATTATTGAGATTTTTCAACAATGGAATTGAAATAGTTATCATCAGATAGTAGTAATTCTCAAATTGATAAATTTCATTCCATTTTTTTCCTTAATCTTATATTACTATTAATAAGCAATTTATCCCTCTTAATGAAGTACGTCAGGTTGAAAACCATTTAGCAATAAAACAATATTTTCTTAATTTGGAATGAAATCAAAATTTGCAATTTGTATATGTTACATAAATTGCATTTGCGTATTTTAACCGTTATCTCAAAACAATTAAAAATCTCTAAACACATTCAAAATGATATTTTAAAGACAATATTTTTGTTGAAAGCAGATATTTTTATCAACAAAAAACGATATTAAATAAATTTATAACTTAAGCTAATGTACTGGTATTTCGTAAATTTTAAAATAATTTATGGGGTACTGAAATACCTTCTACATGCATTAGCATAACATAGAGGGATTTTTCTGATATTTTAGGATGTAAGCATGCAACAGGAGCGCCACTTTCTCCTATAAACCGAATATGTGTGTGTTTTCTAAACCAGTTGATTTCACTTAACAGTGTTGAGATGATTAAGTCGCGTCACGTATTTTCATTTTGGCTACAACACGAGATAATTCCTTTCAAAGGTTAAAGTGGAAAAAAATCGCTAATGTTCCTTGCAAATTGCTGTGAAGAATACGAGTTTGAAAAGGAAAATGAAAAGGACATGAAACTTTTAACAGTTCACGTCCCAGCTTTCTTGTGCAGCAGAGTGTTCAGATTTGCATTTCTGATAATTTATAACGATATGGGAAGACATTTGTAATTATCGGAATTATTTAAATATGAATAATTAAATTCGATTTTGAGCTGACATATAATATTTGAGCATCAACAAAAATTTCAGTTAGTTTAAATACAGATGCGTACATTAACCACTTTTGAATAAATGTAATTTGAATTCCGTAAACACGAGTAAAAAGTCTTTAACCTAATGAATGAAACTAATATCCATTATCATTAAAAGAAGGAATTGCACAAAACAAGCATTAGTTTAAGCATTTAACTGATTATATATATATATATATATATATATATATATATATATATATATATATATATATATATATATATATATATATATATATATATATATATATATATATATATATATATATATATTTGTTTAACTTTTTACTAAAGAAATGAAATAAACAGTACATTATTACATTCTAATAAAATTTTACCGATCTGTTATTAAATGTTTCAGTTATTACTGACTGTAACAGTTATTTACGTCATTCACTCTGTTAAATTGTTTTCTTGAAAGAGATCGAATCAGATCCCAAAATTAGGAAGTTTAAAGAAATTAGTGATGTTTCTACTTGAAAGTAACGTTTGATGTAAGAAATATAAAATTTTATATTTCAAATATTATATATGGGAAATGATTTGTGTAAAATAATATATAGGTAGAGAAAAGAGACTTCAGTTTTATCAACTTTTATCTCTGAATCAATCATCCTATGGATATGTTTTAATTTAAAGAAATAAAGACATCTTTCCATTATTTCGTTCAAAAACTGTTTCAAATTGTTGATTAATAAAAGAAGTATGAAATACTTGTCAAACTAGAATAAGATTTGCAATTTATTTGCCAATAAAAAGTAATTTTATATCTCTACCAGGCAATTTGTATAATTTTTTTTCTAAAACTTGCATATTGAGAAGGTTGCATATCTTCCGTTTCGTTTTTAAATCATTGACTAAACATTTGACAAAGTTTGCGTTACGCATATGTAAAAAATAAAAAATTTTAATCGTGTCATAAATGTTTTATTAAGATCAAAGGAATTCTTGGAAAACAATCTCAGACAATGGAACTATAAGATTTTGAAATATAAGTAAAATCCCTAAATATGCCACTGAAATTTTCACTGACGGAAGCAAAAACAAATTTTGCAGGTGATGGCATCTATATTGAGACAACAAAAAATAAATTTTCGAAATGACCGCGTAACACTTCTATTTTCAGAAGGGAACTACATACAACCGATGTAACTATAGAATCCATTCTGAACAAAAATAATTATAACCTCCTTTGTGCATTATTACTGATAACACCAATTTGAGGAAGCATCTCAATAATAGGATACATATTGGCGATAAAACCAGTAACTTTTTAAAATTAGTAACCAGTAATTTTAACTCAAATTAATGCTCATTTTCCTTCAACATGACATTCACTTCTAGTTCCTCGTTGAACTCATCTTTAACGAAATGGCAGACTATTTTGTTATGGAGAACTTTAATTATCCAATCCCTTCATCTTCAGAGCTTTTCTACCTTGATTTTTTCCTAAAAAAATCTCAAATTTTAAGAAAGGTTGACAGATATCTTCTACTCATTTCTAGTTCAGGAGAAATTAATGGAGCCAATCTCTAATATTCCAATGTGATTGAAAAACCTGCATGACTTGCCACTGGAAATGCCTCACATTTCTTAAGAATAAGAAATCCTAGTCTATATGTCTCAAATGTCATTAAAACCAGGCTTCAACAAAACACATCTTGGAATGGTTGTGTGTCCTGTGAAAGGAGAAATTTATTCTTCTGTTCTTCTTGTCTTTGACTTCTTAAAAGTCAATGAATTCATCGATTTGGTATGACTTCAACACACTGGGTTGAAGATTAGCAACAACAACACACGAGAACTATTAAATGTAGTATGTAGGAGCATGCTATCCCATTTTTAAGGTCTGAACGTATAGACACATTATATATTTATAATTCATAAGAAAATATATAGTAGATAGGATAAATATTTAATTTTATGTCAGCATATTTAGTACGGTGAAGTACCATGAAGGTATTCATTTTACAGTTTTAGTTTAATTTTCTGATGCATCCTAGTGTAAAATGTTCTTTCGACCGATGTCATTGGGCACTAGATTAATATCAAGATTATTTCTAGATTGCATTTTACACATCATAGTTAAAATATCTGTAAGAAGAGGAATAAAAAATTGTCTTATTTTATTCAACAGTATCCTATTATCTGATATAATTATTGAATACAATTAGTTACTAACTTCAGTCAGTTTTTCTTTTCCTCGTTGATTATGTAGGTACTAAATTAAAAAATTACATTTTTCTCAATTATGATCATATCCTATGGTTGAACCTGTTCTTTAAGGTTTGAGTGATATTTCTTAAAATAAGGTAATTCACAGCTACCAAATGCCCATTATTTCAAAATTCCCATCCATTATAGTGGGCATTTAATTATTGCTCTCTTCAATATGCCCTATTGGTTTTTTTTTTTATCATTAGCAAAGTTGATCATGCCTTATTGAAAGATAAACATTCTACACCTTGCTACCACTAAATGAAGTATAGGGATCGGAATGCAGTGGGATAAAATATCTAATATTTAGCTTCAAAATCCCCAGTATAGATTAAAGTACAACTGGAATACAAAAATGTTATACATATTCTGCCAGAAAAAAGTTTTAGAAAGTCAATTAAAATTTCGATAATGTTTTAATTGTCGTACATGTATAGTAAATAAAATGAGCTCATGTTTAATTTATTATCATAAATTAAGTGAGAAATTAAAATAGAGATTATTTCATGAAATATTCAGGTTTATAAATTTCCCTTTCATTTAAATGCTTATTTTTATTTTGCCCTTAAAACTCATTATAATGGCATAAAACGAATTTTTTTGTGATTGATAATTACCATTTACCTTTATTAATAATTATTAAGAATTCCGTCTCCTCAAATAAAATTTCCTGCATATAATAGAAATCATTATTTTAAAACAAAGCATATTGCTTACATTTTTAGCAAATAAATTTAGAAATAAGAATTGTTATTTCGATAAAAGTATTGGTATTATAAACATGATTATTGGAGAAAGAAAAACGAAAATTTCGCTAAATAAAGTAAATGAGAAAAGTTTGCCAAAATAATTTTTCTTTACTCTAATAGTAATCGTTTCAAACTATTTTCTCCCTCCTCAGTAATTAGTACATTCGATCGATATTAAATAGAACTAGCATTATCAAAATGAATTATAACTCTGCGCTATTCATTTAATTAAATAAATTTAATTGAAAAATATAAATACTGAGCTATTGCTTTATGTTTAACAATTATTGTCCATAATTTTGTTTGTAATGAATAGAATTTCATGTCATGATTTTACAGTATTGGAAAATATATTCCTATCATTTATTTTAGTCTTTTGGAATTAGTTAGTTTTTGTTGTAAAAATAGCATCTTCAAGAAATAAAATTTAATATTTTCTCACGTACTTCACATTCGTTTCAAAATTTGTTTTGATATCATTTTGGATTATATATAAAAAAAGTATTATTTATATAAATATATTATTTCATTAAATTTAATGCAGGAAATATTGAGTTACATATGAATTGAAGTTGTATATCTTATAATATTCATTTGCTAAGTCTCTTATGGATCATTTTTACAGATGAGTTATTTGAAAATAGTATAATAAAAACTTTTCATTGCTGTAGTTTGCTTCTAAAAGTTATATTATGAGCAGATTTCTGTTAGAAAAAAATGAAAATTACCTTATCAGTAATGCATTTCAATTACAACATTTATATTAATATTAAGAATGTGAAAAAATAATAGCTTTCAAACTTATCTTCATAATAATCGATAAGAAATATGAATTTTATAAGTGAGTTATCGGAGTTCTGAGGAAAATAAATTACAATAAGATAGATAGATAGATGTATATAGTAGGAAAGGAAAGTATCATCAAGCAAAAACAAGAAACCTCAATGGAAGAAGCATGCATGTTCACTGACACTGGTATACAATGTAATGGATTCTATTCCTGTTCGGGATACTGGGTATTCAATGTATTATGTAATTGTCACTATTTTGTTGAATTTTCTGAAATAGGAGTCAGACATGAAGGATCAAGAATGGCAAATCATCGTTCATTGATATCATTTTTTTTTTACTTGCCCAGTGCAAATATCTCATAAGATTATCAAGAATTCACCATATGCAAATTTCCATTGAAAAGAGCCATCATTTTGATTCAAATTGTTCCATAGAAAGTCAGTAGGAGAAAACATTCCTTTTAAAATGGCACTACATCAACATTTCAAGTATTATCTTGATAACTAAGTTCTTAGAAAACAATGGCAGAATGTAAATACGTTGAATTGGCAGATAAGTATTTCATTCACAGAGAAGTGACTAGATGACGAAGATTGTACGAATAGCAATTTCCAAATCGTTGCCTTCAAAGTTATTTTATGCTTTCAACAATCTCACTGTGTTGATACTGCTAAGACAGCTAAGAAATCTGTTTGCCCTCTCAAACAGATATGCAGGACATTCGCAAAATGCACGAATGGTAGAAATGGGAAAGTTAGTTTTCACCAGATTTGAAGCATCTCGTTCTACATGCATGTAAGCAAATGGATATTTCTCAGCCAGTGTAGTGACGCACGCAATTGTTCGCATGAAATACGAGTAAACTCCACACATAGAAAATTATCACACGGTGATGCTGGAAATAAAGAATAAAGATCCCGATTTCTGCATTAGTATTATTTAATGATGAAGCAACATTCAGCACATAGAGCATTTTCCATAAACACAATAATTGCATTTGATCTGACTATAATCTTCACTGCACTATCTTTCGTAAATATCAACAGAAATTTGTTGATAAGATACCTGGTTGTGTCTTACATTTTGCCTAAAAACATACCATTACATCACACCTGCACAACATACCATATCTTCTTGGAGCAGGTGTTTACTAGTTTATTGCAAGCTGTTCTGCTCACCATCCAGAGAGAAATGGAATTTATGCTTAGTGACGACGCAGTAAGTTTTTGAACTTCCTACATATCGACCATTGAAAATTAATTGCAATTACAACAATTGCAACAATTGATAAATCTAAATCAGATTATTTATCAATCATTTCATGTATACTTTACAGACCACAAACCGAAGAAAGCAATTGCAATCAAGATATGAACACAATTTGATAAGAGAAAAAATATTGAATTTCCCATATTTTTTTCTTTTATCAAATTGTGTCATGCATGAATATGTTTTGTATAGAATTAAGTCCCACAGCAAGCTTTAAAAATAAAATAAAACAAAGGGATTCAACACTTCGAAAGTAAAGTGCTTAGTGTTTAATGTGTATCTATATATGTATGTATTCATTGAAACTATTTCAAATCTATATTTAACTATCAAAAAGAAATTTAATACAAAATCAATTTCTCTTACGGTTTCACCCTATTTTATATGGCTGTCACAGTGCTATAGCCAGATTCGTATATTATCTGTAAGGACTCTACCATGCTGTAATTCTAGGCATATGTGTAATCCAACACGTTATTTCAGTTATGCACATTTGTTTATCAGATTTCAAAGCCATTTCAAAATTTATATTTCGAAAGGTATGACATTAAATAATTTTTACAATTTGTTATCGATGTATTTGATATTAGTCTATAAAAATTATATGATTTTTCTGCAGTAAAATGCGATGCTCAGGTTAGATTTAACATTCCAATAGTCATCAATTATGCATCTAAATAATTATAAATTTATTACATTTAAAATTACAATTATAAAAAGATAAAGAAGTTTCTCTTATCCGAAAATTTGTTCATTTCTTAAATAGGAAATATTGACTTAATTAGTCCACTATGAAATATGTTAAAGCTTCCAAAACATCAGCATATCCAAGGGAAAACAAGTTTAGTAACATTTACCAGGTTTTCTTCTTTTAGATAAAGTATTTTGGTAAGGATTTAAATTACCATTGTCTATGGTGAAGCTATAAAATAAATTATTTAGATGTATCAACGTGTTACTGAAACTTTGAAAATATCTGTATTTCACATTTAGTTATTCGTAGTACAATTTCTTTTATGCCCAGCAAAACAAAGTGTATATGTGATTCCTCATTTTCAGTTATTTTACCAATTAGATTAATTTTTTATAATCTACTTTAAATTTTTTTCTCTGAAAAGAAAAGCATTTATAGTGAAATTAGCATTCGGATAGCATTTATTTATCAATCAGGCGCTTCAGAAGATTGCACATCACTAAAATTTCTTTTACACATTATCTTATCAAATTGCAAATTATTTTAAATATTAACAAGAATTTCACACATCTCATTTATTTATTGCAATTTCTCTTTAACTATTTTAATAGAATAATTCTCTTGTGATACATTTTTTGAGCATTTAGGGCACTTTTGTTCACTTAGTGCAACTAGATTTTGCAGTCTATCATAAAAAATATCTCTCAGATAGCAAAGAACATTTCCTCATTAAAACATGACTTATAATAACTCATTTATAGAAACAGAAAATGTTTCCAAAATATATTTATTTTTTGTTTTTATCCTTTCTTTTTAATCTTTTTTATTCGGCAATAACTATCTACTTTCAAAACTATCATTCCTTAAGTTGCCTTGCTATAAACAAAAAACTCTATCTCTCATTAAAAGTTATTTTTTGTACTTCAGAAAAACATAAACCTTGACTAAGATACAATTTCTATAGCATTTCATTATAGTTATTCACATGCCTGATTTAAAATTAAGTGTTATAATTTCCATATAACTAGTTATCTTGTGTCTTAGACTCATTCTCTGAAACCAGGTATGATAAAAAAAAAACAATTATTTATATTACATTTTAAGTGCTTAAAACATTCTGTTTTTTTTGTAACTAGGTATGGTTAAATGCCTTCAATAGTGCATTAAAATTTAGAGCCATTTGAGATTTTATGTACATAATATTTAACACTTTATTTTCACATATTATAATATATATACTTATTCGGTTTACGTCACAATCTCATAATAAAAAATTTATTTTACATACAACATTTTGCAGTTTTGGCCAGAAAGTCAATATCATCAATCATTTGACAAACGCATACATTAGTTCAAGCGAAGCTGTTAAATACACGCATATTTTATTATACATGAACAATTTTTCATTTTTACTGACAATGACCATAATGTATCAATTTCATTCTGATTTAATCTCCTCAAAAATCTTTGTGTGGTGATAACTTGATATTCATCAATTATTAAATATTGTTAAATCCATTAACCTTCTGACATACGTATGTGTGTATATGTTTACATATATATATATATATATACATATATATATATATATATATATATATATATATATATATATGTATATATATATATATATATATATATATATATATATATATATATATATATATATATATATATATATATATATATATATATATATATATATATATATAAGTACATATGTATATGCGTGTGTTTTATTTGAAATTCCAGTCTAAAAATCAGTAAAAAGTAAGATCAGAAATTTGTTAAATCTGCTATACGCTCTCTAAAAATACTTACATTCAGATGTATGTTAAATAAGTATTTCTAAAAATACTTATTTAACATACATCTGAATGCAAAACATAATGAATGAGTAAAGAATTCGGAAAATATAGTAAGATAAAAATGGAAAAGTTCTTTAAGCATACAAATCACACATGACATTGAAATAAATTTTGTGGATTGATGAATTCTGTCAAATAAAATGAGATCGAAAAAAACATTTCGTTAAAAGCTTCGTTCTCAAAGAGAAGATGATGAAAGTGTCTTTGACAGCATCGCCGGCAACTCTCCGGAAAACTTAGTAATGACTCTTTCTTCGATAATTACTGGGAAAGAAAGACAAAAGATTGCAATCGAACCAGAATGTTCTTCATTGATGTAACTTTAACCGTAACTCGAGCGAAAGTACAAAAAGGGAGACGAAGCATTTTCATCCTTACTTTGTTTTTTCTTCCTTTTCTTTGGTGAGATAAGAGGAACAAAGTCAAAATTAAATGTTCTGTCTTCACTTTGAAATGAAGTGATAAATATAAAAAAAACTAAACAAAAATACAAATCGATAGCCTCCTTTCCCTGGAAACCGAATTTGTCCGACAATGAAGAAAAAGATGTTCTCGAAAGAATTCGGAGAGGGTCGGGAAAAAAATCGAGGGAACAATGAGAGAAAAAAATTCCATCGAACACTTAAAATGAGTTTCAAAGGTTTCTCACATTTTTTTATGGAATGAATGTTCTGTAAAGTTGTTTTCACCACTAGTAGCATGGTTTTTATTTTGTTTTCATCAATGCTTCTGAAATTAAGGTGGAAATTTAAGGATGCTCTTGAAATACATTTCACGTTTTCTGCTTAAAGAGAAAAAAGAACCAAGGAAATATTAGACTCAAGTAGAAGAAATAATTTCAGAACCCATCAAATTATTTTACAAGGACTTTTATCTTCAAGTTTAGTTCATAACTATAGTTGTATGAAGCTTTTTGCACTCTGGAGTTAACAGAAGTCAAAATTGAAATTTCGACAAAAGTAATTTACCTAAAGTCCTTCACTTTCATTTCTAGTTTCAGAGTTAAATGCATCCTCTTACACTTTAGATTGCATTTAAATTGAACAAATAAGAACTGTGATTATAATTTCAACTTTAAAATTGCTCATAATTAAAAAGTTTGGTCGGAAAATGTATATAAAGATAGTAATAATTCAATACAATTAAGTTTAATGAAAATGTGAGGATTCTGTGAGGATAATATATATATGTAAAGAAATTTTCATGTAACCCCCAAAGAAAAATCAATTTCTTTTCCTTAATACTAAATCCTATATTTTTTCCTTTTATGTTGATCAAAAACATTAATTTTGAAATCGTTATATAGAATTAAATTTTTAAAATTACTTCTAAATTGTGATTTCTAAATTATATTTTATTCCGAAAGAGTGATAATCTAAACTGACCATTACTTCTTCAATTAATTAAAGAAATCAACCTTTATTATGTAAAAAATCTTAATTAATATCTCAATCTTAATTAAAAAATCTTAAATAATTTTTCAAAAGAGACCAACCGCGATGTCTAGTGGTCATAGTGCCTGACTACGTATAGAGAGGTCCTATGTTCGAATCCCGGTTCGGGCATGGTACGACTTTCTCGCTCTGTCTATCCTGTCTTTGTCCTTTCTGTGTATGAATGAGGTGTGAATGGTTGCCTACCCTATAAGCGGGTCCCTATGGCATGTGTGTACTAAAGCAGTCGGACTCTACACCAAATATATTTCAGTATGAAAAAGTGGAGCAGCGCAACCCATATTTTCAGCCTAGCTGGCTCAAGACAAAAAAAATGGGAAAGAGAAAAAGGCAAATATCTTTAATATTTTGAGATCACCAATAACGCACTGAATCAAAACTCATAATTTGATTTTTTGTTTTGAATATAGTTTCTTATTTAAATTCCAAAACTATAGGTTTCGTAATACGTATTTCAAAATTAAAATGAAATGAAAATCTATTCTTGATGACATCAATGAGCTATTAAAAGAAGGCTACCAAAGAGATATTTTGTTATTGAAAAGAGGAAAGAAAGTCAAACAAAGGACGGATTACGTATCAGTTGTTTTCATTTTCACTTTTGACACTGTACGGAAAATCTCTTTAAGATCACCACGATCGATTTAAAAAGTGCCTGTAAAAAATGCGTTACTCTTTGATCAAGCTAAAGTACCTGGTTTATTTTTTGTTCTTTTCACCGGAACCCCTTGAATTTCCTTTATTGATTTCCTTTCTTAATGGAAATTTCATCTGCGAATGAAAGCAGGCTTCGTTCGAATTTCAATAACTTTCAGCAGAAGCTTCCATCTCGGCAACACACATCAATAATTTCAAAAGATTTAAAAAAAAATAAAAGAGAACTTCTTACCCTCAAACAAAGCATTCTTTGAAGCAATATATGCAAAGGGAAAAATAAATTAATACCCCAAAACAGCTTTTAAAGTTAAGAAAAAAAGTTGTCTGGCATGGGGCAACGCAAAGAAGGAATTTCTTTTGGAGAGGAAGAGGAAGAAAACACTTCCGAATTCGCTTTCTTTTGCACAAGTAGCTCGGTGAAGTATTGTATTTTGGAGTTCGGTGTGCTATGAGAATAAACAGATCCCTATCCAATTACTTGAACTTCTAAAATCGATGTTGGCCTACCCTCATCCCCTATCCTTTCTTATGTCCCTTCTCACAGTCCTTTTCTTTCTTATTTCTCTATTATGTTGTCGTCTTCCTAACACCCATTCCGACGGACACTATTTTCTTTCAAGCTGCCCTGTTTCCTTTTTTTTACTCTCCCTTTCTGGAAGAGGGAAAGGAAACTATGCAAAAAATTCTGCCAGAAAAGAAAACTTTTCATCTACTTCCGTCAAACCAAGAATATCCCATCTCAGTAGAGTTTATATTTTTACTCTTTTATTCTTATACTGTTAGTGGCTACTTCTATCTGTTACACCATATGTGCACAAAGATGTCAAAGAATATAATTAGTTATTTATACAACTGTGCTTATAATATTTTGCCACATAGTCCGTGTTTTCTGGTACAGTTACTGATGAACACAAATACTATAAATTAATTTTTTAATGCCTCATTTGCTTCAAACTCAATCCTTCATAAGATAAATAATCAAATTATGGAGTAAAATTTAATTTGCTTAGTTAAAATTAAAAAGATATATTGCATTTCAATTCATAGATTGCTGAAAATAATTAGTATTGTAATTAATGAACAACCAAAAAACGGGAATTGCATACATTATAAAAATTTGCTTTAAAACAAATTTTATTGATTTATTAATTTATAAATGAATGTGTGTAAAAAGTGAACCGTATTACTTATATATATATATATATATATATATATAGATAGATAGATAGATATAGATATATATGCATACATACTTTCCCTTTAGTACACATATTCAAAACACTGTTGCAATACTTTTAACTAAAAAAACTGGCAAACGTCAACTTAAATATTGATTAAGCATTATTGTCAAAATGTCATTTATTAGTTTCATACGTTACAAGAGACAGCCTTTGGAAATAAAAGTAGATGCTTATGAGTTAGGCAATCGAAATGTTTTCTATTTATTATATTTAAAATTATTTAATTTAGTTTTTTCCCCAATTTAATATTTTAAAAAATAATGAACCTCCCTTTCTTGTTTGTTGAGTTTACACAATCATTACTGAGTTTTTTCTCCTTTATACTTTCCCTTTAGTTTAACTATAGCAACATCTTATTCAATATTTCTTATAATTTTAGTCATATTGATCTGCATGATTTTGTGAATAATAGTGACTAAACAGCATTTGTTATTTTTGCGTTAAGAATATAATGACACACAATCTTAGTGTTTCATCAAAATTAAATTTTATGTAATTAAATATTCGAAACAATGATTTTTAATCGGGGTTAAAAATTATATTAAGCATTTCATTATCATAACACTTAAATATGCAGTTAAAAATATTTAAACCGTACAAATTTGGCAAAAAATTACCAAAGTAATTCTATAATAATACAGGAAGAATAATTTTCCAATTTTGTCTCAGACGAAAAATTAAATTTATTTAATCACATTGTAGCATATAAATATAAATTCCAATGATATTCACGAATTCTCTGAAATGAAATATCATCAAAAATGTCACAGAATATAAAAAATGCATCAAATACAATTATCATTCATGTAGAATTTACAATATGACTTCATATTTTCTATTCTTAACTTACATAACTGTAATAAGAAATATATTTTGATTTGTTTTTCGAGTGAATAAAATTTTCACTTTTTTATTCTTGCAACAAATAAACCATAAGTAAAAATTGAATCAATGTATGACATTCGAATATAAATTTAACGCAAAATTCCTTAGTTTTTCAGTTTTCTTCCAATATCAGTTTTTCAAGTTTCGTTGAATTTTCTTATACGAGTTAAATTATAATATTTTTAAAGATATACCATATTTCTTGATAGTAAGTTACATATATTATAAAATAAATTTTACGAAGAATATATGCTAAAGTCTTTGGTGGCCTTTATTGAAAAACTCTAAGTGAAATAAATATTATAAAATAAATAAAAAAACAACTTGAAAGTAATTGTTAAGTTGGTATATAAAATATATGTATTCTATATCATCTTATTAAGTATATCCTAATAACACTATTATTCACTTATTACATATTCTGAAAGTATAACAACACTTAAAAGTAATCTACTTTAATCATGTTATTGTACAATACTTTATATCATGTTATTCAGTATCCTAATAACACTATTATTCAGTTATCACGTAATCTGAAATTATAATAATACCTAAAAGTAATCTGCTATATGCCTTATTAATATGTTTAGACCCACAAAAAATATAAAACCATTATGTTGAAATTTTATATTAAACTATCTAAATTCCTTGTGTAATGAGTTTGAAACATAATTTTTATCCAAAGGTGAAAACCTGTCATGTGTTACGAAGTAAATTTTAAAATCCTTTCACTTGAAAATTAATGGGATATAAACTTTAAAATTACTGTGGTAAATGTTTCAATTTGAAAAGAAAACTAAAATGTATTTTTTGTGTGTAATATTTTCAAATATTTCCTGAGAATTTATATCAAAAAAATTTTTTATAATTCATATACTTGTATTTTTGTATCCTGATACCATTTATATTTAAGCATCGAATACTTTGTTTATTTTATAAAAATTGTGTAATTTAACGGATAATATTTTTAAATAAATTCAATGATTGATGCGTATCATAAAATTTAATTTATTTCATGGTAAAAAACTAGTGTAATAAGCATTTTCTTATCATAAGTGATAAGAAGTAAAAAATTAAAAATCAGCCAACTAATTTAAGAATCATCAAAAAGTTTTAATATTTCCATTTTCTTTTTATCCATTTTATTATGATTTCATCATATTTCATTATCATTACCACATACAGAATAAATAAATTTACTTTAAAATATACTAGTAATTCTTATGATAACTAATGCATGATAGCTATTCGAAACAATAAAATATAAATATATTAATCACAATTTGTTTCTTCCTGTTTCTGCTAATCTACAACCCAGTTTGAAGAAATAGAATCAGATCCATACATCTACTGATCTTTAAAATATTGAAAATAAGAAGAATGAATCTGTTTCCAAAGAAGACTCAGACATTGCAAGATGGGTTTAGAAGGAAAATAGATGGGGACATTTTGGACAAAGAAGGTAGAAATTCTTACCCTCAGAGAATGAAAGACATTTCAAGTGCAAGTTTCAAACCACAAGAAGCTTATTTGTAAAAAGAATAATTGAACATTTTAATTTGAGCCATTTTCAAGTTAAGACACTATAAGCTGGTGACAATGATTGAGCTATTACCAACAATCACGATACATATATATATATATATATATATATAGACATATATATATATATACATATATATATATATATATATACATATATATATACATATATATATATATATATATATATATATATATATATATATATATATATATATATATATATATATATATATACATATATATATATATATATATATATATACATATATATATATATATATATATATATATATATATATATATTATTTATATATATATATATATATATATATATATATATATATATATATATATTATTTATATATATATATATATATATATAACAGCATGTATATTTTTTACACTTCTAATCCATACACTATCTAATTTCTAATGTAAATCTTTATAATACTGTAATGATAGTAATAAAAAGCATTTGCTAATATTTCTAATTATTTATCTCTCAAATAAATTAAAAAGCAAAATAAACCTAATGTCCAACAATAGTAGTTGATAATTCACCTTCTTTAAGTTTCACAAAGGTATTTGAAAAATAAATATTTTAGAAGTAATGGAAATATTTATAATACTTCAAACGCTGGCAAACACAAACGTAACCCTGAGGCTTGTTCAGTCTTCAGAAGTGAGGTGAGAGCGATTAAGGTGGGATTTGCTGCTATTATTTCCAGCAACTGTGGTTTTGGAGAACAATGGATTTCGTTGGACAGCCGCAGTGCACTGCAACATCTCAGTGACTGGTCCTTTATAATCAATGAAACAAGTATATCTATTCTGCTGAAATTGAAACTGATTTCCCATGATCATGATATACATCTCCAATGGATTTCATACCATGTAAATATTAGGGGCAATGATTGCAGATCGATTGGCCAAAGAAGATAGTGAGGAAGATACTCCCACTTTTTCATGACTTATATATCAGGAACTTTAGTCTAATGAAAACTCTTGACTGCATTCAATCTAGCAAATTCCACCCACACACCAATGGTACTCTGCAACATCTCCTAGAAATCTTCTGGAAATAAAAAATAACCGAAAATCTCAGAATTTCTTGGCCAAGTACTCAAGTGGACAGCTGAAATGTTTATCGCTTGATCATGGTACAAAAATATATCCCACTTGTAAAAAATGCTGTGACCATCGACCCTCACCGAAACATATTTTGGATGGCGTTGGACTTTCCTGGGAAAATTTATCCTCAGATCCCCTGCTAGTCATCGAATCTCTGACTGTCAACAATTTATTGTAGTTGATCCGATAAGTGTCAAATTTTTAAAGCCAACAACATATAAACCTAACGATTTCAAAATACTTGAAAAATACATTGATCATTAAACATTTATTTCAAAAGATATAAAATTCATTTATAAAAAATAAACATCAGCTATTAAATTTACATTTTTTGTAGATTTTTGGTCTGTGATTCTATATTGATATTATTTTCAAAACCACATAGACAACACTTGGAAAAAGATATGTAAGGAACAATTTTCATTTTGAATTCTTTTATTTCTTCTTTATATTATTCATTTGCAGCCTGTGTGATATATTTCCTTAATTCAATCATGATAGCATAAATATTAACTGCAGTGCTCTTGTTTGTGGAATGCCATTAACAATATGCAGACTCAATGTGACTCAGGATAAATATCTATCTGGAGAATCTAAATATTTTAACTAATGTGATGATTTGGATATAAATTACTTAATTCATTATATAAATGTTTCTTTGGAGCAATTTAATTTCAAATATTTATTGTAATGAATTCTTTTACCAATGAAATTTATGTCTATCTGTCACTGGTCTTTATGCCAATCTTTTAGGTCCATGCACACTTGAAACTCCAAGCTCCTATTCCTGAACACAAACAAAAAAAAATCAATCAACAATCTGAATTATAAACAAAGTAAATCAAAATATACTTGTTACGTTACTCTAACATGAATCATACAATACTTTTCTGGTTTGAAATCTGCTCTTCAGAATCTTAATAAGCACTAAATAAATCTTTTGAGAATTTGAGATCAAATTAAGCATTTTGTTTATCTCTAGTAATATAAATAATCATTATTGTACGTGCTTTATCAATTCAAGTAACAGGAATATTTTATTTAATATTATTTTCAGTCAATTTTTTTTAAAAAGACATTATTGTGGTTTTTTTAACATATTGAAAAAATGCATTCTTTGATAGAAAATATCCAGTAATTATTTTTATCTATTATTGCATTGAGAGAAACATTACTGGGAAATCTAATATATATATATATATATATATATATATATATATATATATATATAATGAATTTTATGTGATGCTTACATTTTTGTAATTCATGATTTCTTTTTGGAAACAGCATATCACAAAACATTATGTAAAAATATTCCTTAGAGTAACCATTAATATGTTTAATTTATTTATATAAAACTGGAGAATCTCAAATATATATGATGTGAATATATTTTGATGCATAAAATTTTGTAATTCATTTTTTTTTTCTTTTTGAAAACGGTATATCAGAAAAAAAAACATTATTAAAAATTTCCCTTAAAGTAACCATTAAGTTGTGTAATTTGTTTATGTAAAAGTTTGTTGTCAATAATCTTTGAATTATCGGTGGTATATGTACTTAATAGTGGTAGCAGAAAATCCATGTTACTAGGAATGAATAATTGTATCATTAATAAATCTAATAAAAAATCGAATATTTCTTATAAATGATGTATCTACTTGAAATTATTCCTTATAAATGAAGTATCTTCTTGTAATTATTCCTTGTAAATGCACTATCTTCTTGAAATTATTCCTTGTAAATGCGCTATCTTCTTGTAATTATTCCTTGTAAGAGAAATATCGTGTAATTATTCCTTGTAAATGAAGCATATTCTTGTAATTATTCCTTGTAAGAGAAATATATTCTTGTAATAATTCTTTGTAAATGAAGTATCTTCTTGTAATTATTCCTTGTTAATGAAGTGTTTTTCTGTAATCATTCCTTGTAAAGGACATATCTTCTTATAATAACTCTTTTTAAATTAAATATCTTCTTTTAATTAATTCTTAAAATGAAATATTCGAAAATATTTTGCTATATAAACAAATAATGTGCGAAAACATATCACATATTATGTACTCTAAAATATAATTTGCGTATTACATCATTCCTCTGATAATGCTGTTAGACAACAATATTTCGATTGTTTGCACATCCTACTAATAAAAAATTTATCCAAATCTTTCTTTCGCATTTCTTAAAAATTTCTTAAGACGTAATTCATTTACAAAATATTTATACGATCCCTTAATATCATCCAGTATAAGTGATCTCGTTCTGTTGGTATAAAAGAATTTAACATGAACTCTTCTTCAAATATTTATTTCCTACAATGCCTGGGCTTTAGAAATCTTTAGATATTCTGTTTAAAAAAATAATTACTTGAATTTTTTTAATAAAATTATTTTCCTCATTAAATAAATACCAATAGTATTTCCTATCAAATATATTTAAGGGATAAATAAGCAAATGGAGAATAAGCTGAGAAACTACAGAGAATTCATGTTGAAAAAATAGTTTATATAAATTCTGAGAAACATATCTTTCATATAATTATGAATAAATTTAATTTCTGAATTTCAATCCCAAAAGTTTTGGGTTTAATTCCTCTCGTAAGTTTGTAATTTTGATGAACGAATTTCTGTAGTTTTCAGGGAATGATTTAAATCGTTTTTCTCAACTCTTGAATCAATATTTTTGTAAGAAAACTGATTTCATAATTGTAAATTATATGCTAAATATGAATAATATTTTTTTTTGAAAATTAATATAATTTTTGTAACACCATCAATTGCAAAATACGAAATATATCTTTACTATATTGACATAAATTTCTATATAAACTAATTACTTATGGTTGTGATCATGAAAATTGCATATTGTCATACATATGTTTGTAAAATCAAACAAGAAAGACTTTAATGTATATCATTTGTGAAAATAAAAAATATAATTTGAAATTAAACTGAGCTATATAAAAATTATCAAAATAATAAGAGTAGTTACTACATATTCATCACAAATTTGGAAGAAATCATAACCACTTTTATTAATTTTTTCAGAGAAATTTTAATTTTTTAATTTATTATTCTGCATATTAAATTTGTCATTATATAACCAGCTTTATTTTTTCAGAATGTAAGTAGAAAGTCTAAAAGCCGCAATATGCCTCTTTTATTATTTAGTTATTCCTCAATTGATTGTTCTTCGCCGCACTCTGATAAAAGATTAATTTCACATAAAAAAACAATTCTGTTACTATTCTCTTCCAACTTGAAGAAAATATCTTCTTGAAATTAGAATTTCATTTGCTTCAAATGTGGATTTTGTTTGCATTGGGGATGTTTTAGTTGGTGATTTTGTTATAGTCTGGAATTTCGTAGAATAGAAAAATAAGAAAAAAGCCTTTTGTTTTCGCCTGTGCACTCTAAAACTGCTTTGGAAAGACAGAACTGCAATAATAAGGAAAAACAAATACTGAAGCGGCATTCAAAATGATCATAGAAAAAAAAGTTTTTGCTTATGATCAGTTAATTAAGTTGTTATTTTCTAGTGTACTGCTTTTCTCAAAAGTTCCTTACGCTTCTTCCGTTGGCTTTAATATATTAATTGGCATTTCTTTTTTGAAAAAAATAGTAGAGTTTGTATCCAGAATAAATGATTTCAATAAATCGGAATTTTTATGAATCCTCCATGTAAATAATTTTAATTTTCAAACAAATAAAGTTGATGTTAAATATATATATATATATATATATATATATATATATATATATATATATATATATATATATATATATATATATATATATATATATATATATATATATATAGAATCCTCCATGTAAATATATTTATATATTTTCAAACAAATATATATATATATATATATATATATATATATATATATATATATATATATATATATATATATATATATATATATATATATATATATATATATATATATATATATATATATATATATATATGTATATACAAAAGAATAAATTTTAATGTTTCTTCTTTACTTTTCATCAAACGTGCCCTTTAAGTTTTGTAAGTCATGTTTCAAATCTTTTGTTTATATATTTACAAAAGACTAATGCAATATTTTGACAAAAATGTATGCTAAATGATTAAACTTACGAAACTTAAAATCGGGTGAAACTGAATTATTGTTTTCACTAGGGAAATAGGGTGCTATTAAAGATTATTCAATTTATTAAAGATTATTAAGATAAACGCTATAAAAAATCATAAAATTACAATTCAAGAAAACATGCAGATATGTTAATTAGATTAAATTAAATTTCATACATTAAAAATATTAAATGTCTTAGAAGAAAATTATCATTTACTTTATAACTTAATAGTTAATAAGATATCAAAATTAAAATTTAGTTTTTTTATATATAATATTATATACGTTGTTATAAATAATATTATATACAATTTTAAAATCTTTTTATACATATTTTATAAAGCAAAATAGAAGGATGTTATTTCAATGAATAAAGAAAATGAATAAATAATTTTTAGTGATACCTATCGAATTTAAAATAAACGCTTTATTCAAATTTTTATATCAGCGTGAGTCGCAATTAATTGCATATAACCAATTAAATCAAATAAAAATAAGTTACATCAAAACATCAAAGCTAAAATATAAATTTTACTTTTTATTTTTAAATTCTAATTCGCGCTCTCTAATGACCAATTATAATATTACGCACCTTAAAACTATTAAAAAGCGAAGAAAATTGTGAAGAAAACAGCAATTCAAAAGCCGTGTTTGACCGGTATGTGTAGAACGCATTATGAAATAAAATATACAAAATCTTGGAATGGAAAATTTGATAATTTTATGCTGATTTAAGAAAATAGCTTAAAGTTGTTAAATGAAAGCATAACGATACCAGTTCTCCTTCTTATATCCGCACACACTTTCTTCATATAACTAGAGTAAGTCGTATTCTTTCATATAAAGAACTACTGCTGTAACGCATATTTTGGGTTGGTTGGTTTGAGACCTTTCATCCTGTAAATATGGAATATTATTTTGAAGACTGTGTAATATTGCTTGTTTTGTCTTGGCTAGTTTTAAACAGGATAAAATGCTCATGATTTGCTATGGTAGATTCCATTTTTAAATATTTAAATATACAAAAAATAAATGTATATTCCTTTATCTATTATTCACAAAAATCCTCAGATAAATTAAGATATTTCCTCAAAGAAAAGAAAAAGAGGTATATAATTACATCTTTTCGTAAATTTTTAGAAGTAATATTTTGTTCTTAATCTATTATCTCATCGCATGAGCCTCCAGCTCTCAGTTTCTTAAATTGTTTATTTATCACAAATACTACAAGGGTATAATAATAATAGCTTTGGTAATAACATTACCAAAGAGAACCGTCCCACCCGAAGGTATACGGTGGAGAACGTCTGACAGTAATCCTGGAGGGAACCCAGGCTCAGCACTTGGTCAGGGTGTGTGAAAACTCCTTAAATGGTGGACTGTCCAAACCACCCGAGGGGACAAAAGAGCGTTCTGTTGAGGCTCACTGTGGCTTCAAGACGGCCGGGTGGCCTTAATTGAGCAAGATACAGTAAAAAACATATATATATATATATATATATATATATATATATATATATATATATATATATATATATGTATATATATATATATATATATATATATATACAGGATAGTTTACACAGGGTATTTACATATGTACAAAGGAAGGAGGAGGAGGTGCAGGTTAGTCAGAGAGCTGAAGAAGGAGTTCAGCCTGCAGAATTTCCTTGGCACCTTTCCTGAAATCTTTAAGAAGGAAGAGCTGCTTGAAGTGTAGTTGGTGAAAGTTCTTGGGAAAGGACTTTTCCCGAATGTTGGAGTAGCGGTTACAGTGGAGGAGAAGGTGTTCCGGATCTTGTACATCACCGTCATGTGGGCAGACATCTGACTGCCCGTGGATTCTGCTACGATAAGTGTCGAAGACTCCGTGCCCGGTAAGAAGGTGGTTTAGGAAGAAGTCCCCTTGTAGTCTTTTTCGTGAAACTTTCGAGAAGATTTCAAAAAGTCTCCAGGATTTCTTGGATGTCTCCCATCTGTACTGCTACATAGAAGTCTCGTGCTTGATAGTAAGTGTCCGGAACTGCTGTTTGATATTATGAGGGAATTAAAATTTGTTTCTAAAACTCAGATAAATATGTGTGACTCAGATTATTATTATGTAGATTAACTCTTACATATTTATTTTCAACTGGTAAACAAAAATCTAAAAAAGTGAGGAAAATTTTACTTTTTTCTTTTTTGTTGATATATCGAAAGAATAATATTTAATATAAGTTATTTTTATAATAAACAGGATTAGTCTTTAACCAATGCAGTATTGCTTTAAAGTGTCTGATATATGGAAATTGGGATTTGTCAAACTGTCGCAGTTGTACATTTTTATAACGAAAGTAACATTCATTAAAAATTTGATTTTTCTAAAGTTATTAGATGCATTTTTAAGTCAAGGCAATAATAATATCAGTACATGCTGACAAATTTATATTTTATTTATTTATTATTATTTAATTTCATAAAGTGTCACAATTATAAATTTGTAAGTTTTACTATTATAAATAAAACTCTAGTCTTGAAATCAGCCATTTCTAAGATAATTTAAAAATATAGGTACATTTTCTTTATCATATATGGGCTATATAGTTATCTAGATATTTGCAGGTATTTTATAAACGTATTTTATAATACAGAGCTCACGGAGTCATAATAGAAGAAAAGCATTCTTCTGTGTGAAATATCCTGGGTTTGATCTGAGTCGCTATTGAACAACGGAAGATCGATCCTGTAATCTGCCTTCCGTATACATGTCTCCCAGAGTTGGTACTTGAATGATTTCTTCTTTTTCACTCTTGCGACGCACGCATACGTCTATATGTAAAAAAAATCGTTATAGATATATCCCTTCATGCTGTATCAAAACACCAAAATCATAATTAGTAAAAACGAAATATGCTGAGATGTAAATATATATTTAAAAATTACAAAGTTTAGATAATTTTGTAGCATTTTTTAAGGTTAATCCAAAATATTTTGGAATGATATTTGCGCTAATGTATTTTACTGGACAATTTCAATTCAATTTTAAAATTGAAAATCCACATTCATTGTAGACTAATTAACATAATTCTTATAGCATATATTATGGTATTCAATGATGCATAGTTAATAAAATTGTGGCATAGACCCATTGAAGCTTGTTAAGTATAAAGTTATAAGCCCTGGGACATCATGGGCATAAGTTTGATTTTATTTTTAAAATTCGGAATTGATGCCACCTGCATAAGTCGATGATTGGTTTCCATACCAAATCTTGCTAAACTTTAAAATGCACTCTATTTTTAAAGTATCTCTTTGCTAATTTTATAAAAGTGTAATCTGGATAAACTGACACAGCATTACTGAAAGTTAATGCCATGATAATTTTTGTAAGCATGACGTAACAGATAATCGTCGCTTGCAAAAGTGTATGATAACTAACCTAACAGTCATGGTTAAGCAATTAAAATGTCAAATAATCTCAGATATTCATTAAAGATTATGGGACAATGAACTTTTAAAATCCTAAAACATACATATGGGGAAAACATATCAGTTAATAATAAAAATAATATCCGTCAAGTAATAACTCCAAACTGCCTATAAATTTCCTTACATTAAAGTGGAATATCATTGGTGAATCATTCTATATAGTCATCAGAAAATTTATATTCATTTGAGGATAATGAGTTTGGAGAAATTTAATTGAAAAACGTAAAAGTCTCAGGATTAAAGATGACATAAACAATTATTTGCAGTATCAAATAAATGTAATCATTTAGGGAAATATTTTGTCCGGTATCAAATATTTTGCTTATAAACTTTATTATCACAGCAAAAAAAAATTTGAAAATGCTTTTTAGTGAATTAAGTAATCGTAAAAATGCTTATTCATAATGCTTCGTGATGAAACATGTGGAAAAATCAAACAGAACCAATAACCTCTATAACTCTTAAACTTTAATATATCAAAGAAAATTATAAAATCTTCATAATTATGAGAATTTAAGCTTAAATGAGTTTTGAGAACATCAAAATGAGTTTTTATAAATAAATTATTTTTCAAAAAACTTCATATAAAAAATGCCATGAATAATATTTTCTCTCTTGAAGTCAATTACGTTGAAAGACTGTTTTGACGATATAAAAGTTTCAAAAATTAAGTGATAAGATTATAGTTTTTTATTCAATCGATATAATCTTGAATTCCTTTCCGGTTACAAATGACCTAAAGGGTTTTAGCAAACTATATGAAGGACTTTTGGTGCCATTAAAGTGAAAATTAATGTTAGATTATTTAGTTTAAGCATCCTTCAAAATGGCAGAAAACTACATGTAATTAAGAGCTGATCATAATTAAGATTTTCCTTTTTATAATATTTATTGAAGATGGAAACTAAGGTGATTTTTATAAATTTTTATTAAACTTTGGTATTTTTAAAAGTAAAAAATACATATTTAAATTAATCTCTTGAAATTTTAATTACGATATTGAGATAATTAATCTAAGTATCTTCTTATAATGAATATGCTTCGGATAGAGTCTAATCACTTTTGTAAAATACACCTATACAATGCTTTTATTTTTTAAAAACAGTTACCAGCTCATTTTATAAATATTTCGCTTTTAATTATATTTTCCGGATTAAAGTCTCATAAAATAATTGTTATAAAAATACATTTTAACTAAGGTCTAAAATGCTTTTTTGAAATTTGAAAGGTGTTAATTCGGAAAATATCTGAAGATTCTAATACTTAACCTTAAGTATGAAATCAGGTATTTATACTAAATTAATGACAGAGCTAAACTGTAATTCAATTCTAATAATCTACTTTCTCAACATAAGCAATCACTTAACAATTACATGTTTTAATGTATAATATTTGGTAGAAATATAATGTAAATTTTAATAGTAACATTCTTATTCATAAAAAATATATTTCATGGATGGATAATTTTTCGTGGATTTTAATAGGTATCAAATATCTTTTCTCTAATTTAACTTAAAAAATAACTATCAAATTCAAAATAATTATTTTAGTTTGTGACTAAAATTGTTATTTCAAACCATACATTACTTGTTAAACCAACGATGAAAACTGAAATTTAAACAATATAAGGGAAAAGTTAAATTTGTGAAATAAGAATATTCTTAAAATATTGTTAATAAAGAAAAATATAATACTAATTGAAAATATCTGGCAGGGAAAGATATTTTCAATTGTTTTGCAGTTGTGAATGCTTATTATGATTTTTTTCAAAAACTGATGGTTGACAGAATTTAATTGGTTGAGAGATTTTTCTCTCTTAGCTGATAATTGTGTTAATTCATAGAAGTTTTTAAATTAAGTTTCACAAACAGAATAAACGTAAATTACAGACTTCCAAGATAGAAATTGACAATACTCTGCCTTTTTTCAACCTTTTTTTAGTATATATCCTTTCTACTAAATTCAAAATTGTGACAGGATTCTTTTTTCCCTCCCATAAAAGTAAATTAATAAATACTTTTGTTTGTTTGTTTTTTTTCTTTTGCTAACGACAAACCTCAGTGGAATGCACTATGGATAAAATAAAATTAAATATAAGTTTAGATTAGATAAGTATGTAAGCATATTTTACAAGGGAAATGGTAACTCCCTCTCAAATATTTAATGGTCATTATAGCAAAAGCATAATGGTAGAAGAATTTAAATAGTTTCTTCAGCAAATATGAACGAGGAAAATAACGCAATAAAGTATACTGAAATCTCAATCAGTTATTTGGAATATAAAATCAGTTATTGGCAATATTACAGTAAACTTAAGTATAACAATCTTTAATTTTTAAGAAGCCCAAGGATCTATCACGCTTTCTAATCACACTCATGTACGTACATTATTTTTCTCCCTGCTTTTATCTTTATATCTTAATGTTAGTATATCATAGATATAAGAATTTATATATATATTTGCCCCCCTTTTCTCTGTATATTTTTCTCTCTTATATGTTTTAATTATAAAACTTTTAACTAGCAATCCGCGTTATGCAATACTAATAACAAAAGAAGCATTGATAACTCTTAGGCCACTGTTACATTTTCTTTCGAAATGACGCATAGTACTAAAGATTTTATGCTAGAAAATGAAGATTTGGTATTCACGTACGTAACAATCTTTCTCATCAAAATTGATTGTAATTATCATTCATGAATATAAATACACTACTGGCCATTAAAATTGCTACACCAGGAAGAATTACAGATAACAAAATGATATTTATTGGACAAATATATTATACTAGAAATAACAAGTGATTAATTTTTCAAAAAATTTGGCTGGATATATATAGATCCTGAGAAATCAGTACCCAGAACAACCACCTCTGGCAGTAATAACAGCAGTTATACGCCTGGGCATTGAGTCAAACAGCGATTGGATTGCATGTACAGGTACAGATGCCCATGCAGCTTCAACATGATGCCACAGTTCATCAATCGTAGTGACTGGCGTTTGGTGACGAGCCAGTTGCTCGGCAACCATTGACAAGAGGTTTTCTATTGGGGAAATATCTGGAGTACGTGCTGGCCAGAGCAACAGCCGAAAATTCTCTGCATCAAGGAAGGTCCGTACAATACCGGCAACATGCGGTCGGGCATTATCCTGCAGAAACGTAGGGTTTCGCAGGGATCGAATAAAGGGTAAAGCCACGGGTCATAACACACCAGAAATGTAATTTGCACTGTTCAAATCTCCGTCAATGCGAACAAGAGGTGACCGAGACGTGTATCCAATGGCACCCCATACCGTCACGCCAGGTGATGGGCTAGTATGATGATGATGAATACACGCTGCCAGTGTGCGTTCACCACGATGCCGCCAAACACGGATGCGACCATCATGAAGCTGTACACAGAACCTGGAATCATCTGAAAGATGACGTCTCGTCTCCATTCGTGCGCCCAGGTTCGTCGTTGATGACACCATTGAAGGTGCTCTTGTCTATAACGCAGCGTCAAGGAAGCCGCAGCCATGGTCTCCGAGCTGAGACTCCATGCTGCTGCAAACGTCGTCGACTGTTCGTGCAGACACTTGTTGTCTTCCAAACGACCCCGTTTCTTGACTCACGGCTCGTGACGTGGTTGCAGGATCCATTACAGCCATGCGGGTAATATGCCTGTCTTCTCGGCTGTTAGTGATAGGTGGCCGTTGAGATCCCGCATGGCGTTCCGTATTACCGTCCTCAACCCATCGATTCCATATTCTGCTAATAGTCATTGGAACTCGACCGACGCAATCAGCAATACTGCGATAAGATAAACCACAATCCCGGTACGCTACAATTCGACCTTTAACAAAGTCAGATACGTGCTGGTACACATTTCTCCTTCTTACACGTGGCATCACAACAACTTTTCCCCAGGCAACAACGTTCAAATGCAATTTGTGTATGAGGAACCGGCTGAACAATTTCCTCATTTAAACACAATGTAGGTGTCGCTATTGGCGCCTGCTTTGTCTGAATGCGCTGAAAAGCTAATCATTTGCATATCACAGAACCTTCTTCCTTTCGTATAAATTTCACGTCTGTAGCATGTCGCCTTCTTGGTGTAGCAATTTTAATGGCCAGTAGTGTATAATATTTAAAACAATAAAACTGGAAGAAATACTTCGATCAGTATCTTTACATAATTACCATTTATTAACACCAAAGCACTTTTTGTGTTAATAAATAGTAATTCATTATGTATAGCTAACATACGTATTTAATTCGTTATATAAGCTAGCATATATATATATATATATATATATATATATATATATATATATATATATATATATATGTGTGTGTGTGTGTGTGTGTGTGTGTGTGTGTGTGTGTGTGTGTGTGTGTGTGTGTATGTATAATATTTCATATACTAACTAACTTAATATTATTACGTAAAATGCCAGAAAGTTTTTGTGTCATATTTAGGCTCATTTCTGAGCATTATTTCGCTTTTCACGTACCAACGTCACTATATTATAATGTTAATAACAGTATACCTTCTAGCTGTTTGAAGCTTAAAGGCTCAAACTCCAGGACAAAGTTTTGTACATGGTATTTTATTTTCAGATTTAAATTTAAATACTATGCATTCCGTCAACAGTTCTTGGAGATCATATGGCAATGCACAAAAGCTTTTCTTGTCAAACAATATATATTGCCTGGTTACTAAAATTTTCCAAAGAAAACATTTGGTAGTTAATATTTTGCTGTGATTGGTAATCAATAAATTTAAACGTATCAGAGCTTGGATTACAATACACAATCTATAATTTGGCCACTCACTTTAACTATTATTAATTTGGTCTATGACTATATATATCTCTCAAAATTTCTTTTATTTTCCAAAGTATTTTCATTAAAAATATTTTAGAAAAAAGTTAGTAAAATAGCTATTTTTAACAAATAAAATCTTGCCTCTAAGAACAATCATAAAACTTCAACGCATTTTCCCTTTATGTCTTTAAACTTTCATAAAACGTATTACATTTTAATAAACAGCGAAATCATATACATGATGCCAACTAAAATCTCCTGTCACATCATTGAATTTCGGAACAGCTGCTGCTATTTTATAAACATGGTGTCTAGGTATAGTAAATCGAATATGCACAAAAGAGTGATGCCAATCAAAGGGCCACCTGCTGGAAAACTGCGAAGTTAGCGTTCATATCTCGAAAATGGTACGAGAAAGAGGAAAAAATGAATTATAAAGTTGTAAAGTGCTATCGATTTAGATTTTTCAGCATTTCATTCATTTAAAAGGCAATTCTTTAACGTGGATGTGAAGAATAGAATGCTCTTTTAAGTTTTCATAATTCTTTCTCTGAGAAGGGGATAAAATTTCAAAGAAATAAGGAAACAATTATTTATAACAATATATCTTTATTTAAGGTATTCAAACTTCGCACCGTCCGCTGCAATGCACATTTGGATCCTTGTTTGAATTTCACCTTGCACGCGTTAGAGTATAGGGGTGATATGTTGGCAAAAGCGTTTATAATGAGTCTTTTAAAGTCCTGTAATGTTTGCGGAGGGGTCACATATACCTGCTGTGTGTGTTTTAGATATTTTCACAGAAAGAATCCAGTGGAGTCAGATCAGGGGAGCATGTAGGCCATTCTTAGAAATCTCAATGCCCAATTATTTCAATCCCGAGTTCTATGATGACGTATTGCTTTACCGGATATGTCTCATGAGACGACGCTCCGTTATGTTGAAACCATACATTCCACAAAACTGATTCTCCACAAAATTGGACATCATATTCTACAACAGTTGTAAATATAAGACATCTGCTAATGCATCATTATAAACAATATGGAACGATCAATTTTTGCTTTAAATTGCATACTAAGCATTATTACCAAACCGCACTTGCCATATCGAACATCGTAAAACATCTAGGATTTTCCAGCGCCAAGTAATGTGTATGTTGCCTGCTGTACATGCCATATAGTAAAAAGCAAGACTCGACCGCTTACACGATATCTGCCAAGAATGTTAGATCGATTCATAGCGAAATTCCATTATGAATAATATCACTTGACACCCTTCTCAAGTAAAACCTTTGAGATGTTGTTTGGTAATGATAAGCCCCTGATTTTTGTTTAATTTTCCAAACCCGAGACTGAGAAGCTACAGTTTTCCTTGGTCTGTCTTGTAATACATTTCGAATATGCCAGGACGTATGCTAGTACCTCATCTGATTGAACTTGCCATTCTACCAGGTCTGCCAGATCGAGTTCGACTAGTCAAGCAACTTTTCTTTCTTAAGCATTTTACAACAAATTGGATGGTTTGTTAAGAAGTATCTGAATCCTGAAGGAAACTTTCCCGGTACAAGTTTGCTGCTCATAGTGACTTAAGTCCAGTTTCCCCATATAATAAAACCATCTCACAATACTCACCTTTGAAAAGTCGATTCTCGGCCATGATTTTCAACATAGTAGAAACCAAATAAGATGTCTCTTTTATACTAGTAATCTAAAGTGAACAGGTGTGTCGTTTCTTGAGCACTTGACAACTGAAACAATTTCGAAAATTAAATGCTAGTCCCGTTGAGTTGCTGTTGAGATCAATACAAGGATGCAATTTTCAGGACTTGAACTAGAGTCCTTTGGACTAGGAATCGCAAGCGATACCACTGTACTACATTGCAATATCGCATTTATTCCGAAAGATAATATTTCCTCCTTCTATTAACATTTCGTGACATCACAGTGTAGGAAATCAGGAAAATACATATGCAGGTTTTAACCGTTCTATTTTTCCCATCCATGTCAATAAAGATTCCTTTCTTACTAAATCAGTGACGTTCTACAACTTTGTAATTTTCATTTTCTCCTGTCTTGTACCATTTCCGAGATACAAAAGCTAACTTCCATATTTTCCAACAGAGGGCGCTGTGAGAGGCCTCATTTGGTAGCACATATACAATTTACTATAATTAGACACAACATTTATCAAAATAGCAGCAGCAGTTCCAAAATTAAGAAAATGACAAGGGATTTTAGGGAGCATCTTGTACAATTGTATCTTGTATATTGAAAATTTTTAAGTAATTTTTCAATTAACTGTTTTAATTATTTCTCTTTTCTGCAGGTTTCTTTACTTTTTTATACAAAATAGTTAACTTTCTTGTAAAAATAATGCTATGACGTAACATTTAATTTTTTTTAAACAATATTTTTCTTATATCATTATAACAGTTTCGCAAACTTATTACAATTAAGAAAATTTCTGAAATTAATATTTTAAATTGATTAAAATAAATCTCCTTAGAATATTATTGTAACACCATTTTAAGTTTTTAATCACTTTAAGTAATCTCATTTTCGAAAATTTTAAATACTCTCTTGACATAAAATATTTTATTTTTTGATAGACAGTTTTAAACTAAAGCAAACATATGATTAGTAACTAAATAAACACGTCATTACTTAAAACACTGGCTGGAAACTATGTTTAAGAAGTTATAAAAATCATTCTAATAAAAAGTAATGTGGAGAATACTGATGATAATAATACAAAATATATGTGGTACTAAATGACGCCATTTCCATCGTCAATTCCTTAAAATTTTCTAAAGTGTGAAGTTGATTCAACGTAATAAAGCGACTATTTAGGAGTAATTGATTTGAAATGATCTCATTTGCTTAGGTTATTGCCTGCTCCAGCAGTTGTGAAATAGATAGGTGCAATAACTGTAACCGAAACTGCTGATAGCATCAAGAGATGATTGTGATGAATTACCGAACGTTTTGTGCTTTGCGTTCATTTCTGGTAAATGATTCATCGCAATCACTTTTATAAGTTCAAAAAACGGTGCTTTTTCTCATTTTTCGTGTTGATAAATTCAATTAATCATAATTTTAAAAGGAGAAAGTTTCCCAAAGCACAGTTTTTTATAGTCTCCATTATTTCTTTTTTAACATCGATGAGGAATGTGCTAAGAAAAAATATATTAATTATTACAATATTGGTCAAAGAAAGAGTCATTTAATATTTCTATAAAATAGTTTTGATTCTAATGCAAAATTTTAAATTTGCTTTCTGTGCTTATATAAACAGTAATACGCAAGTGAGCCATTTACAATTTGAAAATAATTATCAAGTTATCTTCGCAAAATCCGAAAATTACAATATTCTCAACCTTTGGACTTAAAAATTGTTCATATACATTAACAACCAAGACTAAATTTTAAAAAGACAGACTTTAGAATTTATTTAAATGAAAAAATTACCTTTATTTCAGTTATTATCTCAATAAATTAAAACAATATTAATTATTTTTATACAAAAATGTTTCTCCAATTAAATTACTTTTTTAATGAATCAATTACTTCTTTGTTTTTCCTTTGAAATTTTTCTTTGCTTGATTATCATTTTTTGAATAACCACAAAACCCACTAAGCTAAATTTCGGGTTATTAAAAATATTTTTCGCTTAGTTACACAAAAAAATTTGCAATTAATAACAGTTTTCTGTTTCTTTAACTAGACTTAGTTTTCTTTCTAACAAAGCGCTGCTAAACATAGAAAAAAAGATAGCCATTATTTGTGAAAAAAAAGCAAAAATTATGACACAAATGGAATGAAGAGAATTATTCGACAATCGAAACAATTTTTATGCAAAGTTTCAATATAATTGGTTGTTAGCAGTAATAATCTTAGTTTTTTTTCCTACATATAAAACAACTGCTTGATTCGTTTTTCACATTTGGGACTGAATGCATAGAGCATTGTTTCTCAAGCGACGATAAGAATTTTTTACATTTTTTCCTTTTGCTACATTTTTGATCAAATTATTCCACCATTTTCTATTAAGTTATTCCATTATTTGTGACAGATTTGAATATGCTTGACTGAAAATTTTACATACATGAATTAACATTGTATTGGAAAAATAAAGCTTTTGTGTACATCAGAAAAGAAAAAATTAAATTAAAGGCCTTAAAGTAAGTAGGAATAATTATCTTCTAAAAAGTAACGTATTTTTAAAATAGTTAAATCGTAAAGAATTTTATGCATATTGAAACTTATAATTGCAAAAAAATTTTGAACAAATTTCTTAATTTCACATTGAAAATAAAAATATCATCTTATCAGGAATTTTTATCGTGTTAGTCACTTCCAAACTATTATCTGATAAAGAGCATCTGAAATAGTACAGAGAAAAATTGCAAAAAAATTTTAGATTAGAATGGCTGCTGTTATATATTATGAAGTTTTAAAGAAATACCCACATCTTTAATTTTTACATAAATTTAAAAATATGCTTTACCCAACAACCTCTACTTTGAAGTCCAGATTTTAGGTCCCGGAATGTAAATAGAAAATGGGGAATGTGCTAGATCAATGACTATGCATTGCTAATTTATCATTAAACAAAAATAATTCCATATGCAGAAAATTGATGTTAATGTAATAAAAATGTAATTACGTAAGAGCATAGCTAAAAATCATATGATTTACAAACATCTTACTGAATTAATCGTAATCTTATAAATTAACCTGTGTCTGACATAATTATTACTCAGATTTCTATTCGAAGTTTAATTAATCTCTATCTTGGTAATTATTGATTGAATTCATGTTCATACTTTGTTTTGATTGGAGTAATATTTTAATATCTTAATACTAATTAAAATTAATTAAATTGATACTTCAGAATTTTGTATGGTAAATTGAAAATTTTTTTGATCTAATAAAAGATTAAAATTTCAGTGCAAAAGTTAATAAAGGTAATTTCACTAAATAAAAATATTTGCATTAATTTTTATATAAAGTTGCATTTAGTCTCACATTTATAGCATTTATATAAGGAATTTATAAATAAACATAAATGAAGTGATGCACAAAATTAAAGTTTTTTGAAAACTTCTGGCATCTAGAAAACATAAAATGTAAGGAATTCGTTATAAAATGTAGAAGCATATTATTAATTCGTATGTTATTTTAAAAATTCAAACAGCCTACAGAAAGTCATAAAAGAAGCATCATTCACATGATTTTAACAAAAAACACAGCAATATTTAAATCGATATAACATTTATAATTTAAAGAATATCCGAAAATATAAAAAGAAAATTTGGCAAGCAAATCTATGCTCATACCGTCAAAAACTAGAACAATTTATAAATGTAGGAATCTTGATTTTGTTCAACTTCTTTTCTGTGTTGAGAAAAGATGTGTTGTAAGATTTATTTGTAGACACATAGTTTCTGATTTGAGAAGAGATAAAGCAAAATTTTGTGTTTATTGGAATCCCTGACTTGGAGTTTTATTCAGAAAGGCACTACCTTCCACATACAAAGACATTATTAAAGCAGTGGCATTGTGTCATTTCAAGACAGAGTGATAGATATCGATCAGAACTTTACTTGTTAACGCAGCAAATGAGAACTCATGTACCTGGTTAAACTCCTGGAAACAAAATGGACAATTATACACTAATTCCGAAGCATTTTTTTGTAGAAGAGAATGAAAGATCTTAAATAATTCCAGAACGCCTTTATCAAGGAGACCTCTAATCTACTTATATCAATCATGCATGTTTTGTTGACATCATGACGGATGGAAGATGAGGGGCGTAATACTGGGAGTAGATGCCAAATATTATTTATAGTATAATTATTCAATAGAATATCCCTGTTCATTTTGGCGTGCGCCAATAGACGCATTTTGTATGGTGGTAAAAATCCACATGAAATGATCGCTTATATTTTTGGTAAAGATCACACTTCAGACGAGATTATAAAAGAAAAGTTACATCACAGGTGAGATACAGAATTCAAAATGACAATTTGACAGTTCAAATATATTCAGACAGATACTAAGATCTCGTTGAATTTTACACTGCATTATTTGTTATTCCCTTCCTTTATTTCATGATAATTTTTAACTTCATACAGGTCGTTTTGGGGAAAACATGCTTGAAAGTGAAACAAAAGACTATTTAGAAGGTTATGCATTCTAAATCTAAATATGATAATTCACATTTAGGCCACCTCGGATAACGAGTTGCTGCGTAACCTTTATGGACATCACAATTTCTCTAACGTATGTCAACAGCATTTCTTAAATTGGTATATATAATTTCATCGCGTGATTCAAAATAGTTGTGAAGTAGCCTTAATGATGCAAATGAATCCCCAGTCATATTAAACACGCATCCTGCATCTTTCATAAGTACTTTCTGTTACATTTACATGTAATCAAAATTATTGCACTGAAACATCTTTTTAAATTTTTTAATTTTTCCAATAATAAAAGTTGCCATTAAATAAATTGCTTCTTTGTTGTATTGTATTAAATTATGCAATGTACACTTCCGTTTAAACCCATGCCGAGCTGACAGCCAAATGGTTAGCGCTCTTATTTTCGATTCAACATCTTGTGCCTTCGATTCCCTTCTCAGACTTGTATGGTTATAGTATTTTGTAATCCATTTTAAACCTTAAATTTCTGTCTAAATAGCCGTCGTGTGCATAAAAATGATCATTGAGTTATAAACAAACTGATTCTATTCAAATCCATATATAGATGTTGTAGATTTCTTTCTCTATTCCTCTTAGATGTACATACATATATAATTCTACAATTAATGCACAATTTATATATTTTATATTAAAAGTATGCAGAATAAAAAATCTAAATACGATGCATAAATAATTATATTATCTGTTATAAAAAATTTCAAATTATATAATAGTTAATTAAAATTCTTATGACATTTATATAATGTAGGTTAGCCAAGTTTATAATTAATTTGTCATTAAAAATTCAGCATTGAAAATATTTTTATGTATTATAAATTATGTATTATAAATATATAATTACTAATACTTTATGTTTTATAAATATATAATTTTTTTTGTAAATGTATTAAAATTTCAAGAAATTTATCGTTTATCATTATTTTGATTATTAAGTACAAAGTGAACAAATTTGAGTATGTAAACACTATGGAATAGCTGGATTGCTTATTTTATAATAATAAAATATATTTAAGTTGATTGAAAGATGAACTTAGTAGAAATTAATGTCCTAAATTTCCATCATTAAACAACACTTCACTTATAAGGACTTTTTTAAACAAAATATTAAAGTCTGAAATGTACAAAATATTTCATCGATTATTTGTGAACGAGTTTTTGATAAATAAAAGAATATTTTTAAAAAGTTGTGGAAAGTTTTTCCAGTGAAAATGCATAAAAATCATTTTTCAACTTGTTTTGGGGTGAGAATATAAAAAGATTACTTAATGTAATCTTAGTTCTTTTCCTTCTAAATTTTAAAACATGGCAATTATATAACAAAGTATTCTCTTCATTTCTATAAATCTACATCGCTTACACACTATGCTTGATTTGAAACTTTTTGGCATATGAATATTAGAGACATTAGGAGGAAGAAGTTGTGCATCAATTTTTAAATATGTTGAAGAGAATGTATATATAGAACACAAGATTAATAATTTGAGTTTTTCTAAATATGTATAAAAAACTTTTTTTCCGAATTCTGTGTTTCCGGAAGATATCAAAATAACGAAATATTTTGGAATAGTTCCCTGAAAAATCCCTTTTTTAAATTTCGTCATTTTTTTAAGTATCAGAAAGTGAGATTTTTGATAAACTGGTTATATATTATCCTTCTAAGAATTTCAATCATGTGTGTCTACTAAGTGATGTCTATCACCATACATACTATATTTTACTCCGAATGGAATATAGAATCTTATGGAACTGAGATTCTAACATATCCTACCTTCTAAATGTATAAATCTTAAAAAAGTTTGTGTTATCTTACTTGGCTAAAATTCCAGTTGGTGGTTTGGTGGTCCTATTGTTGTCTTGTGACAGTCAGTGGCAATATGGGGTGCACTACCCCACTTTCAAACTGAACCATATTTTGGTGTGGAGTCCGACTTCTTCAGTACACACATGCCACAAGAACCTGTTTATAGGGTGGGCAACCATTCACAATCCATTCATACAAAGAAAGGACAAATACAGGATAGACAGAGAAAGAAAGTACATTCATGCCCGAAGTGAGATTCAAACCTAAGTCCTCCCTATCCTCAGTCAGGCACTCTGACCACAAAGCAGAGTGGGAGACTGGTGGTCCGAAGAATGTTTATTGTGAGTTAATAAATCAATGATTCTGTCAATGAGAAGCTGTATTGCACTTATATGTATATCAAGCTGAGATGACGGAGTCACATCTGAGTGGTACCCTCTTCTCTCCATCGACGCCACATCAGTGAAAAGATTTTGGCCGACACAGATTAACGGAGACATGTCCCCAAATAACGGAGCTCCACGAATCCAGAAGAAGAATGAGGTCATCTGTTCAAATCATGCCCACGTCAAGTGTCACTTCGCTTTGCTGATCTTACTGGAAGTAACATGAAACTATTAAGTTACTGGGGCTCTATTCTCTAATCATCATCTCAAATGCGATGCACATTTTCAGTTAATAAATGTCGTAAGTGCACAATCTACATTCTTAATATATATTCATAAGAAATAAATTATAGTATCAATAATGCATCTAATATATCAAGCATGTAAGTCCGATATCTGTCATCAATTTTGTAATGAAGAGACAATAATAAGTATTAACGTTCTCAACAAAATAGCACAGCTGATATTTTTAAACATTTCTTTAGTAAAAGATGCTAAAATCTGCTCCACATATCTTATTTCTCTTATACTAAAAATCAATTGTTTAAAATACATTGCTAATAATTTAAGGTTTTTAAGCATTTCGCAATTTAAAATCATAAAATCTTGAAAACGAAGTGACTGTAAAAACGAGAAAATGCAAAGACCCTCGGTGATTTTGTAAGATAATCTAAACAAATTTACAATAAAGCTCTCATTTAAGAAATGCACTCTAATTTGATCAATCATGGAAGAATTATAAACTCTTAGCTGTTAAAAGCTGAAATAAATAATGAAATTCGGTTATTTTTCTCAACAATGAGATGTAAGAATCATGTTAGAATACCAGACCGATTTCAGAAATTTAATCTGACTATTTTAATAGCAAATGCTTGAAATGTATAATTTTTCTAATACCCGTATGCACTTAGGCTTTTGCCCTATGAAACACTATAATAGGTGAAGTGATGTCATCTTATATAGTGGGTGGACAATCTTCGCCCAAAAGTGAAGTGATAAAGAATGGCCAAAAGAAAGAAAGAAACGTTCATGTCCGCAATAGGATTCGAACTTATTACAGGACCTACTGCTTCGAAGTTAGAGACGCTAACATTTCCACAACTACCTTGCTAAATTTAAAGAAAAGTATATCATGATCAAATTTAAAACTCTGGAACACATGTGTTACTGGTTTATACAATAATTTAAAAACAAGTAACATAATCTTACAGATCTTAATGGTCCTGAAAGTAACGGAAACATTGAGCAGAACAAATATATTGGCTTATAATGTGACTGAGTCAGAAAATGGTCAGAGAAAGAAAATACCTCCAAGGTAATCTAGAGCAAAGGATTTGCGAATTGATTGCTGATTATTGAGATTTTGGAAAATAAACCCTTTTAACTATTCATTTTGTACATTGTAGATTGTTGAAAAGTTAATATATTGCAAAATGTTTTTCAAGATTAATAATTAGGTTTTAAGTAAGTAATATAATTTGCTCATTTAATCATTTCATTTATTAATAGATCCTAATTTATATCCTATTTATTATTATATACGAGGGTCACTCTGAAATTTTTGAAATACAACTAGATTTTTAAAGTCATGCTTACAAAATTTTAGGTGTGTTCAAAGTAGTCTCCTCTAGCATCAATGCACTTTTGTAGACGAATTTTAAATAGATTAAATGCCTTAAGCATTTTATTCTTTGGAATAGAAGAAAAAAATTCATTTTTAGCCACATCAATCTCTTCTTCTGAATGAAAACGACGTCCACGTTCTTTTTAGATTAAATAATAACTAAAAGTCGCACATAGTTAGATCAGATGAATACAGCGGATGTTCGATCATTTTAATTTGCTTTTGTTTAAGAAACTCAACTGTTATACCGGCTGTATGAGAAGATGCATTGTCATTGTGAAGCATTAGTCTCCTAACATTCAGTTCTTGTGGAATTTCTGGAAGACATTTAGTGGTATACCAGTTTGCTGTTCTGTCCTCTCAACTTGATGGCTTTGACCGATCCCGTACTTCTGAAGAAAACGGCATACATCACTTTTTTAGTGTGTGTTGTTTTTCCACCATGGTCGGTATGGGATCATCTTCAAAGACCCATACTTTGCTTTCTTGACGTGTTGGAACGTCAAAAAACGGTATGTACGTTTCATCACCTGTTACAATTTTAGAAATGATGCGGTGACCACCATCATTTAGCAATTTAAGAGTTTCTTTACTAATTCTGTCACGCTCCTCTTTTTGGTGCTCAATTAGATTATGGGGAACCCAACGGCAAACTACTTTTTTCATATGTAATTCTTCATGAGAATGATTTTGTGTATGGCTGCGGATCTAATGTTAAGTTCCTTCTGTATCATTTTATAGGTACAGCGATTATTATCCATTAAAATTTTTCGTATGGCAGACACATTATCCGGGATTACTACCGACGGTGGCCTTCCTGTGTGTTCTTCATCATGAAGAAAATTGCGACCTCTTCTAAATTCTCTAAACCATCTGAATACAGTAGCACGATCTGAATATTCATCACCAAATGCTAATTGCAACCGTTGAACGCATTCTTCTTATTTCAGATTAACCCTCGTATAATAACACTTATTGAATAAAGAATTTTTACCTTTGATTTAGCCAATCACAACAAACTAACATTTAGGATTAGAAATGATGTGGATTCTGAACAATGGCTTATACTCAGGAGTAAACGCTGAACTTTAAATACGAAACTGACTCGTAAGCATTTTTATATGATAAAGATCTTTATAGTTACTTAATTTCAGTAGATAAAAATATATAAAGGAATCCCTTTATTGATAATCTAAAGTGCAGCATAATCGTTAAAATAAAATTATTTGAAATGAATAAGACTTATAATGCGAATTTTAATACAAAATTATATAATTCATTGTGAATTATTTCTGAACTCTACTATACTTAATTTATGTATTATTTTTAATCTAAATTCTCCTAAGAGTTAATACCCTAAATGTTAAGAGATCTAAATACTCGTAAGAGTCATTTTTCCAAAGAATTAATAATTGTAATGTACTATTTATAAATGTTATGCAATGCAGTGCTTAGTTGAAACGTTTAATTTTGCTGTTAACAAACTCTAATTAATAAAGGTGGTTTAATCAAAAAAGAAACAAATTTAAGAACTAAAGCTGATTATTGTTAATGCGTTATTAAATTCAGTATTTAATTTTAACCATGACAAACACAAGGTTTCAGGAAGATAGTAAAGCGCGATGATTATTTCAACTGTGCTTACAAGAGAAATTTATAATTTTTCATTAAATATATATATATATATATATATATATATATATATATATATATATATTGTTAAATAAAATTATTATACATATATATTGTTTTTAAAAATATTATTTAATACGAATACTGTTAACCATTTTTAAAGTGAAGCTTACGAAATGTGTATTGATTTAGTTTTATCCTATTTTTTCTTCTTGTTATCACTTATTTAGATGTTAGTTTTCCATTTTATTTTCTTATCAGTTATTTTATAGTAATCAAATTTTCAACTATTAAATCGTTAAGATAAAAATAAATCATACCACAAAATATAGCATCTGGATTTTGAAAATAGCAAATCACATGCTTCTGAAAATTGAAAATAATGATCATTGAAATTAATCATTTCCATTTGCATTTTTTACGCATTATTTCTCATTTTATTTTTCATAATTTTTCCATTTTAAATAATTTATCTAATGAAACTAATATGATTAACATTATGCGTTCCTTAGCGAACACTATTCGAGAAAATTGAGGCAAATAATAATTTTGCATAAATCAAATCAAATTCATTATGATAAGTATTAAAGCTAAAGAAAATATATAGTATCAGTTAAATTAAATAAATATCTAGATTCAATGATATCAACCTTTTATCAATTTTATTTTCTTTCCAACATTTCATCAACTTTTAAAGAGTATGTTATTGTTTTAAATTTTCATTGTTTTGAACTTTGAAAATGCATTTTATCTTATATACACTCATTTTATAATTAAAGTTAGTTGTTTCTGTTACGTAAATATTATTATAAATAGTTTTAAATGATATCCTCGCATTGGAATGTTACAGGTCTATATTAAAATTTTGAGATTGTATTTAACCATATTTATTTAAGAATATTTATTTCCTTAACAAGGATTCCCAGGAAAGATATCTCCATAGTGTTTACTAAATTTATCTGCAGTTAATTAGAATGTTTTTAGTAGGTTATGTGTTTTTGCACTAATAAATACATTACAACATTCGAATTATCATCAAAGAAAGTGCTAGTAATAAAATATAACTAAGGGTACATTTAGCTGTAAAAGTACTTACATGATATGAAATATAAAATAGTTACTTGATTATAGAGCCACCCACCCTATTTAGTGTTCACAATGTCTGACTGCCGATAGGGTGGTCCTGGGTTCGAATCCAATTTCGAGCATGGATGCGCTTTCTCTCTGTGTCTGTCCTACCCTTGTCGTTTCTTTGTCAGAATGGGTTCTGAATGATTGCCTACCCTATGAACGCGTACCTATATCATGTATGTACTGAGGAAGGTGGACTCAACACCAAAATATGGTTCAGCTGGAAAAGTGGAGCAGCACAACCAATAATGCCAGCCTAGCTGGCACAAGACAACAACAACTTCATTATAGAAAATATTAATTTGCAGAGAGTCAGTAGATAAAAAAATTATTATTTACCTATAATTATATTTATCAACAAATTTTTCAGAAATTAAAAAATGTATTTTTAGAAATTTTTATAAAAATTAAAAATAAATAAGAAAAACACGTTGAATTACATTGGGCAATAAATCGAAGGCATTTTGACAATCTTAAAAATGAAAAAAAGTTTAATTGGAGACTTACAAAACTATGGATTGCTACTATAACCTTCTAAACCTGAATTAAATTGAGTCTATTTTGAATAAAATTGAGAACAGAAAAATTGAAGGAAGTATCTTGTTGAGAGAATCAACCAATCTTGATATTTTTGCTAAATACACAAAGAAATTTGAATGTTTCATAATTTAGTAGAACTCTTAACCATAATTGGAATGAATAATTAGGAATTCATCAACAATTGGTATCAATGTAATTTCTAAACAGTTCAATATGTTCAGAGACTTCTTATTTTGTTGATCTAATAGTAGCTATTATTTAAAACCCTAAATGCTCTTTCTATCAACATAATTAAATATTATAAAACTTATTAAGTTAGTTTAAAATTCAACATTTTCAATTAGGTATAATAACAGATCACTACTAGCATATCAGAAACATGATAACTTACAGTATTTTTCTGTAATATTTGGAATTCATTGCTCTAAAACCACTATATATAAAAACAGCTCACTTTTCAAACAAATAATATGCAATTTTACATGGAATTAATCAAAACTCCAACCTTGTAACATGTTCAATTGCACCTTAACCTAAAGAGTCTTCCGATTTTTAAATAATAATCAATATTTAATAGTGAGTTACCTATTTTAACTGCGATATCCCTGCTTCATTCTCGGAAGTCATATAAAAGAATATGAGTGCTTATCAAATTTCCCTCGCTGTTTTCTATCCTCAGAAACTGAAAGTAAATCTCAAAATTAATACTTGCATCAAGTGAACTTTGTTAGTACTATATATCTATGTATATATATATATATATATATATATATATATATATATATATATATATATATATATATATATATATATATATATATATATATATATATATATATATATATATATATATATATATATAATATATATATATATATATAATATATATATATATATAATATATATATATATATATAATATATATATACATGTTCCATAAATTAAGAGATAATGCAAGTTCAGAGAAAGAAAGAGACAGAAGCAAAACAAATGGGACATATTTGTAAAGCCTATCTATTAAACAAAGGTAAAGAGTAAAAAGATGCTATATATTTGACATCATTAATAAAAACTGCGATTTTTACTCACAGGGGCAAATTTAAAAAAGAACCTATTTTGCAAAAACAAATATAATATAGTTGGTATGATGGTTAATACATAATATGCCCCCAAGACGATGCAATACGTCTGGCTATGTTTAGTATCAAATTACCTATCTGATCGTGGGGAATATTACAACACTCAAGCAATGCTCTCCGAAGTTCCGATAGACATGTGGGAAGGGATTGACGGGTTGCAATTTATTGGCCAAGCATGTCCCACCTATGATCTATTGAAATCAAGTCAGGTGAATCTACTCCAGGCTAATCGTAGGTAAATGTGAGTTGCTGTAAGTGGAACACATATGACAAGACAACGAGCATATAAGCCAATGTTCCCTAAGCGTCTGTACACAGTCTGCCTTGAAACTGTCATATCTGTAGCTGAAAAGTGTGGACGTGACAGGTATGATGCTGTGCTCCATTTGTTTCTTTTGGCATTAACTGCCAAATACCGGTCCTAATGTAAATCTTTATAATACTGTAATGCTAATATTTCTAATTATTTATCTCTCAAATAAATTAAAAAGCAAAATAAACCTAATGTCCAACAATAGTAGTTGACAATTCACCTTCTTTAAGTTTCACAAAGGTATTTGAAAAATAAATATTTTAGAAGTAATGGAAATATTTATAATACTTCAAACGCTGGCAAACGCAAACGTAACCCTGAAGCTTGTTCAGTCTTCAGAAGTGAGGTGAGAGAGATTAAGGTGGGATTTGCTGCTATTATTTCCAGCAACTGTGGTTTTGGAGAACAATGGATTTCGTTGGACAGCCGCAGTGCACTGCAACATCTCAGTGACTGGTCCTTTATAATCAATGAAACAAGTATATCTATTCTGCTGAAATTGAAACTGATTTCCCATGATCATGATATACATCTCCAATGGATTTCATACCATGTAAATATTAGGGGCAATGATTGCAGATCGATTGGCCAAAGAAGATAGTGAGGAAGATACTCCCACTTTTTCATGACTTATATAACAGGAACTTTAGTCTAATGAAAACTCTTGACTGCATTCAATCTAGCAAATTCCACCCACACACCAATGGTACTCTGCAACATCTCCTAGAAATCTTCTGGAAATAAAAAGTAACCGAAAATCTCAGACTGTCTTGGCCAAGTACTCAAGTGGACAGCTGAAATGTTTTTATCGCTTGATCATGGTACAAAAAAATATCCCACTTGTAAAAAATGCTGTGACCATTGACCCTTACCGAAACATATTTTGGATGGCGTTGGACTTTCCTGAGAAAATTTATCCTCAGATCCCCTGCTAGTCATCGAATCTCTGACTGTCAACAATTTATTGGAATTGATCCGATAAGTGTCAGATTTTTAAAGCCAACAACATATAAACCTAATGATTTCAAAATACTTGAAAAATACATTGATCATTAAACATTTATTTCAAAAGATATAAAAATCATTTATAAAAAATAAACATCAGCTATTAAATTTACATTTTTTGTAGATTTTTGGTCTGTGATTCTATATTGATATTATTTTCAAAACCACATAGACAACACTTGGAAAAAGATATGTAAGGAACAATTTTCATTTTGAATTCTTTTATTTCTTCTTTATATTATTCATTTGCAGCCTGTGTGATATATTTCCTTAATTCAATCATGATAGCATAAATATTAACTGCAGTGCTCTTGTTTGTGGAATGCCATTAACAATATGCAGACTCAATGTGACTCAGGATAAATATCTATCTGGAGAATCTAAATATTTTAACTAATGTGATGATTTGGATATAAATTACTTAATTCATTATATAAATGTTTCTTTGGAGCAATTTAATTTCAAATATTTATTGTAATGAATTCTTTTACCAATGAAATTTATGTCTATCTGTCACTGGTCTTTATGCCAATCTTTTAGGTCCATGCACACTTGAAACTCCAAACTCCTATTCCTGAACACAAACAAAAAAAAATCAATCAACAATCTGAATTATAAACAAAGTAAATCAAAATATACATGTTACGTTACTCTAACATGAATCATACAGTACTTTTCTGGTTTGAAATCTGCTCTTCAGAATCTTAATAAGCACTAAACAAATCTTTTGAGAATTTGAGATCAAATTAAGCATGTTGTTTATCTCTAGTAACATAAATAATCATTATTGTACTTGCTTTATCAATTCAAGTAAGAGGAATATTTTATTTAATATTATTTTCAGTCAATTTTTTTAAAAAAACATTATTGTGGTTTTTTTAACATATTGAAAAGTTGCATTCTTTGATAGAAAATATCCAGTAATTATTTTTATCTATTATTGCATTGAGAGAAACATAACTGGGAAATCTAATATATATATAAATATATATATATATATATATGTATATATATAATGAATTTTATGTGATGCTTACATTTTTGTAATTCATGATTTCTTTTTGGAAACAGCATATCAGAAAACATTATGTAAAAATATTCCTTAGAGTAACTATTAATATGCTTAATTTATTTATATAAAACTGGGGAATCTCAAATATATATGATGTGAATATATTTTGATGCATAAAATTTTGTAATTCATTTTTTTTTCTTTTTGAAAACGGTATATCAGAAAAAAAAAACATTATTAAAAATTTCCCTTAAAGTATATAAAAGTTTGTTGTCAATAATCTTGGAATTATCGGTGGTATATGTACTTAATAGTGGTAGCAGAAAATCCATGTTACTAGGAATGAATAATTGTATCATTAATAAATCTAATAAAAAATCGAATATTTCTTATAAATGATGTATTTTCTTGAAATTATTCCTTATAAATGAAGTATCTTCTTGTAATTATTCCTTGTAAATGCACTATCTTCTTGAAATTATTCCTTGTAAATGCGCTCTACTTGCAATTATTCCTTGTAAGAGAAATATCGTGTAATTATTCCTTGTAAATGAAGTATATTCTTGTAATTATTCCTTGTAAGAGAAATATATTCTTGTAATAATTCTTTGTAAATGAAGTATCTTCTTGTAATTATTCCTTGTTAATGAAGTGTTTTTCTGTAATCATTCCTTGTAAAGGACATATCTTCTTATAATAACTCTTTTTAAATTAAATATCTTCTTTTAATTAATTCTTAAAATGAAATATTCGATATTTTGCTATATAAACAAATAATGTGCGAAAACATATCACATATTATGTACTCCAAAATATCATTTGCGTATTACATCATTCCTCTGATAATGCTGTTAGACAACAATATTTCCATTGTTTGCACATCCTTCTAATCAAAAATCTATCCAAATCTTTCTTTCGCATTTCTTAAAAATTTCTTAAGACGTAATTCATTTACAAAATATTTATACGATCCCTTAATATCATCCAGTATAAGTGATCCTTCTGTTGATATAAAAGAATTTAACATGAACTCTTCTTCAAATATTTATTTCCTACAATGCCTGGGCTTTAGAAATCTTTAGATATTCTGTTTAAAAAAATAATTACTTGAATTTTTTTAATAAAATTATTTTCCTCATTAAATAAATACAAATAGTATTTCCTATCAAATATATTTAAGGGATAAATAAGCAAATGGAGAATAAGCTGAGAAACTACAGAGAATTCATGTTGAAAAAATAGTTTATATAAATTCTGAGAAACATATCTTTCATATAATTATGAATAAATTTAATTTCTGAATTTCAATCCCAAAAGTTTTGGGTTTAATTCCTTTCGTAAGTTTGTAATTTTGATGAACGAATTTCTGTAGTTTTCAGGGAATGATTTAAATCGTTTTTCTCAACTCTTGAATCAATATTTTTGTAAGAAAACTGATTTCATAATTGTAAATTAGATGCTAAATATGAATAATATTTTTTTTTGAAAATTAATATAATTTTTGTGACACCATCAATTGCAAAATACGAAATATATCTTTACTATATTGATATAAATTTCTATATAAACTAATTACTTATGGTTGTGATCATGAAAATTGCATATTGTCATACATATATTTGTAAAATCAAACAAGAAAGACTTTAATATACATCATTTGTGAAAATAAAAAATATAATTTGAAATTAAACTAAGCTATATAAAAATTATCAAAATAATAAGAGTAGTTACTACATATTCATCATAAATTTGGAAGAAATCATAACCACTTTTATTAATTTTTTCAGAGAAATTTTAATTTTTTAATTTATTATTCTGCATATTAAATTTGTCATTATATAACCAGCTTTATTTTTTCAGAATGTAAGTAGAAAGTCTAAAAGCCGCAATATGCCTCTTTTATTATTTAGTTATTCCTCAATTGATTGTTCTTCGCCGCACTCTGATAAAAGATTAATTTCACATAAAAAAGCAATTCTGTTACTATTCTCTTCCAACTTGAAAAAAATATCTTCTTGAAATTAGAATTTCATTTGCTTCAAATGTGGATTTTGTTTGCATTGTGGATGTTTTAGTTGGTGATTTTATTATAGTCTGGAATTTCGTAGAATAGAAAATAAGAAAAAAGCCTTTTGTTTTCGCCTGTGCACTCTAAAACTGCTTTGGAAAGAGAGAACTGCAATAATAAGGAAAAACAAATACTGAAGCGGCATTCAAAATGATCATAGAAAAAAAAAGTTTTTGCTTATGATCAGTTAATTAAGTTGTTATTTTCTAGTGTATTGCTTTTCTCAAAAGTTCCTTACGCTTCTTCCGTTGGCTTTAATATATTAATTGGCATTTCTTTTTTAAAAAAATAGTAGAATTTGTAACCAGAATAAATGATTTCAATAAATCGGAATTTTTATGAATCCTCCATGTAAATAATTTTAATTTTCAAACAAATAAAGCCGATGTTAAATATATATATATATATATATATATATATATATATATATATATATATATATATATATATATATATATATATATATATATATATATATATATATATATATATATATATATATATATATATATATATATATATATATATATATATATAGATATATATATATATATATATATATATATATATATATATATATATATATATATATATATATATATATATATATATATATATATATATATATATATATATATATATTTATATATACAAAAGAATAAATTTTAATGTTTCTTCTTTACTTTTCATCAAACGTGCCCTTTAAGTTTTGTAAGTCATGTTTCAAATCTTTTGTTTATATATTTACAAAGCACTAATGCAAAAGTTTGACAAAAATGTATGCTAAATGATTAAACTTACGAAACTTAAAATCAGGTGAAACTGAATTATTGTTTTCACTAGGGAAATAGGGTGCTATTAAAGATTATTCAATTTATTAAAGATTATTAAGATAAACGCTATAAAAAATCATAAAATTACAATTCAAGAAAACATGCAGATATGTTATATATATAATATATATATAATTAGATTAAATTAAATTTCATACATTAAAAATATTAAATGTCTTAGAAGAAAATTATCATTTACTTTATAACTTAATAGTTAATAAGATATCAAACTTAAAATTTAGTTTCTTTATGCATATTTTTTATATATAATATTATATACGTTGTTATAAATAATATTATATACAATTTTATATTCTTTTTATACATATTTTATAAAGCAAAATAGAAGAATGTTATTTCAATGAATAAAGAAAATGAATAAATAATTTTTAGTGATACCTATCGAATTTAAAATAAACGCTTTATTCAAATTTTTATATCAGCGTGAGTCTCAATTAATTGCATATAACCAATTAAATCAAATAAAAATAAGTTACATCAAAACATCAAAGCTAAAATATAAATTTTACTCAAATGTTTTATTTTTAAATTCTAATTCGCGCTCTCTAATGACCAATTATAATATTACGCACCTTAAAACTATTAAAAAGCGAAGCAAAATTGTGAAGAAAACAGCAATTCAAAAGACGTGTTTGACCGGTATGTGTAGAGCGAATTATGAAATGAAATATACAAAATCTTGGAATGGAAAATTTGATAATTTTATGCTGATTTAAGAAAATAGCTTAAAGTTGTTAAATGAAAACATAACGATACCAGTTCTCCTTCTTATATCCGCACACACTTTCTTCATATAACTAGAGTAAGTTCTATTCTTTCATATAAAGAACTACTGCTGTAACGCATATTTTGGATTGGTTGGTTTGAGACCTTTCATCCTGTAATTATGGAATATTATTTTGAAGACTGTGTAATATTGCTTGTTTTGTCTTGGGTAGATTTAAACAGGATAAAATGCTCATGATTTGCTATGGTAGATTCCATTTTTAAATATTTAAATATACAAAAAATAAATGTATATTTCTTTATCTATTATTCACAAAAATCCTCAGATAAATTAATATATTTCCTCAAAGAAAAGAAAAAGAGGTATATAATTACATCTTTTCGTAAATTTTTAGAAGTAATATTTTGTTCTTAATCTATTATCTCATTGCATGAGCCTCCAGCTCTCAGTTTCTTAAATTGTTTATTTATCACAAATACTACAAGGGTATAATAATAATAGCTTTGGTAATAACATTACCAAAGAGAAATCCCACCCGAAGGTATACGGTGGAGAACGTCTGACAGTAATCCTGGAGGGAACCCAGGCTCAGCACTTGGTCAGGGTGTGTGAAAACTCCTTAAATGGTGGACTGTCCAAACCACCCGAGGGGACAAAAGAGCGTTCTGTTGAGGCTCACTGTGGCTTCAAGACGGCCGGGTGGCCTTAATTGAGCAAGATACAGTAAAAAACATATATATATATATATATATATATATATATATATATATATATATATTTACATATGTATATATATATATATATATATATATATACAGGATAGTTTACAAAGGAAGGAGGAGGAGGTGGAGGTTAGTCAGAGAGCTGAAGAAGGAGTTCAGCCTGCAGAATTTCCTTGGCACCTTTCCTGAAATCTTTAAGAAGGAAGAGCTGCTTGAAGTGAAGTTGGTGAAAGTTCTTGGGAAAGGACTTTTCCCGAATGTTGGAGTAGCGGTTACAGTGGAGGAGAAGGTGTTCCAGATCTTGTACATCACCGTCATGTGGGCAGACATCTGACTGCCCGTGGATTCTGCTACGATAAGTGTCGAAGACTCCGTGCCCGGTAAGAAGGTGGTTTAGGAAGAAGTCCCCTTGTAGTCTTTTTCGTGAAACTTTCGAGAAGATTTCAAAAAGTCTCCAGGATTTCTTGGATGTCTCCCATCTGTACTGCTACATAGAAGTCTCGTGGTTGATAATAAGTGTCCGGAACTGCTGTTTGATATTATGAAGGAATTAAAATTTGTTTCTAAAACTCAGATAAATATGTGTGACTCAGATTATTATTATGTAGATTAACTCTTACATATTTATTTTCAACTGGTAAACAAAAATCTAAAAAAGTGAGGAAAATTTTACTTTTTTCTTTTTTGTTGATATATCGAAAGAATAATATTTAATATAAGTTATTTTTATAATAAACAGGATTAGTCTTTAACCAATGCAGTATTGCTTTAAAGTGTCTGATATATGGAAATTGGGATTTGTCAAACTGTCGCAATTGTACATTTTTCTAACGAAAGTAACATTCATTAAAAATTTGATTTTTCTAAAGTTATTAGATGCATTTTTAAGTCAAGGCAATAATAATATCAGTACATGCTGACAAATTTATATTTTATTTATTTATTATTATTTAATTTCATAAAGTGTCACAATTATAAATTTGTAAGTTTTACTATTATAAATAAAACTCTAGTCTTGAAATCAGCCATTTCTAAGATAATTTAAAAATATAGGTACATTTTCTTTATCATATATGGGCTATATAGTTATCTAGATATTTGCAGGTATTTTATAAACGTATTTTATAATACAGAGCTCACGGAGTCATAATAGAAGAAAAGCATTCTTCTGTGTGAAATATCCTGGGTTTGATCTGAGTCGCTATTGAACAACGGAAGATCGATCCTGTAATCTGCCTTCCGTATACATGTCTCCCAGAGTTGGTACTTGAATGATTTCTTCTTTTTCACTCTTGCGACGCACGCATACGTCTATATGTAAAAAAAATCGTTATAGATATATCCCTTCATGCTGTATCAAAACACCAAAATCATAATTAGTAAAAACGAAATATGCTGAGATGTAAATATATATTTAAAAATTACAAAGTTTAGATAATTTTGTAGCATTTTTTAAGGTTAATCCAAAATATTTTGGAATGATATTTGCGCTAATGTATTTTACTGGACAATTTCAATTCAATTTTAAAATTGAAAATCCACATTCATTGTAGACTAATTAACATAATTCTTATAGCATATATTATGGTATTCAATGATGCATAGTTAATAAAATTGTGGCATAGACCCATTGAAGCTTGTTAAGTATAAAGTTATAAGCCCTGGGACATCATGGGCATAAGTTTGATTTTATTTTTAAAATTCGGAATTGATGCCACCTGCATAAGTCGATGATTGGTTTCCATACCAAATCTTGCTAAACTTTAAAATGCACTCTATTTTTAAAGTATCTCTTTGCTAATTTTATAAAAGTGTAATCTGGATAAACTGACACAGCATTACTGAAAGTTAATGCCATGATAATTTTGTAAGCATGACGTAACAGATAATCGTCGCTTGCAAAAGTGTATGATAACTAACCTAACAGTCATGGTTAAGCAATTAAAATGTCAAATAATCTCAGATATTCATTAAAGATTATGGGACAATGAACTTTTAAAATCCTAAAACATACATATGGGGAAAACATATCAGTTAATAATAAAAATAATATCCGTCAAGTAATAACTCCAAACTACCTATAAATTTCCTTACATTAAAGTGGAATATCATTGGTGAATCATTCTATATAGTCATCAGAAAATTTATATTCATTTGAGGATAATGAGTTTGGAGAAATTTAATTGAAAAACGTAAAAGTCTCAGGATTAAAGATGACATAGACAATTATTTGCAGTATCAAATAAATGTAATCATTTAGGGAAATATTTTGTCCGGTATCAAATATTTTGCTTATAAACTTTATTATCACAGCAAAAAAAAATTTGAAAATGCTTTTTAGTGAATTAAGTAATCGTAAAAATGCTTATTCATAATGCTTCGTGATGAAACATGTGGAAAAATCAAACAGAACCAATAACCTCTATAACTCTTAAACTTTAATATATCAAAGAAAATTATAAAATCTTCATAATTATGAGAATTTAAGCTTAAATGAGTTTTGAGAACATCAAAATGAGTTTTTATAAATAAATTATTTTTCAAAAAACTTCATATAAAAAATGCCATGAATAATATTTTCTCTCTTGAAGTCAATTACGTTGAAAGACTGTTTTGACGATATAAAAGTTTCAAAAATTAAGTGATAAGATTATAGTTTTTATTCAATCGATATAATCTTGAATTCCTTTCCGGTTACAAATGACCTAAAGGGTTTTAGCAAACTATATGAAGGACTTTTGGTGCCATTAAAGTGAAAATTAATGTTAGATTATTTAGTTTAAGCATCCTTCAAAATGGCAGAAAACTACATGTAATTAAGAGCTGATCATAATTAAGATTTTCCTTTTTATAATATTTATTGAAGATGGAAACTAAGGTGATTTTTATAAATTTTTATTAAACTTTGGTATTTTTAAAAGTAAAAAATACATATTTAAATTAATCTCTTGAAATTTTAATTACGATATTGAGATAATTAATCTAAGTATCTTCTTATAATGAATATGCTTCGGATAGAGTCTAATCACTTTTGTAAAATACACCTATACAATGCTTTTATTTTTTAAAAACAGTTACCAGCTCATTTTATAAATATTTCGCTTTTAATTATATTTTCCGGATTAAAGTCTCATAAAATAATTGTTATAAAAATACATTTTACATAAGGTCTAAAATGCTTTTTTGAAATTTGAAAGGTGTTAATTCGGAAAATATCTGAAGATTCTAATACTTAACCTTAAGTATGAAATCAGGTATTTATACTAAATTCATGACAGAGCTAAACTGTAATTCAATTCTAATAATCTACTTTCTCAACATAAGCAATCACTTAACAATTACATGTTTTAATGTATAATATTTGGTAGAAATATAATGTAAATTTTAATAGTAACATTCTTATTCATAAAAAATATATTTCATGGATGGATAATTTTTCGTGGATTTTAATAGGTATCAAATATCTTTTCTCTAATTTAACTTAAAAAATAACTATCAAATTCAAAATAATTATTTTAGTTTGTGACTAAAATTGTTATTTCAAACCATACATTACTTGTTAAACCAACGATGAAAACTGAAATTTAAACAATATAAGGGAAAAGTTAAATTTGTGAAATAAGAATATTCTTAAAATATTGTTAATAAAGAAAAATATAATACTAATTGAAAATATCTGGCAGGGAAAGATATTTTCAATTGTTTTGCAGTTGTGAATGCTTATTATGATTTTTTTCAAAAACTGATGGTTGACAGAATTTAATTGGTTGAGAGATTTTTCTCTCTTAGCTGATAATTGTGTTAATTCATAGAAGTTTTTAAATTAAGTTTCACAAACAGAATAAACGTAAATTACAGACTTCCAAGATAGAAATTGACAATACTCTGCCTTTTTTCAACCTTTTTTTAGTATATATCCTTTCTACTAAATTCAAAATTGTGACAGGATTCTTTTTTCCCTCCCATAAAAGTAAATTAATAAATACTTTTGTTTGTTTGTTTTTTTTCTTTTGCTAACGACAAACCTCAGTGGAATGCACTATGGATAAAATAAAATTAAATATAAGTTTAGATTAGATAAGTATGTAAGCATATTTTACAAGGGAAATGGTAACTCCCTCTCAAATATTTAATGGTCATTATAGCAAAAGCATAATGGTAGAAGAATTTAAATAGTTTCTTCAGCAAATATGAACGAGGAAAATAACGCAATAAAGTATACTGAAATCTCAATCAGTTATTTGGAATATAAAATCAGTTATTGGCAATATTACAGTAAACTTAAGTATAACAATCTTTAATTTTTAAGAAGCCCAAGGATCTATCACGCTTTCTAATCACACTCATGTACGTACATTATTTTTCTCCCTGCTTTTATCTTTATATCTTAATGTTAGTATATCATAGATATAAGAATTTATATATATATATATATATTTGCCCCCCTTTTCTCTGGATATTTTTCTCTCTTATATGTTTTAATTATAAAACTTTTAACTAGCAATCCGCGTTATGCAATACTAATAACAAAAGAAGCATTGATAACTCTTAGGCCACTGTTACATTTTCTTTCGAAATGACGCATAGTACTAAAGATTTTATGCTAGAAAATGAAGATTTGGTATTCACGTACGTAACAATCTTTCTCATCAAAATTGATTGTAATTATCATTCATGAATATAAATACACTACTGGCCATTAAAATTGCTACACCAGGAAGAATTACAGATAACAAAATGATATTTATTGGACAAATATATTATACTAGAAATAACAAGTGATTAATTTTTCAAAAAATTTGGCTGGATATATATAGATCCTGAGAAATCAGTACCCAGAACAACCACCTCTGGCAGTAATAACAGCAGTTATACGCCTGGGCATTGAGTCAAACAGAGATTGGATTGCATGTACAGGTACAGATGCCCATGCAGCTTCAACATGACGCCACAGTTCATCAACCGTAGTGACTGGCGTTTGGTGACGAGCCAGTTGCTCGGCAACCATTGACCAGAGGTTTTCTATTGGGGAAATATCTGGAGTACGTGCTGGCCAGAGCAACAGCCGAAAATTCTCTGCATCAAGGAAGGTCCGTACAATACCGGCAACATGCGGTCGGGCATTATCCTGCAGAAACGTAGGGTTTCGCAGGGATCGAATAAAGGGTAAAGCCACGGGTCATAACACACCAGAAATGTAATTTGCACTGTTCAAATCTCCGTCAATGCGAACAAGAGGTGACCGAGACGTGTATCCAATGGCACCCCATACCGTCACGCCAGGTGATGGGCTAGTATGATGATGATGAATACACGCTGCCAGTGTGCGTTCACCACGATGCCGCCAAACACGGATGCGACCATCATGAAGCTGTACACAGAACCTGGAATCATCTGAAAAGATGACGTCTCGTCTCCATTCGTGCGCCCAGGTTCGTCGTTGATGACACCATTGAAGGTGCTCTTGTCTATAACGCAGCGTCAAGGGAAGCCGCAGCCATGGTCTCCGAGCTGAGACTCCATGCTGCTGCAAACGTCGTCGACTGTTCGTGCAGACACTTGTTGTCTTCCAAACGACCCCGTTTCTTGACTCACGGCTCGTGACGTGGTTGCAGGATCCATTACAGCCATGCGGGTAATATGCCTGTCTTCTCGGCTGTTAGTGATAGGTGGCCGTTGAGATCCCGCATGGCGTTCCGTATTACCGTCCTCAACCCATCGATTCCATATTCTGCTAATAGTCATTGGAACTCGACCGACGCAATCAGCAATACTGCGATAAGATAAACCACAATCCCGGTACGCTACAATTCGACCTTTAACAAAGTCAGATACGTGCTGGTACACATTTCTCCTTCTTACACGTGGCATCACAACAACTTTTCCCCAGAGCAACAACGTTCAAATGCAATTTGTGTATGAGGAACCGGCTGAACAATTTCCTCATTTAAACACAATGTAGGTGTCGCTATTGGCGCCTGCTTTGTCTGAATGCGCTGAAAAGCTAATCATTTGCATATCACAGAACCTTCTTCCTTTCGTATAAATTTCACGTCTGTAGCATGTCGCCTTCTTGGTGTAGCAATTTTAATGGCCAGTAGTGTATAATATTTAAAACAATAAAACTGGAAGAAATACTTCGATCAGTATCTTTACATAATTACCATTTATTAACACCAAAGCACTTTTTGTGTTAATAAATAGTAATTCATTATGTATAGCTAACATACGTATTTAATTCGTTATATAAGCTAGCATATATATATATATATATATATATATATGTGTGTGTGTGTGTGTGTGTGTGTGTATGTATAATATTTCATATACTAACTAACTTAATATTATTACGTAAAATGCCAGAAAGTTTTTGTGTCATATTTAGGCTCATTTCTGAGCATTATTTCGCTTTTCACGTACCAACGTCACTATATTATAATGTTAATAACAATATACCTTCTAGCTGTTTGAAGCTTAAAGGCTCAAACTCCAGGACAAAGTTTTGTACATGGTATTTTATTTTCAGATGTAAATTTAAATACTATGCATTCCGTCAACAGTTCTTGGAGATCATGTGGCAATGCACAAAAGCTTTTCTTGTCAAACAATATATATTGCCTGGTTACTAAAATTTTCCAAAGAAAACATTTGGTAGTTAATATTTTGCTGTGATTGGTAATCAATAAATTTAAACGTATCAGAGCTTGGATTACAATACACAATCTATAATTTGGCCACTCACTTTAACTATTATTAATTTGGTCTATGACTATATATATCTCTCAAAATTTCTTTTATTTTCCAAAGTATTTTCATTAAAAATATTTTAGAAAAAAGTTAGTAAAATAGCTATTTTTAACAAATAAAATCTTGCCTCTAAGAACAATCATAAAACTTCAACGCATTTTCCCTTTATGTCTTTAAACTTTCATAAAACGTATTACATTTTAATAAACAGCGAAATCATATACATGATGCCAACTAAAATCTCCTGTCACATCATTGAATTTCGGAACAGCTGCTGCTATTTTATAAACATGGTGTCTAGGTATAGTAAATCGAATATGCACAAAAGAGTGATGCCAATCAAAGGGCCACCTGCTGGAAAACTGCGAAGTTAGCGTTCATATCTCGAAAATGGTACGAGAAAGAGGAAAAAATGAATTATAAAGTTGTAAAGTGCTATCGATTTAGATTTTTCAGCATTTCATTCATTTAAAAGGCAATTCTTTAACGTGGATGTGAAGAATAGAATGCTCTTTTAAGTTTTCATAATTCTTTCTCTGAGAAGGGGATAAAATTTCAAAGAAATAAGGAAACAATTATTTATAACAATATATCTTTATTTAAGGTATTCAAACTTCCCTTTTAAATCACTGCAATGCACATTTGGATCCTTGTTTGAATTTCACCTTGCACGCGTTAGAGTATAGGGGTGATATGTTGGCAAAAGCGTTTATAATGAGTCTTTTAAAGTCCTGTAATGTTTGCGGAGGGGTCACATATACCTGCTGTGTGTGTTTTAGATATTTTCACAGAAAGAATCCAGTGGAGTCAGATCAGGGGAGCATGTAGGCCATTCTTAGAAATCTCAATGCCCAATTATTTCAATCCCGAGTTCTATGATGACGTATTGCTTTACCGGATATGTCTCATGAGACGACGCTCCGTTATGTTGAAACCATACATTCCACAAAACTGATTCTCCACAAAATTGGACATCATATTCTACAACAGTTGTAAATATAAGACATCTGCTAATGCATCATTATAAACAATATGGAACGATCAATTTTTGCTTTAAATTGCATACTAAGCATTATTACCAAACCGCACTTGCCATATCGAACATCGTAAAACATCTAGGATTTTCCAGCGCCAAGTAATGTGTATGTTGCCTGCTGTACATGCCATATAGTAAAAAGCAAGACTCGACCGCTTACACGATATCTGCCAAGAATGTTAGATCGATTCATAGCGAAATTCCATTATGAATAATATCACTTGACACCCTTTTCAAGTAAAACCTTTGAGATGTTGTTTGGTAATGATAAGCCCCTGATTTTTGTTTAATTTTCCAAACCCGAGACTGAGAACTCAGTTTTCCTTGGTCTGTCTTGTAATACATTTCGAATATGCCAGGACGTATGCTAGTACCTCATCTGATTGAACTTGCCATTCTACCAGGTCTGCCAGATCGAGTTCGACTAGTCAAGCAACTTTTTTTTCTTAAGCATTTTACAACAAATTGGATGGTTTGTTAAGAAGTATCTGAATCCTGAAGGAAACTTTCCCGGTACAAGTTTGCTGCTCATAGTGACTTAAGTCCAGTTTCCCCATATAATAAAACCATCTCACAATACTCACCTTTGAAAAGTCGATTCTCGGCCATGATTTTCAACATAGTAGAAACCAAATAAGATGTCTCTTTTATACTAGTAATCTAAAGTGAACAGGTGTGTCGTTTCTTGAGCACTTGACAACTGAAACAATTTCGAAAATTAAATGCTAGTCCCGTTGAGTTGCTGTTGAGATCAATACAAGGATGCAATTTTCAGGACTTGAACTAGAGTCCTTTGGACTAGGAATCGCAAGCGATACCACTGTACTACATTGCAATATCGCATTTATTCCGAAAGATAATATTTCCTCCTTCTATTAACATTTCCTCGTGACATCACAGTGTAGGAAATCAGGAAAATACATATGCAGGTTTTAACCGTTCTATTTTTCCCATCCATGTCAATAAAGATTCCTTTCTTACTAAATCAGTGACGTTCTACAACTTTGTAATTTTCATTTTCTCCTGTCTTGTACCATTTCCGAGATACAAAAGCTAACTTCCATATTTTCCAACAGAGGGCGCTGTGAGAGGCCTCATTTGGTAGCACATATACAATTTACTATAATTAGACACAACATTTATCAAAATAGCAGCAGCAGTTCCAAAATTAAGAAAATGACAAGGGATTTTAGGGAGCATCTTGTACAATTGTATCTTGTATATTGAAAATTTTTAAGTAATTTTTCAATTAACTGTTTTAATTATTTCTCTTTTCTGCAGGTTTCTTTACTTTTTTATACAAAATAGTTAACTTTCTTGTAAAAATAATGCTATGACGTAACATTTAATTTTTTTTAAACAATATTTTTCTTATATCATTATAACAGTTTCGCAAACTTATTACAATTAAGAAAATTTCTGAAATTAATATTTTAAATTGATTAAAATAAATCTCCTTAGAATATTATTGTAACACCATTTTAAGTTTTTAATCACTTTAAGTAATCTCATTTTCGAAAATTTTAAATACTCTCTTGACATAAAATATTTTATTTTTTGATAGACAGTTTTAAACTAAAGCAAACATATGATTAGTAACTAAATAAACACGTCATTACTTAAAACACTGGCTGGAAACTATGTTTACAGTTATAAAAATCATTCTAATAAAAAGTAATGTGGAGAATACTGATGATAATAATACAAAATATATGTGGTACTAAATGACGCCATTTCCATCGTCAATTCCTTAAAATTTTCTAAAGTGTGAAGTTGATTCAACGTAATAAAGCGACTATTTAGGAGTAATTGATTTGAAATGATCTCATTTGCTTAGGTTATTGCCTGCTCCAGCAGTTGTGAAATAGATAGGTGCAATAACTGTAACCGAAACTGCTGATAGCATCAAGAGATGATTGTGATGAATTACCGAACGTTTTGTGCTTTGCGTTCATTTCTGGTAAATGATTCATCGCAATCACTTTTATAAGTTCAAAAAACGGTGCTTTTTCTCATTTTTCGTGTTGATAAATTCAATTAATCATAATTTTAAAAGGAGAAAGTTTCCCAAAGCACAGTTTTTTTATAGTCTCCATTATTTCTTTTTTAACATCGATGAGGAATGTGCTAAGAAAAAATATATTAATTATTACAATATTGGTCAAAGAAAGAGTCATTTAATATTTCTATAAAATAGTTTTGATTCTAATGCAAAATTTTAAATTTGCTTTCTGTGCTTATATAAACAGTAATACGCAAGTGAGCCATTTACAATTTGAAAATAATTATCAAGTTATCTTCGCAAAATCCGAAAATTACAATATTCTCAACCTTTGGACTTAAAAATTGTTCATATACATTAACAACCAAGACTAAATTTTAAAAAGACAGACTTTAGAATTTATTTAAATGAAAAAAATTACCTTTATTTCAGTTATTATCTCAATAAATTAAAACAATATTAATTATTTTTATACAAAAATGTTTCTCCAATTAAATTACTTTTTTAATGAATCAATTACTTCTTTGTTTTTCCTTTGAAATTTTTCTTTGCTTGATTATCATTTTTTGAATAACCACAAAACCCACTAAGCTAAATTTCGGGTTATTAAAAATATTTTTCGCTTAGTTACACAAAAAAATTTGCAATTAATAACAGTTTTCTGTTTCTTTAACTAGACTTAGTTTTCTTTCTAACAAAGCGCTGCTAAACATAGAAAAAAAGATAGCCATTATTTGTGGAAAAAAAAGCAAAAATTATGACACAAATGGAATGAAGAGAATTATTCGACAATCGAAACAATTTTTATGCAAAGTTTCAATATAATTGGTTGTTAGCAGTAATAATCTTAGTTTTTTTTCCTACATATAAAACAACTGCTTGATTCGTTTTTCACATTTGGGACTGAATGCATAGAGCATTGTTTCTCAAGCGACGATAAGAATTTTTTACATTTTTTCCTTTTGCTACATTTTTGATCAAATTATTCCACCATTTTCTATTAAGTTATTCCATTATTTGTGACAGATTTGAATATGCTTGACTGAAAATTTTACATACATGAATTAACATTGTATTGGAAAAATAAAGCTTTTGTGTACATCAGAAAAGAAAAAATTAAATTAAAGGCCTTAAAGTAAGTAGGAATAATTATCTTCTAAAAAGTAACGTATTTTTAAAATAGTTAAATCGTAAAGAATTTTATGCATATTGAAACTTATAATTGCAAAAATTTTGAACAAATTTCTTAATTTCACATTGAAAATAAAAATATCATCTTATCAGGAATTTTTATCGTGTTAGTCACTTCCAAACTATTATCTGATAAAGAGCATCTGAAATAGTACAGAGAAAAATTGCAAAAAAATTTTAGATTAGAATGGCTGCTGTTATATATTATGAAGTTTTAAAGAAATACCCACATCTTTAATTTTTACATAAATTTAAAAATATGCTTTACCCAACAACCTCTACTTTGAAGTCCAGATTTTAGGTCCCGGAATGTAAATAGAAAATGGGAATGTGCTAGATCAATGACTATGCATTGCTAATTTATCATTAAACAAAAATAATTCCATATGCAGAAAATTGATGTTAATGTAATAAAAATGTAATTACGTAAGAGCATAGCTAAAAATCATATGATTTACAAACATCTTACTGAATTAATCGTAATCTTATAAATTAACCTGTGTCTGACATAATTATTACTCAGATTTCTATTCGAAGTTTAATTAATCTCTATCTTGGTAATTATTGATTGAATTCATGTTCATACTTTGTTTTGATTGGAGTAATATTTTAATATCTTAATACTAATTAAAATTAATTAAATTGATACTTCAGAATTTTGTATGGTAAATTGAAAATTTTTTGATCTAATAAAAGATTAAAATTTCAGTGCAAAAGTTAATAAAGGTAATTTCACTAAATAAAAATATTTGCATTAATTTTTATATAAAGTTGCATTTAGTCTCACATTTATAGCATTTATATAAGGAATTTATAAATAAACATAAATGAAGTGATGCACAAAATTAAAGTTTTTTGAAAACTTCTGGCATCTAGAAAACATAAAATGTAAGGAATTCGTTATAAAATGTAGAAGCATATTATTAATTCGTATGTTATTTTAAAAATTCAAACAGCCTACAGAAAGTCATAAAAGAAGCATCATTCACATGATTTTAACAAAAAACACAGCAATATTTAAATCGATATAACATTTATAATTTAAAGAATATCCGAAAATATAAAAAGAAAATTTGGCAAGCAAATCTATGCTCATACCGTCAAAAACTAGAACAATTTATAAATGTAGGAATCTTGATTTTGTTCAACTTCTTTTCTGTGTTGAGAAAAGATGTGTTGTAAGATTTATTTGTAGACACATAGTTTCTGATTTGAGAAGAGATAAAGCAAAATTTTGTGTTTATTGGAATCCCTGACTTAGAGTTTTATTCAGATAGGCACTACCTTCCACACACAAAGACATTATTAAAGCAGTGGCATTGTGTCATTTCAAGACAGAGTGATAGATATCGATCAGAACTTTACTTGTCAACGCAGCAAATGAGAACTCATGTACCTGGTTAAACTCCTGGAAACAAAATGGACAATTATACACTAATTCCGAAGCATTTTTTTGTAGAAGAGAATGAAAGATCTTAAATAATTCCAGAACGCCTTTATCAAAGAGACCTCTAATCTACTTATATCAATCATGCATGTTTTGTTGACATCATGACGGATGGAAGATGAGGGGCGTAATACTGGGAGTAGATGCCAAATATTATTTATAGTATAATTATTCAATATAATCCCTGTTCATTTTGGCGTGCGCCAATAGACGCATTTTGTATGGTGGTAAAAATCCACATGAAATGATCGCTTATATTTTTGGTAAAGATCACACTTCAGACGAGACATTAAATGAAAATTTACATCACAGGTGAGATACAGAATTCAAAATGACAATTTGACAGTTCAAATTATATTCAGACAGATACTAAGATCTCGTTGAATTTTACGCTGCATTATTTGTTATTCCCTTCCTTTATTTCATGATAATTTTTAACTTCATACAGGTCGTTTTGGGGAAAACATGCTTGAAAGTGAAACAAAAGACTATTTAGAAGGTTATGCATTCTAAATCTAAATATGATAATTCACATTTAGGCCACCTCGGATAAAGAGTTGCTGCGTAACCTTTATGGACATCACAATTTCTCTAACGTATGTCAACAGCATTTCTTAAATTGGTATCTATAATTTCATCGCGTGATTCAAAATAGTTGTGAAGTAGCCTTAATGATGCAAATGAATCCCCAGTCATATTAATCACGCATCCTGCATCTTTCATAAGTACTTTCTGTTACATTTACATGTAATCAAAATTATTGCACTGAAACATCTTTTTAAATTTTCTAATTTTTCAAATAATAAAAGTTGCCATTAAATAAATTGCTTCTTTGTTGTATTGTATTAAATTACGCAATGTACACTTCCGTTTAAACCCATGCCGAGCTGAGAGAGCCAAATGGTTAGCGCTCTTATTTTCGATTCAACATCTTGTGCCTTCGATTCCCTTCTCAGCCTTGTATGGTTATAATATTTTGTAATCCATTTTAAAACTTAAATTTCTGTCAAAATAGCCGTCACGTGCATAAAAATGATCATTGAGTTATAAACAAACTGAATCTATTCAAACCTATATATAGATATTGTAGATTTCTTTCTCTATTCCTCTTAGATGTACATACATATATAATTCTACAATTAATGCACAATTTATATATTTTATATTAAAAGTATGCAGAATAAAAAATCTAAATACGATGCATAAATAATTATATTATCTGTTATAAAAAATTTTAAATTATATAATAGTTAATTAAAATTCTTATGACATTTATATAATGTAGGTTAGCCAAGTTTATAATTAATTTGTCATTAAAAATTCATCATTGAAAATATTTTTATGTATTATAAATTATGTATTATAAATATATAATTACTAATACTTTATGTTTTATAAATATATAATTTTTTTGTAAATGTATTAAAATTTCAAGAAATTTATCGTTTATCATTATTTTGATTATTAAGTACAAAGTGAACAAATTTGAGTATGTAAACCCTATGGAATAGCTGGATTGCTTATTTTATAATAATAAAATATATTTAAGTTGATTGAAAGATGAACTTAGTAGAAATTAATCTCCTTAATTTCCATCATTAAACAACACTTCACTAATAGGACTTTTTTAAACAAAATATTAAAGTCTGAAATGTACAAAATATTTCATCGATTATTTGTGAACGAGTTTTTGATAAATAAAAGAATATTTTTAAAAAGTTGTGGAAAGTTTTTCCAGTGAAAATGCATAAAAATCATTTTTCAACTTGTTTTGGGGTGAGAAAAAGGAATATAAAAAGATTACTTAATGTAATCTTAGTTCTTTTCCTTCTAAATTTTAAAACATGGCAATTATATAACAAAGTATTCTCTTCATTTCTATAAATCTACATCGCTTACACACTATGCTTGATTTGAAACTTTTTGGCATATGAATATTAGAGACATTAGGAGGAAGAAGTTGTGCATCAATTTTTAAATATGTTGAAGAGAATGTATATATAGAACACAAGATTAATAATTTGAGTTTTTCTAAATATGTATAAAAAACTTTTTTTCCGAATTCTGTGTTTCCGGAAGATATCAAAATAACGAAATATTTTGGAATAGTTCCCTGAAAAATCCCTTTTTTAAATTTCGTCATTTTTTTAAGTATCAGAAAGTGAGATTTTTGATAAACTGGTTATATATTATCCTTCTAAGAATTTCAATCATGTGTGTCTACTAAGTGATGTCTATCACCATACATACTATATTTTACTCCGAATGGAATATAGAATCTTATGGAACTGAGATTCTAACATATCCTACCTTCTAAATGTATAAATCTTAAAAAAGTTTGTGTTATCTTACTTGGCTAAAATTCCAGTTGGTGGTTTGGTGGTCCTATTGTTGTCTTGTGACAGTCAGTGGCAATATGGGGTGCACTACCCCACTTTCAAACTGAACCATATTTTGGTGTGGAGTCCGACTTTCTCAGTACACACATGCCACAAGAACCTGTTTATAGGGTGGGCAACCATTCACAATCCATTCATACAAAGAAAGGACAAATACAGGATAGACAGAGAAAGAAAGTACATTCATGCCCGAAGTGAGATTCAAACCTAAGTCCTCCCTATCCTCAGTCAGGCACTCTGACCACAAAGCAGAGTGGGAGACTGGTGGTCCGAAGAATGTTTATTGTGAGTTAATAAATCAATGATTCTGTCAATGTGAAGCTATATTGCACTTATATGTATATCAAGCTGAGATGACGGAGTCACATGTGAGTGGTACCCTCTTCTCTCCATCGACGCCACATCAGTGGAAAGATTTTGGCCGACACAGATTAACGGAGACATGTCCCCAAATAACGGAGCTCCACGAATCCAGAAGAAGAATGAGGTCATCTGTTCAAATCATGCCCACGTCAAGTGTCACTTCGCTTTGCTGATCTTACTGGAAGTAACATGAAACTATTAAGTTACTGGGGCTCTATTCTCTAATCATCATCTCAAATGCGATGCACATTTTCAGTTAATAAATGTCGTAAGTGCACAATCTACATTCTTAATATATATTCATAAGAAATAAATTATAGTATCAATAATGCATCTAATATATCAAGCATGTAAGTCCGATATCTGTCATCAATTTTGTAATGAAGAGACAATAATAAGTAATAACGTTCTCAACAAAATAGCACAGCTGATATTTTTAAACATTTCTTTAGTAAAAGATGCTAAAATCTGCTCCACATATCTTATTTCTCTTATACTAAAAATCAATTGTTTAAAATACATTGCTAATAATTTAAGGTTTTTTAAGCATTTCGCAATTTAAAATCATAAAATCTTGAAAACGAAGTGACTGTAAAAACGAGAAAATGCAAAGACCCTCGGTGATTTTTTGTAAGATAATCTAAACAAATTTACAATAAAGCTCTCATTTAAGAAATGCACTCTAATTTGATCAATCATGGAAGAATTATAAACTCTTAGCTGTTAAAAGCTGAAATAAATAATGAAATTCGGTTATTTTTCTCAACAATGAGATGTAAGAATCATGTTAGAATACCAGACCGATTTCAGAAATTTAATCTGACTATTTTAATAGCAAATGCTTGAAATGTATAATTTTTCTAATACCCGTATGCACTTAGGCTTTTGCCCTATGAAACACTATAATAGGTGAAGTGATGTCATCTTATATAGTGGGTGGACAATCTTCGCCCAAAAGTGAAGTGATAAAGAATGGCCAAAAGAAAGAAAGAAACGTTCATGTCCGCAATAGGATTCGAACTTATTACAGGACCTACTGCTTCGAAGTTAGAGACGCTAACATTTCCACAACTACCTTGCTAAATTTAAAGAAAAGTATATCATGATCAAATTTAAAACTCTGGAACACATGTGTTACTGGTTTATACAATAATTTAAAAACAAGTAACATAATCTTACAGATCTTAATGGTCCTGAAAGTAACGGAAACATTGAGCAGAACAAATATATTGGCTTATAATGTGACTGAGTCAGAAAATGGTCAGAGAAAGAAAATACCTCCAAGGTAATCTAGAGCAAAGGATTTGCGAATTGATTGCTGATTATTGAGATTTTGGAAAATAAACCCTTTTAACTATTCATTTTGTACATTGTAGATTGTTGAAAAGTTAATATATTGCAAAATGTTTTTCAAGATTAATAATTAGGTTTTAAGTAAGTAATATAATTTGCTCATTTAATCATTTCATTTATTAATAGATCCTAATTTATATCCTATTTATTATTATATACGAGGGTCACTCTGAAATTTTTGAAATACAACTAGATTTTTAAAGTCATGCTTACAAAATTTTAGGTGTGTTCAAAGTAGTCTCCTCTAGCATCAATGCACTTTTGTAGACGAATTTTAAATAGATTAAATGCCTTAAGCATTTTATTCTTTGGAATAGAAGAAAAAAATTCATTTTTAGCCACATCAATCTCTTCTTCTGAATGAAAACGACGTCCACGTTCTTTTTAGATTAAATAATAACTAAAAGTCGCACATAGTTAGATCAGATGAATACAGCGGATGTTCGATCATTTTAATTTGCTTTTGTTTAAGAAACTCAACTGTTATACCGGCTGTATGAGAAGATGCATTGTCATTGTGAAGCATTAGTCTCCTAACATTCAGTTCTTGTGGAATTTCTGGAAGACATTTAGTGGTATACCAGTTTGCTGTTCTGTCCTCTCAACTTGATGGCTTTGACCGATCCCGTACTTCTGAAGAAAACGGCATACATCACTTTTTTAGTGTGTGTTGTTTTTCCACCATGGTCGGTATGGGATCATCTTCAAAGACCCATACTTTGCTTTCTTGACGTGTTGGAACGTCAAAAAACGGTATGTACGTTTCATCACCTGTTACAATTTTAGAAATGATGCGGTGACCACCATCATTTAGCAATTTAAGAGTTTCTTTACTAATTCTGTCACGCTCCTCTTTTTGGTGCTCAATTAGATTATGGGGAACCCAACGGCAAACTACTTTTTTCATATGTAATTCTTCATGAGAATGATTTTGTGTATGGCTGCGGATCTAATGTTAAGTTCCTTCTGTATCATTTTATAGGTACAGCGATTATTATCCATTAAAATTTTTCGTATGGCAGACACATTATCCGGGATTACTACCGACGGTGGCCTTCCTGTGTGTTCTTCATCATGAAGAAAATTGCGACCTCTTCTAAATTCTCTAAACCATCTGAATACAGTAGCACGATCTGAATATTCATCACCAAATGCTAATTGCAACCGTTGAACGCATTCTTCTTATTTCAGATTAACCCTCGTATAATAACACTTATTGAATAAAGAATTTTTTACCTTTGATTTAGCCAATCACAACAAACTAACATTTAGGATTAGAAATGATGTGGATTCTGAACAATGGCTTATACTCAGGGTAAACGCTGAACTTTAAATACGAAACTGACTCGTAAGCATTTTTTATATGATAAAGATCTTTATAGTTACTTAATTTCAGTAGATAAAAATATATAAAGGGAATCCCTTTATTGATAATCTAAAGTGCAGCATAATCGTTAAAATAAAATTATTTGAAATGAATAAGACTTATAATGCGAATTTTAATACAAAATTATATAATTCATTGTGAATTATTTCTGAACTCTACTATACTTAATTTATGTATTATTTTTAATCTAAATTCTCCTAAGAGTTAATACCCTAAATGTTAAGAGATCTAAATACTCGTAAGAGTCATTTTTCCAAAGAATTAATAATTGTAATGTACTATTTATAAATGTTATGCAATGCAGTGCTTAGTTGAAACGTTTAATTTTGCTGTTAACAAACTCTAATTAATAAAGGTGGTTTAATCAAAAAAGAAACAAATTTAAGAACTAAAGCTGATTATTGTTAATGCGTTATTAAATTCAGTATTTAATTTTAACCATGACAAACACAAGGTTTCAGGAAGATAGTAAAGCGCGATGATTATTTCAACTGTGCTTACAAGAGAAATTTATAATTTTTCATTAAATATATATATATATATATATATATATATATATATATATATATATATATATATATATATATATATATATATATATATATATATATTGTTAAATAAAATTATTATACATATATATTGTTTTTAAAAATATTATTTAATACGAATACTGTTAACCATTTTTAAAGTGAAGCTTACGAAATGTGTATTGATTTAGTTTTATCCTATTTTTTCTTCTTGTTATCACTTATTTAGATGTTAGTTTTCCATTTTATTTTCTTATCAGTTATTTTATAGTAATCAAATTTTCAACTATTAAATCGTTAAGATAAAAATAAATCATACCACAAAATATAGCATCTGGATTTTGAAAATAGCAAATCACATGCTTCTGAAAATTGAAAATAATGATCATTGAAATTAATCATTTCCATTTGCATTTTTTACGCATTATTTCTCATTTTATTTTTCATAATTTTTCCATTTTAAATAATTTATCTAATGAAACTAATATGATTAACATTATGCGTTCCTTAGCGAACACTATTCGAGAAAATTGAGGCAAATAATAATTTTGCATAAATCAAATCAAATTCATTATGATAAGTATTAAAGCTAAAGAAAATATATAGTATCAGTTAAATTAAATAAATATCTAGATTCAATGATATCAACCTTTTATCAATTTTATTTTTCTTTCCAACATTTCATCAACTTTTAAAGAGTATGTTATTGTTTTAAATTTTCATTGTTTTGAACTTTGAAAATGCATTTTATCTTATATACACTCATTTTATAATTAAAGTTAGTTGTTTCTGTTACGTAAATATTATTATAAATAGTTTTAAATGATATCCTCGCATTGGAATGTTACAGGTCTATATTAAAATTTTGAGATTGTATTTAACCATATTTATTTAAGAATATTTATTTCCTTAACAAGGATTCCCAGGGAAAGATATCTCCATAGTGTTTACTAAATTTATCTGCAGTTAATTAGAATGTTTTTAGTAGGTTATGTGTGTTTTTGCACTAATAAATACATTACAACATTCGAATTATCATCAAAGAAAGTGCTAGTAATAAAATATAACTAAGGGTACATTTAGCTGTAAAAAGTACTTACATGATATGAAATATAAAATAGTTACTTGATTATAGAGCCACCCACCCTATTTAGTGTTCACAATGTCTGACTGCCGATAGGGTGGTCCTGGGTTCGAATCCAATTTCGAGCATGGATGCGCTTTCTCTCTGTGTCTGTCCTACCCTTGTCGTTTCTTTGTCAGAATGGGTTCTGAATGATTGCCTACCCTATGAACGCGTACCTATATCATGTATGTACTGAGGAAGGTGGACTCAACACCAAAATATGGTTCAGCTGGAAAAGTGGAGCAGCACAACCAATAATGCCAGCCTAGCTGGCACAAGACAACAACAACTTCATTATAGAAAATATTAATTTGCAGAGAGTCAGTAGATAAAAAAAATTATTATTTACCCTATAATTATATTTATCAACAAATTTTTCAGAAATTAAAAAATGTATTTTTAGAAATTTTTATAAAAAATTAAAAATAAATAAGAAAAACACGTTGAATTACATTGGGCAATAAATCGAAGGCATTTTGACAATCTTAAAAATGAAAAAAAGTTTAATTGGAGACTTACAAAACTATGGATTGCTACTATAACCTTCTAAACCTGAATTAAATTGAGTCTATTTTGAATAAAATTGAGAACAGAAAAATTGAAGGAAGTATCTTGTTGAGAGAATCAACCAATCTTGATATTTTGCTAAATACACAAAGAAATTTGAATGTTTCATAATTTAGTAGAACTCTTAACCATAATTGGAATGAATAATTAGGAATTCATCAACAATTGGTATCAATGTAATTTCTAAACAGTTCAATATGTTCAGAGACTTCTTATTTTGTTGATCTAATAGTAGCTATTATTTAAAACCCTAAATGCTCTTTCTATCAACATAATTAAATATTATAAAACTTATTAAGTTAGTTTAAAATTCAACATTTTCAATTAGGTATAATAACAGATCACTACTAGCATATCAGAAACATGATAACTTACAGTATTTTTCTGTAATATTTGGAATTCATTGCTCTAAAACCACTATATATAAAAACAGCTCACTTTTCAAACAAATAATATGCAATTTTACATGGAATTAATCAAAACTCCAACCTTGTAACATGTTCAATTGCACCTTAACCTAAAGAGTCTTCCGATTTTTAAATAATAATCAATATTTAATAGTGAGTTACCTATTTTAACTGCGATATCCCTGCTTCATTCTCGGAAGTCATATAAAAGAATATGAGTGCTTATCAAATTTCCCTCGCTGTTTTCTATCCTCAGAAACTGAAAGTAAATCTCAAAATTAATACTTGCATCAAGTGAACTTTGTTAGTACTATATATCTATGTATATATATATATATATATATATATATATATATATATATATATATATATATATATATATATATATATATATATATATATATATATATATATATATATATATATATATATATATATATATATATATATATATATATATATATATATATATATATATATAATATATATATATATATATAATATATATATACGCGTGTTCCATAAATTAAGGATAATGCAAGTTCAGAGAAAGAAAGAGACAGAAGCAAAACAAATGGGACATATTTGTAAAGCCTATCTATTAAACAAAAGGTAAAGAGTAAAAAAGATGCTATATATTTGACATCATTAATAAAAACTGCGATTTTTACTCACAGGGGCAAATTTAAAAAAAGAACCTATTTTGCAAAAACAAATATAATATAGTTGGTATGATGGTTAATACATAATATGCCCCCAAGACGATGCAATACGTCTGGCTATGTTTAGTATCAAATTACCTATCTGATCGTGGGGAATATTACAACACTCAAGCAATGCTCTCCGAAGTTCCGATAGACATGTGGGAAGGGATTGACGGGTTGCAATTTATTGGCCAAGCATGTCCCACCTATGATCTATTGAAATCAAGTCAGGTGAATCTACTCCAGGCTAATCGTAGGTAAATGTGAGTTGCTGTAAGTGGAACACATATGACAAGACAACGAGCATATAAGCCAATGTTCCCTAAGCGTCTGTACACAGTCTGCCTTGAAACTGTCATATCTGTAGCTGAAAAGTGTGGACGTGACAGGTATGATGCTGTGCTCCATTTGTTTCTTTTGGCATTAACTGCCAAATACCGGTCCTGATTCGACGTTGTAACTCGTGGGTGATTTGTTCTGTAACGTCTACTCACATTATCATCATCTTGGAATCTTTACCAAAACCTGGAGACGACACTCTGATCGATTTCAAATTCCTCGGATACTTACAGCTGAATATGTCCTCATTTCAGACGACCGATTTCAGATTCTACTACATAAAACATCAGCCAAATGCTTCGTTTATGACATAACTATACGGTTATTGCACTGAAATTCTTTTAAAGCGCTTGTGAACAATTTAACTCAGTGGTTTCCAGCCTGTGGGACGCCCCCAATTAGGGGGTAGTAAGACAGTTGCAAGGGGGGGCATGTACCTGTTTCCAAAATATCATTTTCGAATACGAACCAAGAAAGTCGAATAGGTTTCAAAAAATGAATCAGCAGTATATATAATCCACAATCCTCATCACGAATTTTCTGGGTACAAATGCTAAAACATCCCATCCATATTCTTCTTGGAATGATATATCTCGCTTTCGTGTTTGGAGCCGAGCACCGGTGGGGCGTGGAATCAAAAGATAAGTACTCGCAACATCCCGGGAATTCTCGTGCTCACTCGCGCCAAACTTCAGTAAACAGAAGCATCTGATTGTTTCTGTTGTCTATGAACAGTATTAGTTCGTTAGTAGTGCTTGCGATAACCACGTTGATATATACAGGGCTGGCCCCAGGGAAGGACGATCCGAGCGGCCGCCCGGAGCGCAATGATCTAGGGGCACCAAAATGATGGAAAATGAAAATAAACTGGTAAAAAAATTAAGTTACAGGCTTTTTAAAATGCACTAAAAAGTAAAGAATATTTTTTTATCATTCTGATATATCAATAATTTATTTTTCATAATATTGCGTTGTCCAGGGACCCTAATGTTGTAAGTATACCAAATATCATTGAAATCGGTTCACAGGAATTTTCACGAAAACGGGTTGCAAGATTCGACTGATAGTTTTGATTTTTGATTTCGAAACCAAGCGAAACAAGATCTACTTTTTAACTGCATACAAAAAGGAAGTAGACTTAAAACAATGCATTATTTGCCACTAATTAAAAACAATGCATTATTTGCCACTAATTAAAAACAATGCATTATTTGCCACTAATTAAAAACAATGCATCATTTGCCACTAACTATAAACAATGCATTATTTGCCACAGGGGGTGCACCAATCTTTTGTTTTTAAAAGGTGGACACCGGTACAAAAAGGTTATATTACATATTATATTACAAATATATATTACAAATAGTTAATATAAATATATATTACAATATAGGTTATATAAATATATATTACAAATAGTTTTTAGTGCCTTAGTTAATTTTTTTTATCTTTTTTTGTACTTCTTTTTAGTTAAATTATCATTAATGATTTAAAGAAACAAAATATACCATCTTATGAGTTATATGTTTCTTTTAAAAATATGAATTAAAATGTTTAAAAAACAGCAGCTTTGTATTATGTTATAATTATGTATGTATATAACATAATATAATTATGAATTACGTTATAAAAATGTATTATGTTGTATTTGTGTGTTTTATAAAAAATTATTATTAACACAGTTTAAGCCAAAACAAATGTTACTTCTTTTATGAAATGATAAAACTTTTGCAGATACTTTTATGAAATGATAAAACTTTTGCAGATACTTTTATAAATGAATTTTTTCATTTTCAAATTTTTTATTTCATAAATAAAATTTTATATTATAATCATTAATTTATTTTACTTTATCATTTTGTTTTTAAATATGATACACATATTATCATATTACCTTTCAGTTTGTTAAGAAAAGTGTGGTAAAACAAAAAAAAATTTTATTTTAGACTCAAAATATATTTAATTTGTTAACAGCAAAATTCTTGTCAGTAATTTGTTGAAAACATTATTTAACAGCAACTATTTTTAAATCAATGTTATTTTAGTTCAACTTACTATTATTTAAATTCTATTCTTCATAATTATATGAACTTATTGAAGAAATTTTTTTCACAAATGTGATTCAGATTATTTGAATTTACACATACTACACTCTCACGTTTAAAACCGAATTTAGAAAAGTTAGTTATTGAAAATCTTTGATTAAAAGCTTAAAATCCAAAGTTTCTATTAATAGAAATTCCTTTAGTAAATACTTGCAAAATATACGCATATAAATCTAATTTTTCCATTGAACATGTTATTTCGTTCATTTCTTGAAATTTTGCACTATTCATAGAATAAATAATTGTATAATTTATTAACAGAATTAAAGAAGTGAATATTTTAATAAAATTTTGCATTGTGGATAATTTTACGTGTGGGGTTTTTGAATACCTCTATTTAAGTGAACATTATCTTTATTTTGTCAAATCTTTAAAGAAATAAGATTACTTTTATTGTGTTCTTCAAGTGTATTTTTTGTTCATCTAATTTATTTTAAACTATAAAATTTAAAAAAAAATCTTGTTTTGACATTGAATATGTCATACAATTAAAAGAAATTCTTTTTACAATTAAATGCTCATGTTAGTTATAAAGGTAATTTACATAATATTATTATAAAAAAAGTCAAAATACTAAAAAGAGTTTTAAAATAATTTGTGTTTTGTAAATATTCAACTTGTTCTTTTATAATTTTTTATTTAATTCTAGTATTTTAATTCAATGATTTGTTTCAACATTAAGGCAATTATACCTTACTTAGAATAAATCAAGTGATAATGAAATGAATAATGGGTAACAATGCATAATTAAGAATCTCAACAATCTATAAATAATAAAAATTTATTATTCTGCTGCAATCATTGATATTTGCGTTATTACTTAGATATTAAAATATATAAAATTACTATTCAATAACATGTGTATTAATTTCCTGCAATTGATCGTAAGTTTTATAAAATATCGCAATAATCAATCATCAAAATTTGGTTGACTTAATAATTAAATCTTATTTATATAATTAATTTTGTCCATCAGTCATGAGTTGAATTAAATTTATATTCCGTATTGTTTTTCTTGAAACGGTTATACAAATGCAATTCAAAAATTAGATTTTACTTATTAATGATAAATATCACATGCATAACTGATGAAATGTATTTGTTAATGAATACCGTAAATAGATTGCATTTTTTTATTTATCATAGAAAATTGAATAGGAAATGAATATTCATAAAGTACAAATGTGCAATATTTTTATCATAATCTATGATGGATCATTAATAGTTTTTTAAACCATAAAATTTAATATTATCACTAAAACATACTTATTTTAATTGAGGTGATCGCATTAAATCATAGAATGTTCATCGATCAAAAAATAAATCCTTTATTTGAGATAACACTACCTACATGTATGCTTCATTCATATGAATTCACATAATGAATTTCCAGTTAGAATTCCTATTTCTCTACCGAATTTAATTTCAACTGTTTATTTAAATTCGACTTATCTCATTGGTTTCCTTTGCTGTATGGTAAATATGTGCTAAAATTAGAGTCCTCCTCCCTTTCCGAAGGAAATTCCGTTTCTGTTTCCAAAGTTCTTTAATTATATAAATTCAAAGACGCTATGGTACAAATTGATGCGCAAGTTTATCTGATTTGGGGGAGAAATTGATTGAAACAAAGCTCTGTGATGCAGGCAAAGCACTGATCTCCACCCACTGGAAATTCAGACTGCAGAAGTGTGAGAAATGTTCAAATCAGGTGAAGATTTATGCATACTCACCAATTCAACGCGAAGTAATTATTGAAATGATACCTTTGTCTATGACGCCTTCTGGATATTGATATGAAAATGCATTAGAAAGGTACAAAGAGTAAAACACATGGCAGATTCTCAGTCATTAAATTAGAGAAATTGGAAATACATAAAATTATGAAATACATGTTTAAATAAACAGTCTTCATGAATTTAGATGTAACCCTCATGTGACTTCATAAGGCTCGGATTTTCAAATTACATTTCATACATGTTGCTATTATTAACTGCATATAATTAAGTTTATGATATGCTTATGTGCATAACTATAAAATTTTTAATGAGATATTATATACATTAATTGATCTAGAGCAGAGTTACTATTTTTATTAAGATGATTAATTATTTATTATAAATTATTCTCTACTTTAGTAAAACTTTGATAGTAAGTTAAAAAATATTCAAGTGAAATAAAATTCAAAGCAAGCAATCAAAATAAAATGAAAAATAATTTTAAATAAAACATAAGCCACTGAATTTGAGATATCTATTTATTAAAATTATTACTATTTACTAAAAAAATTTATTAAAGTTTTATGTGTTTACTGGTATATGAAAATAATCATGTAAATTGCAAAATATTAGGTATTGTAGTAACACTTAATGCATCTAACGCATCCATTAAGTGCATAAAAAGTATCAAAAAATGAAAAGGAGACAGTAAATATTTTCAATAATATGCAAACAGAAATCAAATTTCTCAAAAAATATGTTTTATCAATAAAAAAAAGCTAAGTCAATTTGTGTTTAATACTACATAATTTAATTTACTCAACATAAATAAGTAAATATTCTTTACACATACAAATAAAATTCAATTGCTGTTTTAAATCTAGTTATGTTTTAGTCAAATGGTAATTATAAATTTCAATGGCTAATGTAACTAAGAAAGCAAGATAAATTTTACTAATAATAAACAGAAAATATGGGCTGTAATGTCACAATAGAAAAATTACAGTATTTTGATACGCGCTTATTTAAATCCTGAAAATTGAAAATTATAAACTGCTTCATAGGGGTAATATATATGTTTCTCAATTTTGATTCTAGATCTTCTATTTCACATGATTCTTTTTTTCTTCACAATCCATTCTTAACATATGACATATCCCTTATATTTATGCAATTAATCTTTTTGTTATTGTTTCTAATCATCCACTTGCTCTGATGGAGTCAGACTAGATCATTGGAAACGTTTATATTAATGAAGTCTGATACAAGAAGTGGGCAGTTGTAAATATCCTAACAGTCCAGTCCAAAATGTACTGAGATTATGCCTTTTCCTGACAGCATTTGAAGCAAAGATGTAACCTTTTGCTGCTACCAGAATATGTGAGACCTTTCAGATGTTCACTGCATAGTCAAGATAGTCATGGGTTGATTTGCCTTTCACAAGGAAGAGTAGAGGAAAATTCTGGTCTTTTGTAACAGTTGTGAAATGGAGGTAGGAACCATTTTTTTTTCGGCCTTTTGCTTCGAGAATAACACCAAATATGTGAATTCTGAGATGAAATGGACAAGTTGTTCTAGCCAAGTAAAGAACATGTTTAATACATTTTAATCCCTATGTTTGTAACATTAAATACCTACTACTCATTAAATTTAATATTCTCAATATATCTTTGATAAATATCATAAATATAAAACTAAATTCACAATATGAATAGAACTTTCAAAAAGAATGTGAGACATATTTTACATCACTTAATCTCTGCTTTCATAAAGTATTACATTTTGAAATATACTTTCCACTAGATATTTATTAAAAAACTTTTACTGAATAAGTTGCAATTAATTTAAGTTAATAAAATTGCAGTTTTATTTAAAGAATAATATTTTGTTCTATTTTAATTTATATTTATAGCTAATAATTATACATTTATATAGAATTATAGATTATTTAACTTCGGAATAAATTCGAATGCGATAAATTATTAACTTAAAGAATAATCTATGATACGTTATCGGTAACGATTATAAAAATTTAAGAAAGCTATAAGAAAAATATTAGTCTTACATGTTTGTATGTGTGAGGGGTGCCATAATTTATATAAAATGTAAAAAATTCAAATTAAGTTTCGAAAACAAAATTTTTGAGTATTATTCATATTTTTTAAAAGTAATTATCAGTGCATTTTGAAAATCCTGTATGAACTGAATTGTTATAAATGTATTATATTTTTATAGATTTTTTTAAAGATTTCTATCCTTTTAATTAAATTTTAAAAACAAATAAAACTTTTTTAATCTTTTAATATTTAGTTAAAATATTAATCAATTAACTTAAATATTTTGATATAAATTTTCCTCCTGAAATCATCTGAATAAATCCTTTTTAATCTCAATCAATATGCTTTAGAAATGCATTATAGAAAGTGGTCAAGTTTTTGGAAAGATTTATTAGATTGCAAATATAGTTATTGCAAGGCAGAAAACCTGAAAACGTCCAAGCACCATCCTAACACATATGAATGAAGAAAGTAAAAATGCAACTCGTATTTTCTCTTCTTCGACAATAGCTTATTTTGTCACAGGACCTGCAATCCAAAGATATTTTTGCTATAAATTTTCCATGATGAGTAATTTATGTATTATGTTAAATATAATAAAAGAATCTTTTTAAAAATATTAATTTAATAATATTTTTCATAAGATGTAATTGTTATAAAAATGAATTTGTCATAAAATATTACTTGTTAAATAAAACAATTCTATTCTTTGAATAGCAGAGAAATTTAGAATAATATTCAGTACACATCGAAAAGCATTTGTGAGCAGCTATGTTATAAATTTATTACATTTTTATCGATTTAAAATTATCGAACTTAATATTAACAAGCTTATAAATAGAAATCTTATCTTGCTTCATTTATCATATGCTAAACAAACAAATATAAATATATGAATATTTCTCCATTATTTTAAGATATTTAGTTATTTTTTTGAGCCTCTAATAAAACATTACAAAGCCATTTACAAAAATTGCTATTGTATTTTCATAAGATTACTTGCTATCCAAGAGATTACGGTTTCTTTGTTATTTTATGAACTCTTATACGGATTTGATTCTCTTGTTTAAAACTTTATCATATTTAAGAGACTGAACATATAGAACAACATAAATCACAGGAAATAATTTTGATACACATTTTATTTTCATTGCCTTCATTTTATTTTTAAAAATATTTCTTTTGTTTTGTTCGCATGTTTCGCAATTTAAAATACATTTGTGATTTAATGAAAGTTTGTTCTTTTCCAAATTTTGGTAGAAAAATAAAATAATTCATATATGTATAATCAACACTTCTACTTGATGTGTAAATGGTCTTAGCAACTCCATCCGTCGCCAACACAAGTGGAGGAGTTAACGCTCAATAATAATTCACGTATGCTCCAGAAACGTTAGTGAATCACAGTTAATTGCTTTTAAGCACTAAGCAATATAGTTAGCTATATATTATAAATAGAAATGTTGTCTTGGTTAACTATTATACTAACTACTTTAACATTTCAATCAACGATTAAATTCAGTCATTGAATTCTGCTGGAAAAGCTATTATATATCCAATTTATATCTTTCCATTATCTTTATTCTTTCTGGCGAAGTATCATGGTCAGTTATTATTAAATGACTATTAATTTGTATTATTTTTTGCCTAAAAGGTTTTTCAGATTATCTAGTTTTTACTCTAATTAAATAGGCAGGAAAAAATTTAATGAATTCATTATTGAAATATTATAATAAAATCTAGATGTTTTTAATATTTTCTAGCTGAATAAATATATCTGCTTCAGTAAATAAATTTTCCCTGAATGTGTGTTTTTTTTAATTTAATAGGTGTTATAAATGAGAAAGTGAATGTCTGCTTGCATCGTATTTTTACATTTACAAATTTTATTATGGTATTTCGTGTATTATTATTATTGCCCAACTAACAATAGGTCCTATAAAATGATATGTTTGTAAAAACTGTAGTGTGTGTGTGTTTTAATTTAATAGGTGTTATAAATGAGAAAGTTAAGGTCTGATTGCATCGTATTTTTACATTTACAAATTTTATTATGGTATTTCGTGTACTAGTATTATTGCCCAACTAACAATAGGTCCTATAAAATGATATGTTTGTAAAAACTGTAGTGTGTGTGTGTTTTAATTTAATAGGTGTTATAAATGAGAAAGTGAAGGTCTGCTTGCATCGTATTTTTACATTTACAAATTTTATTATGGTATTTCGTGTACTAGTATTATTGCCCAACTAACAATAGGTCCTATAAAATGATATGTTTGTAAAAACTGTAGTGTGTGTGTGCGTGTGTGTGTGTGTGTGTGTGTGTGTGAGTGTGTGTGTGTGTGTGTGTGTGTGTGTGTGTGTGTGTGTGTGTGCGTGTGTGTGTGTGTGTGTGTGTGTGTGTGTGTGTGAGTGTGTGTGTGTGTGTGTGTGTGTGTGTGTGTGTGTGTGTGTGTGTGTGTGTGTTTGTGTGTGTGTGTGTGTGTTTGTTTTATACTAAAAACATTGCATGAAAAAATATACACACTTGTATAATTGGATACACATCTACATATACATACAACTTTCAATGTTTGATATGACCAGATCCAGTTTCCACGAAATATTGTTTATTTAACAATCCAATTATATTTCATTTTTATTAATTTCATATATTCATCTCAAATAAAAACTGCGGCTTCAAAACTTCTTAAACAACAAAGTTGACATAAAAGTGTTAATTATATTGCAATATATTCATTAATTCATCATTTATTAATTTCATATTTAAGGCATTGGTATTACATTTTTACGAAAAATACTCCCAGTAATGTTTTTACTTAAGAATGTTTGGAATGAATAGTTTATCTTATTTGAATTGTAAATATTTAACTATGAACGATCTAATTTGACTTGTACAATTACATAATTTTTTATCGAAACTAATAATAAATTAATAACTGTCTAATTCAATTTGAAAATAGTTCGGAAATGAGATTATTTTCCAAAAAATTTTGAAATACTTAATTATTTCAATAAATAAATTAATTATTAATTAATAAAATTTTACATCACTGAACTGTTATAATCTAAGTAATATTATTAAATAATTTATAACCAGTTCATATATATTTCTTTGGAATATCATTTTTCATTAATATACTTTGGTCATTAATAACTATGGTAAATCCAACTTTTGTTGGGAAAAATATTAAGCTCTCAGGAATTTGTTCCAGAAATCCAACTGGCCTTTTTTTCAATAACTAAAAAGTATTCTTTCAATCTTGTTTCATATTCATTCGTTCTTATTTACATCTAATAATTGAGAATATCATCTGTACTAAGTGAACTCCTTCGTAGTCTGAAAACTCTCCTGACTGAATAGATCGGCTCATTCTCTTGTTTGAAATTATCTTTAAAATAGGAATCTCCAATTGATTCAAAGAGGAAACTTTTGGTAAAATAATGCATATACATCTTTAATATGAAGTACTAAGTCTAAATCTTGCTATGAAATCACTTCTACATCAAAACCCTGCTCTTATCCGTATGCATTTATCGTCTTTTATACCCCAATATTAGATATTTTTTAGTATTTTTCAACAGATTGTTCCTGCTGACATCAATATTTTGCAACTTGAATTATTCATTAAGGCACATAAAGTATTCATTCTTGTTAAATGTTTAATATAGAATTCAAATGTTACCTGAATGTTTTTCATGTTAAATACAGATAACATGTGAATTTAGGTCGGAAATCAACTAATACACATTTAGATTTTACTAGTTCACCATATTATTCTAATTTCTTTTTAATCAGTTTAAGCACTGACAAATCACTGGCTAGTTATTAGGGATTTCTCAAGAATGATTGGTGTACAATCAGGATTGACCATCAATTATACATTCAAAATACTTTTTATCATTGATAATCTGGTAACTTAATTTATTAACACCATAAATTTCATAAAACTTATGCTATTTCGTTATTGGTTGCAACTAATATAACTATTTACAGCTAAGCAACAATTAATTTTTGTAAAATTTTTAGTTCCTCAAAATATTCAGGTTATTTAAGAAAATTTGTATATATGAATATACATCATTTTTGAAATCAAGAATGTATCATGACGCGTACCCTTAAGAGAATTTTTATAAAATTAAATGTAATTCAAATTTAAAATCAACCTATATTCTCTTTTGATAATTTATGAAAAATAAATTCTAAAATGGTGAATCAACATTTTCTAATTAGATGCATGAAAGTTACATTTTCTGGCAGAAAAAAAAAGTGCTTTCTGTCATCAAAATTTAATTATTTTTCCCTTTAATAAAACCGTGGTGGAAAATTATTCACTGCTTTGAAATAGTTGATGTTACTTTAAAGATTATGTAAATAGTTTTTATATGGTTTCATCAACAGCTTATGAAAAGCGTGTGACAAACATGCACTGTTTTCCACGTATGAAAATCGACTTGGGTCTTTTGTCTAATTTAAATAGTTTTTAGGCTTTACATTCTTTTTAATAAAAAGCACATTTTAAAATGTTTTAATAATTTATAACGGCTAATTAAACTAGCGTATAAATTTCCTTATGATTAACTCTTACAGCCCTCTTTTATCTTAAAATGATTTGTCTGAAATTAGAAATCCCTTATTTATTATAGAAAATAAGAAAATGACAAAAATGTTAAAATACAAAATATATGTAAATTTCAACGTATAAAATACTTTTTGCATATTATATAAAATTTTTAACTAGTAAACTGAACCTAATAATTTAAATATTATGATATGCAAAATAACTTAGATTAAGCTTGAATAATATAATTCAATGGGTTATTAAAATTTAAATTCAAGTGATATGTTAATTTCTGATAAAAAGTAAAATTAACATATCACTTGAATTTCAATAGAAAAGATTTAACAGTTTCATTATAAAACTAGGTAAAAAGTACCTAGTTTTATAATGAAACTGTTAAATCTTTTCTATTCATAATTTTCTTTCTATCTTTAAATATTATAATGAATTTTTGTATTCTAATATTAATTTTTACACATTTTGCAAGATACAGATTCATTTCCATTTAATTATACTTTTTCCAATATTTTAAATATCAGACAGGTTTAAGGACTTTCTTTTTTGCTGGTTATTTTAATAATTGACAAATCTTAAGTACATTAGTGAAAAAAAGCATTTTAATGTTATGTGGGTAATCGTGCGCATAAAATAGCAACATGTTTTTGCTTTGAAATTTATCTATAAAATTTTAAAAAATGTAAACATAATCAATAATATCTTAATAAATTGTCATTTGAAATTTATTAAAAATTTCAAAACTTTTAAATTGTGATTTTTTTTATTTTAATTTTTGATGTCTTAAAATTTTATTAGCACAAATTTAGTTTCCTTTTATTGAAAAAAATAATGTTTTCTTATTAAATAAGAAAAACAAGTCAAAAGTAAGCGTATAATTATATAAGAATTTTCAATGCTTTAAAATCAAATTATAGTTAGTTTTTGCAAAAAATACCCTATGAAATAATGTAGATCTCAAAAATTTTGTTCATTAGAAGATGATCAATTGTCATAAGAATAATCAAATGTAGGAATTCTGAAATAGGATTTTTGCTGATATAAACCACAATCAACACTCATCTGATATAATGAATGATTTTACCCGTTGTTGACTTGAGAATTAGGCAACAGATCACTCACCTTTTACTCTGGTATAATTCCTCAAGAACATGCACCTACTTAGGAACAACCATTCATCAATCATCAATGAATGATATTTGCTGAGATGAACCACAATCAACACTCATCCGATGTAATGAATGATTTTACCCGTTGTTGACTTAATGTTTAGGCAACAGATCACTCACCTTTTACTCAGGCATAATTCCTCATGGACTTGCACCTACTTATGAACAACCATTCATCAATCATCAATCAATGATTTATGCTGAGATGAACCACAATCAACATTCATCCGATGCAATGAATGATTTTATCCGTTGTTGACTTGATATTTAGGCCACAGATCACCTTTTACTCAGGTATAATTCATCAAGAACATGCACCTACTTATGAACAACCATTCATCAAAAAGAAGTCAATAACAAAACATTATCACTAGCAAAATTCAGTGATAGGTCTAAAATTACGGTAAGATGAACAGATATACTCAGAAATATAAAAAATTACGCAGTGAAGTAAAAATCATTAGTTAAAGTTCATTACTGTACAAAAATATATGGTAAAATCTTAATAAATGAGCAGTAATGAATGAACGCTCGTACTTAAAATTACAGTTGGAAGATGTTCAATAAAATAGAAATCATTAGACAAAATGTTAGCAATGAACAAAATTGAAGAAATAAACAAAAGTAAATGAGGAGGTATACTGAGAGCAATAAAATAGGGGCATTCCATAACTAAAATATTTTCAATAATTTAAGCATGTCAGAAACATCATTAAAGCAACACATCAAAATTTTTATGACATATTACATAATAACATTTCATTATGCACTATTAAATAAATAAATAGAAAAAACTACCCTGTATTTGTTAATCTCAATAACAAACAAATTTTCTTTAAATAGTGGGCTTAGTATTTATTCAATTTAATTTATTAATTTCTAACAAAATTTTGTTTTTATTTTTAATCATGATAATATTCTCTATAACTTGACATCACTTTAATTAAATAAAGCTAAACATAAACACATTAAGGTAGTTTATGCAAATGTAAATGATGGTAAAATATAAAATATCTTTTGATAAAATACTTTATGTTAGACCACCAAGAATAATAAATACATCTACAAAATTTAAGTATTTAATTAAAATTTTACTATAATTATTTTGAAAGTAGTTTATTGTAATAAGCGTTAAAGAGTTAACAATACACCTGAATGTTCATCATCTTCGTGAAACACTAATTTTTAAAATCTTCTGGCAAACATTTCAGATTTTTTGCTTAGTATTGCCTACCGTAAGAACTTTTCTTAAAGAAAATCCCAAGGGAGAAAACCAGGAAAACTCTATGGCTGCAATTCAGATGGTTTTGAATATAGAAAAACAGAAACATATATATCTCATGAATGAATTATTTTGCATGCAGTTCAATAGCTCATTGATGAAATCTGGGAACTTCCTTTTTGAAGAATATGAATCTGTTACTTCGTATAGCAAGGAGTAGCAGATATAGGATATAAAAATAATCCATTCCTATAAAGTATAAAATAATCCATTAATTTATAATACTAACATTACATGCGGATAATGCTCCTATATATTGACACAATAACTCCACTATAAATGCGATAACTTTATAAATTAACTATAAAACTATAATAACTTTATAAAATCTAAACTTATCTAATTGACTTTGTTTGTCTGAGGTGGTATAAAACATTAAAAAAATTATAAATATTCTCTAATATATTCTTACTATATTTAGAGACCCAAATTCAGTTTCTGTTTTTGACATTGTCTATACAGAGCAATCTAATAATGCTATGCATAAATATTTGTAGTTTATATGAATTATTAACCATATTATAATGAAAGTTTACTACAACAAAGATATGAACAATAAACTTCAATCTCTAATTTTCATGGAAGTTTTTGAAAATAATTAGGTTTATTGCTTAATCCACTCTGATTGTGTTAGATAAAATATAGAAAATATGAAATGAAAAATATGATTTTTAAATATTCTAGTTATAAATAGTAATTTGTTTATTTTATCTAAATATTTGTTATCGTAATAATTCTTAACTTTCTTAAAGTATGTCATTTAAATTCATTCTATAACATAAAAATCAAAATATTTTATAATTTTAGATCTTTATCTAAAAAAATTAAATTTTGAAAGTATAAATATGATTTTTAAAATTAAATTTAATAAAAAATAGAAACTTGAAAATATGCACATTTAAAGCATACATTTATTTTTTAGTCCTATAAATTGTAAATGTATATATTTTTATTAGCATAATCTTAATAAGGAATTACAAACAAACACAAAAAAATTTTAATAAGTTTTACTGAGCATCTTTTAAAAATTTCTATAGAATTCTTCTCCAATTATTTTCCTTAATTCCCGTTTAATTGAAGTAATTAATTTCTATGTAATTGAATCATAATTCATGACAGTGGAGAAAATGAATTATTTACTTTTGTTCTATAAGCATAGACTAGAAATTATAATACCTGTTCATTTTATAATTTTTCCTTGAGGCATTTTGTGAATAATAAGTGAAAATAATGATAATTATTAAGTTAATGCATTTTTCAAATTTATAAAATACTTTAAAATATACTGCCAACATAATTAAATTAATTAAACCATAACAAGTCAAATAGGTGAAGTTGAACCTTAAATAAATGAATAATTTGATTTATTTCCATTTTATTTTAAGTAATAATATCTTATGAATGAAATAAAATCTTTATAAATGAAATGTTTTTTTAAGATTTAAAAGAATTCAAAAGTTTTCATAATAAAACAAAATTTGCAAATTTGTTTTTCATTTGTGATGTTTTTTAAAATGTGTAGTTCATCAATCGTCTGCATAAATAATGTAGATATAAAAAATAACTTGATCAAGTATCAATGATTTAAAACAGTTAATTTCACTTGAAAGTTTTAGACCTTAAATAAAAATTTTTGCTAGAATTTTATACAATTTATTATTTATAATACTTCTTCCCATTTTAATGAATCAGTTACATTTCAAGTAAAATATAATAAATTATTTCTTGACAATCTCTGTCATAATAAACACTTTAGATACAAGTATCCATTGAAATCCTAATGATTCAAAAAGAAGCTATATATATCTAAAGCATTAATTCTATTTATAGTAAATTACAGCAGAAATTAAATTCATTAAATTTCCAATAATTTACCGAATGTTCATTCACCACTTCTGAAATAATTTACTATCCATTGAATTCACTTAGTGTGCACATATCATTAATAATATAATTTCCTTCTAAATACTCATAAAATGTAACTTTTCCGAATATTAATAATGTTTAGTCATTTCCTGTCATGAAATTAAGAGATAATTCCGTTATTCAATAAAATCGACACTAAACCTTTCAAAAACTAGTTTTACTGATACGAATACGTATATTTAAACTTGTTGCTAAAGAGTTCCATAATAGTTCAATACTGTTGTTTGACTTAAATTTATTTTAAATGTACATGTTAACTTGCATTTAATGGTATTTTACAATATCCTAATATATAAGAATGCTAGTAACAACATTATTAGATTTGTTTTGGAATAATTTTCAGTTAGTGTAATTATACATTATTAAGTAAAAAGAAATATTAATATTGATAAATGAATAATATTAATTTAACTCAAAATTAAAATATAAGGAAAAAGAGAAAATAGTTAAATAATTATTTACTTCCTTAATTTATTAACAATCTATAATTTAGACAGTCAGAAATTTAACACCAATGATAATTTTAAGACAATAAAGTATTAAGAGACTAAAATATTAAAGTAGAATTACTTATCTAATCAACTTGGCAATAAAAGGTTGCAGAGAAATATTTCAAGATGTCAAACTATATAAGGCAGCTCATAAAAATTAATGTTAATAACAAGATTTCCTAGAAATGGGCAAATAAAGAGTTAATAATATGAAAGTTTTGTATAAAATCATAACTTTCATTAAATTTTAAAATACAAATATGTTAGTTAGTTGATTAACAAGTTTTCACCAGTTAAATCGACTGCATCATTTATTATTATGACTGCTTTGGAAAATACTTAATAAAAATTAAAAATGCCAATCAATACTTAATAAAAATTAAAAATGCCAATCAAGTACAAGTAGAAAATATCAAATGAGAAATCAAACTAAGAGTTATTTAATTAAATAGATACTTATATGAATTTATTTTTATACTAAAAACAATCACTTTAAATGTGGAAATTTTCCTTACTTCATATGGTTTTAGAGCTATTTTTATGTTATTAAGATTGGATGTATTTATGATTTAATATCAAAATTATTATTGAAAAAATAATTTGAAATGAGTTCATTTAATTTACTTAATGTATCAGTTTACAAAACCAGATTTAAAGTTAAAACTATTGTAAAAATTCAAATTCTTTTCTGTAATGAATTGAATTAAAATTTTTCAAGGATTTGCTTGCATTCACATATAAAAAAAGTGAATCTTTTCGAGAAGGGAGTGACATATAGGATTTGTAATTCACTATTTCTCCAAATATCAGGAAAAATAATTCTAAATTAAAAGAACTTTGAATAAAGCATTTTAGAATCCAGTAATTAAATAGTTTTTTTCTATTTAAATAAAATTATTGTTTTAAATTAGAGAATGCCAGAAATTTATTTGAAAATACTATAAAATATTTTCATAATCTAACTTTATATTGAACTTTTGTGGGGACACACAGGAAACAATTTCTTTTCTCGGATGAAATTGAATTTCAATTAGCTATTTTTTTAATCATAAGCAAGGCTGACAGCTTTAGAGCACAATATTAATAAGGTTATCCATGAGAAAGTGAAGTAGACTCTCACGCTAAAAATCCTTCCAGTTGTTGTTTTGTTTGTGATGGACATGAACTAATAACAACCCCTCTCTCTCTCAACCAAGAATATCCCGTTAAATTCATATCTGAAATTAATACTATTTTGAGATTACCCTCTAAGGGAAGAAAATTGTCTATTTGGTGAGAACTCCGTGGACTAAATTAATCTATAAGTTTATATACCTCCATTTTTTTTTTAATTTTCACCATCCAATGGGTCCCTGCACATGTTAACATCGAGTGAAATGAACAGGCAGACTCCCTCAACAAGGATGCTTGGAATATCAATCCCCCTCCCACGACTACCACTTTGTTCGACGCAAACGCCGTCTTAAAGCATCACCTCTGCAAAGGACTACGGAAAAAAAAGATGCCTACCGGAGCTTAATTCTGACCGTGGAATCACCTCCACAATCAGCAGAATGTGGACTGGACACATGAGGGGTATGTAAATTATGCGCCACGGATCTAGAACCGAAGCAGAATGCAGGTACCGCTCATGAGTTCCACTGGATCCTCAGAGATTATCTCTTTAACTGCATCTCTGTTGCCTCAACCCGCTTCAGCATCGATCCCAACTGCTGCCATAACACCCTTTATATGGAAAAAGAAGATTTATCCAGGGTAGCACTCCATGCCTTTGATCCCATATGGGATTTGTCTTTTTTATCTTTTCTTTTATGTTTCATATTTTACTTGTCACACGACAATAACAACATATATCTCCATATTTATGTTTAATCTCTAAGGAACATAATTAGTCTGAAGACTTTACCGTTACATAGTTGAGCTGTTAATTTGGAACTAATATTAATTAAAAAAAATGCAATTGTATTCTTCTACAAAATTTTGTATTTTCAAACACAAATTTGGGATTATCATCAATATCTGGTCGTCTTCTAGTAAGAATCCAACTAATATGAAGTTGCACACTAAAGTACAATTTGTAAGTTAATTTCACTCATTTATTCTCTATGTGAGATTTTGTTGTGCAATATTTCTAAGGGTATTGATTGCCTCTTGAATTCAATGATTTGATTGCTTAATTTGACTTATTTCATGATTATTACCAAAGTAACTTTCTAAAACTTTTACATAAATTTGCTGGCCAAATTTTGGGATATTTTTTTTTCTGGTTTCAATTTTTAATTCAAAACCAGGACAGTAATTATTAATATAATGTTAAGTAAACTAAAATGCTAAAATGTTCCTTGATTATAATTCTAAAACATATCAAAAATCAACAGAGACAGTTTTCTTTATTTATATTTAAAAATATATTTTAGTAATACCTAATATATCATGTTTTAAATTTTTAATGTTAGATAAAAGAACGATTGAAATCTTTTGATGGTTAATTTCATTCTGTATAGTTCATTAAAGCTTATAAGATAAGCTCTTAGCTTAATTACAAATCATTATTTTAAAAGGCTTTAAATTTATAATCATTCCTTTCAAATATTTTTATTATTACAAGAATTTCTGTAGAATTACGTAATCTCACTTTATTAAAATGTTTATTTTTCTTTATTTGTACATCTTTAAAGAACAAATTTCATAAATTAAATTCATAAGTGTAGATATTTTTAGGTAAATGATAGTGAGAATCACACATGTACAAAATACGCATTAAAATCATTATTTTAATACATAAATTTATTTTTATGTGATAATAGATTTGTACTATTTACAACTAAACACTATTTTTCAAATATTCTCAAATAGTTTCTTCCATAGAATTATGCCTTCATTTAAATCATTACAATTCATTAAAATTCAAATTTGCTTATGTGATTTCCTTTGCCAGAGGAATAGGATTAAAAATTCTAACTAACTCATCCTTTTTGGGCAAAATTCTCCAATTCGATTTCGAAAGTTCTTTAATTACAGGATCCCAGTAATGAAATGATGCAAAACGATGCCGAAGATTATCAGATTTGGAGAGGAAATTAATTGTGAAACAGCGTTGTGTAATACGCATACCAAGACTTGATACATTAGAAATGCTGACAGATAAAATTGAGAAATGTTTGAATCAAATGAAGATTTATGAATATTTACAAAAGGTGCTATCAAGCAATTATAGAATTGATACTTTTATCTATGACGTAAAGTTGACAATCGCTTATGAGTTCATCAGCTACATTCCGAGGGAAACAATATGATTAAGTTTTCCTCTTGGATAATTGAACGTAATCAAAATGGTGCAGTGCTATTAGATAAGTATAGAGGAATGAAACTAATGAATCAAAATGTTACTTGTAAATATTTTGAAATTGAATTCGATTCTCGAAATTATTTCATCGAAAACGTATAAAATGAGGATGGTGATAAATCTAATTTGCAATGAGAATATTCAGAGAAAATATATAAATAGTATTTATTTCTCTAAAACGATTCAGTTTACTTGTTTGCATTCAGTTAATGCTTGCTTCATAAATACAAAGCTTGAGAAACTTGCTTAATAAATGTAAAACCTGAGTATAATTCTAAAATTTTATTATCAAAGAGTGTAAACAACTAAATTATGTAAGTAAGTGATTTCGCAAAATGATTGGAAATATAAATAGGACTTTTCAAAAGAGCTCGTAAATTAAAATCAAGCATAATACTATTTTCAAAGTAATTTGAAATTTGTATTGAACTTAATATAACTGTTTGTTTAATTAACTGTTCTTTAGATAAATAAAGAGTTACAGTGGCTCAGTAATTTTACTCGTTAAAATCCAGAAAGTGAAGCAACATTGCAAGTAGAAGTGACCACATCCACTCTTAGTGATTTGTTTGAGCTCCAAGGGTAGAGGACGTGTCCATATTAGCTATAGCCTGTAACGTCCATAGTTTCTTCATTACTATGAGTAGATGTGGAGAGGCGGGTGCCAGAACAAGTATCCCCTCGTCACACGACCATGGTCCAAAACTACGAGGTGCTTAGTGATGGCCGAGTATTCCAAACCCGTTAACCTTAATGTATATATTAGTGCTCACTTGCACCTCTGAATATGAATAATGTAAATATAAAGTTAGATTCCTTAGTTATCTTATTGTTTGATGATTGGAAAAGATGATTTTTACACCCCATTAAAAAATATTTTAAATTCCATTTTATTGCTAAGATCAATTTGCTTACATTTTTATTAACAATTATCTGTAAAATATTGCATTTATAATTAATTTTGTCATTTATGAAACATATATAAAGCACATTAGAATTAAATATACGTTTTATTTCATTGGTCTTACATATTTTATAATTTTATTCCTGTCAAAAATATAAAAATAATTAATTTTTATTGCAACCGATGCAATAATAAATTACTCCTCACAATATCCTTAACTCATATCAACTCCTTTTAGCTTTCTCTCGTTGTGAAGAATACACGTGATTATATTTCTACAACTTAAATAAAATAATGGAATTTCTAGGGATTTTTTTATGAAGTTCTTAATCAAAATAAAATGCATGGAATATAATAAAAATGCAGTTAATTCACTATTTATTTTACTTGTTACTAAATTGAGAGTTTATTTGTAAAAAATCTAGTTGCCATTTTTCTATAAATGAATTGCAATTTACAAATCAATAATATGAAACTACTGAACAGCATTTTAAAATAATTCACAATTTTTTTTTTGTCTATTAGGAACGTTTTTTCTTTTTTATTAAACTGTTGCCCTAACACAAAATGTTAATTTACCGTGAATAATAATTAATTAATTAAAAGAAACAAAAACTGTATTTGTAAATACTTTCAAAATATTAGTATGCAAAGTATTCTTCATCACACCCATAATGCAATCACGTGTTCGTAATCACATAATTTTCATAAATAATATTAAATCTTTCAACATGTTTATCTATGTAAGTAATGCTGAATATTATGAAAATTTTAATTTATCACTATATTCCAAATAATTACAGAAATATTGAAAGTAAATAGATATTTAATACAACGAATTTAACCTTCCTCATTCCCTTGCTTTTCATTTTCATTAGATTATTTACTAAAATCCAAAAATCTTACGCATTAAGTTACTTGATTTAAGTAGTTTTCTTATATTTTTTAATTCAATAAGGAATACAACATCATTTAAAATTTCATTATGAGCTTCTTTCAAATTATTTACGTAAAAATTACAAAATGCGTATCATATCTGTAATTAAATTTATAAAATGTGAATTTTAGCTGAAAAACTCAAAACTATATTTTACTAATAATTTATTTCATACAAAATAGTATTTCAAGTTACTAAGTAATCCATTAAAGCTTATTCTATTATACAGCTCTTTGCAATATTCTTTTAATTTAAACAATTGTATCTAAGATTATAAAAAATGCATTCATATATTTAATTTCTCAATAAATGTTTCTTGTAAATAAATAATCCATAAAAAATAAAAAATTATTTTTCATATAAAATGAAAAAAATTATTTTACATGATTGTTTATAAAAAATGATGCTTTTATTTTTGTTTATTTTTTCCATTGTTTGCTATCTCCAAATTATGAAATATTTATAAACATGGAAAAAGATATTTGAAAATTTGAATCATTCGAATATCCAATCTTTGAATGTTAAATCAAATAATAAATACGTTCCAAACAAATCAGAGGAGTAAATAAGCGCTTGTTTATTAGAAAATATTGTACACCTTGAAAACAGCTAAAGCTGAGTGCCCTTAATAAATATAATAATAATAATTAATTTTATTATTCGAAATAAAAATACTCACTCAAAAATTTAAATAGACAATGTTTTTAAAATCGATCATTTTATGAAAATAATTAAAGAGAAATAGTTAACAAAAATATTTTTTATCTTTTTTAAATTCTTGCTATAATTAACTTAATTTAAAATAATATTAAATAATCCTTAAAAATATTTTTGAAATAGTTTTACAATAATAATTAGTTTTGTGAAGCTATTATGATTGGATAGTATTTTACAATTGGAGCTCCTATGAAATGAAAACTATTACCATTTTATTTAGAGCTTTCTAATTGTTACATTATTCATATATTCTTAAAAGATTTAACAAAAGAAGATATCCATTTTGTAAGAAGTTATCAAATGCAAAATTGTTTTGAATAATTTCAAATATCGATGTATAAAATATGCATATGAATAATTTTCATCACGTAAGAAAAACATTAACATTAAAATGAAAAATAATTTTCTTTTCTACTGATAATTATTATATTTTTAATGTTTTAAGATTTAAAGATATCAATATTATTTATCAAACTTAATTAAGATTTATTTTTAAAATTAAGGTGCATTTCTCTATTTAAAATGTTTCTTTCTATTTATAAGCATTTTCTCTTTTAATAATAAAAATAAGTAATTAAACATTCTACATAAATTAATAGAAATATTTTAGTATTTTTTATAAAAAATAAATATATATATTTTTGTAAAGTTAAATTATATCAGAAAATTTCTGCATCATTAAACTTCAATTTTTGAAAAAAAATTAAAAGTTTCTGTAGTTTAAATTCTCATTGATTCTTATGATATTAATATAAGGGAAACAATTTGTCATTATTGGTTATACTTAATAATCTTAACTATTTTAAAACTACTTTGGATGCGTTTTAACAAAGATTATACATTCATTTTAAACAATTATTTAAGTAAAGACTGAAGTAACTGAAGTAACTTTCCTGAAGTAACTGATTAATAAAATCCATTACGTAAGTAAGGAATATGACTTTTAAAATACATGTACGAATATATGTATTTTACACACAAGTTTGTACGAATATATGTGAAGTTTATTTATAAATTATACTATTATAGATTTCTAAATATATTAATTTTTAAGATCATTCATAAGCATTAACAGCTTGCATACTTTTTTCATTCATTAAGCTCATAAAATATGTTATACAGAAATAAAATATGTATATGGGATATATCGCAATACAAAAATTGAAACAAAAACCCTAAAATGAAACATGTTGAGAGCATAAGAAGATGTCTATAAAAATACATAGGCAATTCAAAGGTTTTTCATCAATATATTTGTTTTTTGATTACATTACGTTTACATTCATTTAAATCGTTTCGAACTTTTAAGCTAAATTTCAGTTCAAAGGATTGTCATAAATAAAAGAAAATTTTTATTTTAATTTTCACTTTTCTATCAAAATAAAAGGATTTGACCAAAAAATGGAGACTATCATAATATTATCACTATTATATTGATATATTTTATTTTAACTGATTTAAAAACATATTTTTTCGCATAATTTTATAACATTCAATAAATTATCATGTTTGTTTCCCTGAAAAACATTGTCTATATGAAATTGAAATTTTTGTAATGTCTTTCATTTTTGGCTATAAAAACAGAAGATTTCCCCAATTTATACTTAAGAATCAAACAATTACATCGTAAATCCCTCTTATCATATATATCTAGTTAAAGTTAGACCTACATTTGTAGCTTTTAAAAGACAATTTCCTTAAATGTTATTTATATTTAATGCATTTTATCTCTATCCCTTTGTATTCTGGTAACTTAACTTGTAAAAAAGGTACTGAATATTTTTATACATTATGAAGTTTGGATAGCTACTTTCTATAATTTTGTTCTATTTAATAATTATAAATTATATCAATCTTTCATTTTTACAACTTTACTCAATGAATATTTTATATTAAAGCCTATAAGCCAATGATTTTGACTAAACTCTTATAAAATTTTTTGCTCCTCACACAGCATTAATTATATATTTTGAATTGATAACTTTAAATTAATATTCTTTGATTTAATTTTGATAAAATATTTCTACTTCAAATAGAACAATATTGATGTAAACAGTGAACAATTCATTCATCATTTATTAATTTTCTAGTAATTGTTTCAAATATTTAAAAATTATTTTATTAGTAGCATAGTACAATAAATTCAAGAAACATTCTTCCTAAAACATATAAAATTTTCTTTTTCATATCTATAGGAATTCACAGTAAGGGAAATTTACATATAGAATTTTTAATTTCATTATTGAAAATATTCCCAGAACTCTTTCCTTTTTAAAGAATAATAAATAATATTGTGTTAACATTTCAATAATAAGTATAAGTGCAAACTAAAATTTCCAATTTTTGTAAAGCTAAGTTTTAATACGTTAATATTAGTTTAAACTTCTAATCTTTTATTTAGAATTATCCGATCTAATTAATAATAAATAATATTTATCTTATTTATTTATATTTAAGTAACCAAAGATATAAAGTTTATAAGCAAATCTTGCAATCACATTAAGATGTAAATTGTTTTAACTTCCGAAAGGGAAACCTATTTCTGTATTGATTAAATGTAAAGAATAAATAAAACCTTTTTCTTTGAATTTATTTCTTAAAATATTTAGAAGAGCTCTAATTCTTGAACTGTTTTTGTATAAGCAAAGATTTCCTAGAATACAATTATTTCGTTACTTATATTTTTCTCTAATACACCCTGAGTAAACAATAAATTTGAAAAGACTAAGACATTATAAATAAGCATATAGCTAAGTATACTAATTTGATTAGCTTCTAAATATAAATAAAATGCTATCTATTTTTCATTCTATTATATGATTATAAGAATAATAGAGTATTTATTTATCTTAATAGAATATTTTCTGTATTTACATACCATTATAAATGCATGTTTGTTCACATTCCAAAAATTAATATTCTTTTCATTTGTGATCACTAAGTTAACATGTTTATCTTTCAAGTTATTTCGTTCAATTTGCACATTAAACTAGCGAAAGTAATCAAATTTCAAAACTACGTTTTATCGGTATAAAATATGATAAATAATGAAACAAAATAATCTGAATGGAAATTAAAACACAATATACTTGAAAGAATGCATAAAAATGAAAAGGTAAAGAGGAACATGTTTTTAATTATGCAATGTAACTTGCTGTTGTATTGGAGTTCTTAAGAAGTAATGTTAGTAAACACACATCAAAAGCTGAGAAGTAATTTTTAAACTGAAAAATGTAGACATACTATTGACAAGTAAAAGTTATTCCTGAATTTAAATCTTACTGATTTTGTAATACGTAGAGACAAATTGAAAATGTGGATAAATAAAAAGCATTCGCTAATGTGTCTAAACTTATCCTCTAAATTGTCATAAAAAAATTGAAAAAATAATCAAAATTCAATCAATTTGTAGTCTGTTTTCAAGAAGGGGCATTTTTAAATAGCACTCTTACGAAATACTGATGTATATTAATCTGCAAAAATTAATTGCTTTAATATTTAATGCAATAAATATTAGCTCTAGTTAATTAAATCCTAAAAATTACTTAAATTTACTATGCTTAGCATAGCACAATTTATGCTTTAAAATTTAATTTAAAGAAACTACTTCCAAATTCCATTTTGGGATATATTTTGGTGATAATGAATATGTTTGATGTACCATATTTTTCATCATACAGAAAGTTAATTGGGTATTTATTTAAATTATTAATTGATTTAAAACTGTTTTATGTTACTCCCCCACTTAAAAAATCTTATTAAAATTAATGAAACAAGAGGGTTTTCAGATTAAAAAGAAACTAAGCGCGTTGTAAGAAAAATTATAGCTAATGCCAATATCACATTTCTTATTTTATGTTTTTTTCCTTTAAGGGAGCTCCACTTATCTTTTTCATAATTTGACAAAGATAAATGACTAGATAAGGGACTACACATAATCATGTGTCTGCAGAAATAAATTTGTTATATTTCTATTAATGAAATATAAAAGAAGTAAATAGCAAAGAAAGAGATATCAAATATAATGTTTTATTAATATGACTATACATATCAGAGAGAAAGAAATAAAATAAAAAATTTAAAAAGTAATACGTAATCAGTAATTTAATCCTTATATTCATTCAGCTGATGAAACTCTATGAAGTTCTTCTATTAATCTTTTCATTTATTACTATTATTATTGTACAGCTTATATTCTTATTTTAAAATTGTTTTCTTCAATTTGTTGTTTTATTTTTAAGCAATTCTATTTTTGGCAAAATTTGATTACATAATAAATATATTTAAATCTTTGACTCTGAAAAACTATTTCCAAGCAAATTATGAAGAATATTATCAATATACATTTTTTATTTACGTAATCAAATGTATTTTAATATTTCGAACAGTTACAATAAATAGAAATAAAATTTTAAAAAAGTAAGTAAAATATCATATTAAATTCTATTTTTTAAGAATATACTTTCTTCAAATGTAGCAAATTTAAACCTTATTGATTTGTTGTAATAATTGTGAAATCTAATTCCAATAATAATATTGTTTTTACTAAATCATTGAACGTATTGTTCTTCGGAATGGAAGGTCACGTGTACAAATCCTGCAATACCAGAAACAAAAATAGATGGTTTTTGTGTTTCTGCATTTGATAAAGATGGATTAACTGGGACAGATTTGGGTTTCTTCTTTTGCTAGAAATGCATCTGTCTGCTATCTATGAAAAAGTCTCTTATGTGGGATAGCATATGCAGTAAACATTTAATAGCCTTGTAATAATTGTTCCCTGCTTCTAAATGTCACATAATGAGCCTGCTGCACACTATCACAGTGTTATTAACAAATGATGTAACGATTACCTACAGTAATATTCCTTTTACTTAAAAGTACTTTCATGCTTAAAATCCTTTAAAAAATAATTCATTTTCGTTTTAATATTCTACAATTCATATAACTTTTATAATTTTCCTATATCATTGAATATATAATATGTTTGAAAATTTAGTAGAACATTAACGTACTTATAGAACACATATTTTGTAAGGTTTTATGTTCTTTAAAGCAATTAATTCGCCTGTCATAAGCAAATGTGATTTTCTTAAAATGCGGTAGTAACCAAACATCTTTCACCGACCCCCAATGATTAAAATTCAACTATGGTTAATCATTGAATATTACGTTAACTATATTGACATTTTTGACAGTGAATAATTTGTTAGTACGTTAGTTTGTTCCCGTCATCATTAATAATACTAGTTTTTAAGCATTCGTATAAGTAATAGATTTCCTCGAAAGACAGATAATTAATTATTGGATGGAAAACGGAATGGATGTTTATGAGAAAAATCGACCCAACTACTGGAACATATCTATTCTTGAATTTTATTATTTAAGATAATAACTTTTCAGCTACCCAATATTATTTCTCACGAAATATGTATTAATTATAATAAAAAAATATTACATAATATTTTTATTATAATTAATGCATAAAAATAAATTCTTTTTTTTCTACTTCGCAATTTCTATTCAAGTGTTGAATACTATATACTAATAACCTTAAAATCAATTGATAATTTTTCAAATACTTTACCTCAAAATTCAAACTGTGAATAAATTTAAAATTACACTGGTCTGTCAGAGTTAAGGAACAACCGATATTTTTGGCCTAGTTTGCAAATAAAAGAATGTAAAAACACAAAATTTGAATGACTTTTCTATAGATCAAGTATGTATTGAGTGCAACATAAAAGTTTGCACAAGAAAGATGCGTGAGATACTTTACAACAAAAAGTAATCTCGGTGAAACAGTGCATTCTTGAAGAAAAGACAAAACACAGCTTATGCGGTAAAATGTCATAGAAAAATAACAAAAAGAAATTTCAATAATGCACACCACTAGCTTGCATCAATCGCGGAATTGACTTTCCATGCTTTCAATTAAGTTTTTGGCCACCAAAATGGGAAATGAAGACCAGCAAAAACACAAGCTGTCTTCTATCTTTTCTACAGACCTTGGAGAAAGACTTAAAGTAGCACCATTCTAACAAGATTGTTCCATAGATGCTGTATGGGATTCAGGTCTGAAGCTCGGGCTGGCCATTCCATCCGCTTAAAACCAAACCCTCAAGGTATTTAGTTACAGCTCGATGAGATTATGCATTATTATCAATCCGAATGAAATTATTGCCCATTGCACCACCATAGAGTAGGGCATACAAATCAAGGATTTTATCCCAGTATCTTACATTAATCACAGTTTCTACTTAGAACCCATAAAGGACAATGTGGCCACTGATTAAGATCCTTGCCCAAACCTTTATTCAGAATTTCAGTAATTCTGTCTTTCCTCCGTGTTGGATAGATGACATCCAGTGTTTTGTTCCCTCCAAGTCGGCACACTTCCTGATCACTTTCTCGTGTGAATCTGGACTCTTCAGAAAAAATACAGAAACTCATCGCTGTCTGGTTCAGGACATGTGTTAACTTGCTAAAGATCTTTTCTGTGATCCGATGAGGGGAAATACAAAACATGTCGAATTTCATAGAGACTTTAATGGCGAAGATTACTTCGCACCATACTAACGGATATTCTTCCTGAAGGTACAGAGTGATCTGCAACAAGTTGTGGTATAGAAATGCTTTTTCTGCTTATGGCTGAAAGAACTGTAAAACGTTACATCTCCAGGCGTTGTAGCTTGTGGTCATTCTGAAAGCAACTTTAGTTTGACATTCCTGAGAGAGTGGACGACATTGTAACAAATATTAAATCGTTTAGTAGTATTAGCCTGTGACATCCCCTATATTGAATCGGGCAAACGGCTTCTATCAGACATTACGGGCCCCATTGATTATTGGCCACACATAATAAAAGTTGCATAAATAATATATATATATATAAAAGTAGTAGCTAGCACTTTCACATAAATTTAATTAAGTTCATTTTTACCATTTATATAAACTGAAAAATTTTATTACTAGTGTCATTTTTTATGGTAAGCTTCAGAACAAAAATGTAATTCCTTAATTTTTGGAGTCCAGTGTACATTAAAAATAACTTTTTTCATTTTGACTTTATTTTTAATTAACACTAAATACTAATCAATGAGTACCTTGAATATATACTTTCAACATATATTATACAATATATTACTAAATATAAGAAAAACATTTTACAGATGAAACAATTTAACATTATGAATCCCTACCAGTTATATCTTCGAGTACAATTAATCAAGAATTTTTCGCAGTGATATAGTTTGTTAGTCATCCAGTTATCGCTTTTTTTGCTTGACGGCAAATTTGACTGGTACGTATATTTTAAAAAGGAATTTCAAACATTACAAACTTTTATGCTTAAGAAGGAACTTAAAAATAAGAGCTTTTAAAATAGTGTCCAAAGCACTAATTGCTCATTATCGTTTTTGGCGACTATTTGATGAAACATTGAACATTACTACAATATTGTTAACAAAATTTAAATACGTTTGAAAAGTAAAGTTAAGTACTTACAAGAAAACCGTTTTAAATAGGTTTTGGTAACTATACAAAACAAATTTAAACTATTTGTTTTAAAATTCAGCTTTTAAAATATGCTTCGATTTCGTTAAATGCAACTAGATATTAATATCCAAAAAAGCATTTTAAGCATTTCCTTTTGACAAAATTTTAACATTAATTAGATTTAAATCATGTAGCAGAGATTATTTGCACCTGATAACGAAATTATTATGCTATCTTTTCAAAAAACATTGAAACATTTAATATTTACATATACTTACATTTATTTTGTATTATATGAATGTTTATAAATCTATATACTTCATGTCATATGTCTTTTTACGAAATATATTTTCGAAGTAATTTTCAGATAAAAACATAAATATTACATTACTGGTCATCAAAATTGCTACACCAGGAAGAAATGCAGATATCAAAATGACGTTTATTGGACAAATATGTTATACTAGAAATAACAAGTGATTAAATTTTCAAAACATTTGGCTGGAAAGATCCTGAGAAATCAGTACTTAGAACAACCACCTCTGGCAGTAATAACAGCAGTTATACGCCTGGGCATTGAGTCAAACAGAGATTGGATTGCATGTACAGGTACAGATGCCCATGCAGCTTCAACACGATGCCGCAGTTCATCAACCGTAGTGACTGACGTTTGGTGACGAGCCAGTCGCTCGGCAACCATTGAAGAGACGATTTCTATTTGTGAAAGATCTGGAGAATGTGATGGCCAGGGCAACAGCCAAACATGTTCCGTATCAAGGAAGGTCCGTACAATACCGGCAACATGCGGTCGGGCATTATCCTGCTGAAACGTAGGGTTTAGCAGGGCTCGAATAAAGGGTAGAGCCACGGGTCGTAACACACCAGAAATGTAACGTGCACTGTTCAAAGTACCGTCAATGCAAACAAGAGGTGACCGAGACGTGTATCCAATGGCACCCCATACCATCACGCTTGGAGATGGGCCAGTATGACGATGACGAATGCACGCTGCCAGTGTGCGTTCACCACGATGCCGCCAAACACGGATGCGACCATCATGATGCTGAACACAAAACCTGGATTCATCTGAAAAGATGGCGTCTCGTCTCACCATTCGTGCGCCCAGGTTCGTCGTTGATTACACCATTGAAGGCACTCTTATCTGTGATGCAGCGTCAAGGGAAGTCGCAGCCATTGTCTCCGACCTGAGAGTCCATGCTACTGCTAACGTCGTGGAACTGTTTGTGCAGACACTTGTTGTCTTCCAAATGACCCCGTTTCTTGACTTACGGCTCGTGATGTGGTTGCACGATCCATGACGGCTATTCGGATAATATGCCTGTCTTCTCGGCTGCTAGTGATAGGTGGCTGTTGAGATCCCGCATGGCGTTCCGTATTACCGTCCTGAACCCATCGATTCCATATTCTGCTAACAGTCATTGGATCTCGACCGACGCGAGCAGCAATACTGCGATAAGATAACCCGCAATCCTGGTACGCTACATATCGACCTTTATCAAAGTCAGAAACGTGCTGGTATGCATTTCTCCTTCTTACACGAGGCATCACAACATTTTTTCACCAGGCAACAACGTTCAAATGCAATTTGTGTATGAGGAACCGGTGGAACAATATCCTCATTAAAACACAATATAGGTGTCGCTACTGGCGCCTGCTTTGTCTGAATGCGCTGAAAAGCTAATCATTTGCATATCACAGCACCTTCTTTCTTTCGTATAAATTTCACATCGGTAGCATGTCGCCTTCTTGGTGTAGTAATTTTAATGGCCAGTAGTGTATATCAAAATATGGAGTTACAAAGTTTTAACATAAATATGCTTAATGTAATTTTCAATCAATATGCTAAGAAAATAATAACAGCATTTATTACATAAATTTAATTATATATATTTAAAATGCACAGGGAAATTTTTATAAATTATATTTACACAATGTAAACATGTTTAGTAACGAAGAACATGTTTAGTAATCACAGGGCTCATCAAGTTTAATTGATTTCCCTTCTAGTCATTTTTAATTGTAATTGAATACAATTGTTTATTAAAAAGAAGAAAAATGTCATAAATTTTAAAATATAAGGATTTGAAATTGGAAATATATGCATTTTTAGTGCAGATGAATCGTAAAAACATAATTCTAATTAAGAGAAACTTTTCTTTTAATGATTTTATTCTGTTTCTGTATTATAAAATAGTTCTAACTTTGTTTTTAGACTAAAAATGGTTCAATGTCATTATATTCTGAACGCATAATTATAAGGGATGATTAGTAAACAGGAAAAAATTTTAATTGGAAAATATACCGAAATTATGAATGATTCAATATCATTATGCTTTGAACTGGTAGTTATAAAGGATTAATAAATAAAAAGAAATTTCAATTGGAAAATGTATCAGAATTATATTAAGCAAATTTATAAATGTTGAATAATCATTAATTATATATAAATCTGGACCACAATAATTAAATCTAAACTATTCTTAGGGAATTTTGAAGACGCTTAAGATTCAGAAGAATGTTACCATTTGGACAAAATGGCCTAATATTTTTTTGAGATTCGGAAAATATGACATTATGCAGTACTACCTTTTCACAAATAGGCTGTAAGGCTATACAGTACTACCTTTTCACAAATAGGCATCAAATGATTTGCAATATTTATTTCCTGTTTAAAGGATACTAGATTTTCTTATCTGAACAATTGCATGATCAGGGAAAAACTTATAATTTAAACAGTGTTATATATCAGGTATCATAATGAATCAATCAAGTAAGATTTAAAGCAAAATCATTTTTCTGATATTTCTTTCTGAAATTCATTTTTTGATACATTTCAGCAAGTTTAAAATTGATTAATAAAAGAATATATGAAAAAGTCATGACAAAAAAACCAAAAAACATCAAGTTACAAATTACTTTTACTGTAAAACAGTGCTAAGACAACTTAATTTCGATAGAAATTTTACTTCATAGAATGCACAATTAATAGCGTTTATAAGCATCGTTACAGTACACTAGTAATTAAAGGTGAATATCAGAAACTGTTCCATGAAAGTAAATATTCCATGGTTCCTATCTTTTATGAGATGGATCTTTTTGAAAAAATGATAAATCAAGGAAAGACGAGATAACAGATTTTGGTATTTGAAGTTATAAATCAATTATTGAAAAACATATAGTAGCAATTTACTAACAAGTAAGAAACAATTTTTTCGTCAAATGTTTGCTTAAAAGTAAAACGATTAATCTTAGATAGAGTGCCAGCAAATATACAAACCTAAATGACGCACTCCGAAAAGAAATTGTAACTAAAATTTGTGAAATAGAAATCAAATAAATCCAAAATAATCGAGGGTAAACTTTTTAATAAAATACTATTTTAAAGCAAAATTAAATAATATTAATCAAGCATGTGGGAATTTTTTTTCCACCAGAAATAAATTTTTCTTGTATTTAAGGATTCAATTATGTTAATCTTATGAAAATAAATCAAATCATTTTCATAATGCAAATACTGAAATGAATGATGAAAAATTAAGAATGAGCTGCATTCTGCTTTCAACGGCCAACTCTTTAATAATTGCTAAATGTAGTTTATTATTTGAAAAGTTCATTTGAGGGGGAATTTGATCTCATTTGACTTTATTAAACCCGATCACAAACTATTATCAAGATAAGATTTATATTTGTGTTCTTAATGTTCTTTGAAATTTATGACAATACATGATTTTATGAATACAATTCTGCATTCACTCTCTTACTATTCAATTCGGCGTAGTGTAGCTTGAGGTTATGAAGTTCATTTGATCAAAAATTCAGCATAATTAATCATATCTTATGAATCCTTACGCTGTAGTAAGGAAAATAAATTGCCATTTATTTTGTATTTACATTTCACTTTCAATTTTCAACGCCTGAATTCTGCTCTGTATAGCTTGAGGCTGCAAATATATATTTGATTGAACATTTGATTAGATTTTACCCAATTACAAAATAGTATATTAAAAGGAATGATATATACTTATTGTTTCTTTGGATAAAATGACGCTCAAGAGCTCTGGTAAGGGGAAGATGTTGCTATTTTCTTCTTTGCAAAGAAAATATGGAATTCGTTTCTTGCTATACACACATTACATTCTCTATTTTCAACCGACTAGTGTTTAATTGTACATCGCAGCATGAAGTTGCCGGAGCTCATGTGATTGGAAATTCGATCTAATTTAATCTATTTGACTCAATTATAGTGTACTATATTAAGAGTATTTAAACACGCTTCACATATTTGTAGGTCATAAAGGCCATCCACCGCTGTGAAGTAAGTAAATAATTGTCATTCAAGTTTCCTGAGGTATTAAACTTTCAAGACGCTCATTGGTTGTGAGAGCTAATATATTAGCTTATTGGTATTTTTTTTTCATCTTACCTACTACACTTCTACTTTAGAAACTATCTTGAAGTAATATATGAGGCTTAATTGCAATGCTTTCTCTAATACTGTTGAACTTGTAAAATTATTTTTAAAAGTAAATTTCTTTTCTATTGTTATGTGCATAACGAGTATTTACACTTAGTAATTCAAGTTAGTACATGTTTATATTATAGCATCCTATTGTATCACAGGAGTAAATAATATAGTTTTTTCATTTCCCTGAAAAACGTTTCTTAAATCACATATTTTGAATCAGTTTTTATATTATTATTTTCAAATTATTATTATTATTCAAGTATTAATTAGAAAGAAACCTTGTTCTAACTTTTCTTTCAGCTAAGTTTTCAAAATTGTTATTTAAAAATTCATGTTTATCCAAACTTTTAATTTAGAAAAATATACAGATTTTAAAAAATATTTCAATCAGCGAAAGAATGTCTTATTAAAAATACATTATTACAGTTTTCACAACAAACAATGTCAAAAATTATTATTATTTATGAAAACGTATTTTACGTTATAATTAGAATTCTCTTTTTTAAGAAAACACAAATTTATTGATGTGGAAAATTGATTTTTCTTACAGTTTTTTGTTAATTGGATTTCTGAATAAATAACATCGAAAACATTTTTTGTTGTTTTATAAAGAAAACATTTTTTTGGTATACGTATGTTGAATTTTAGGAAATGTCATTCGTTAGCCTTTAAACATAAAACTTTTGAACTTCCATAATTATTTTTTACAGTTCTTCGAATTTCAATATTGAAAAACATTTTCCCCAAATTTCAAACATGTGTGATATAATATTTAAAAACAAAAGTTTTCTAAAAACGTATAAAATATTAAAATTATTTAATTTTTTTCAATTCGTTATGTTTATGTAAATATATTTAATTTTTGAAAACTTTACAGTTTTGTGTGATTCATCATTTAATTGCATTATATTAGTTTAATAAAAATTTTATTTATCCAAAAGCCTTTATATAGAACAAAATTCTAATTTGTTTATTAACAGACATTTTGGCTTTTTTGTATACGCAAATTGGAGAGTTGTGGTAAATATGATTAATAAATAAGTCATAAATTTTTATTGGCAGTTATAACGCATTTAATTTGAGAAATTAAATGTGTATTATTTCGAAATTATTTTACATATTTGAATATATATGGATTGCACAATTGTGATAAATATTCTTTATCAATTTTCCTTAATAGGTACAATATATATATATATATATATATATATATATATATATATATATATATATATATATATATATATATATATATATATATATATATATATATATATATATATATTTATAAATATATATATATATATATATATATATATATATATATATATATATATATATATATATATATATATATATATATATATATATATATATATATATATAGATATAGATAGATAGATAGAATTGATATGTATTTATTATTTTAAAATTACATGATTACATAGCTTTAAAGAGTTAAAACGTAGCCAGCGAATTGAAAATATTTTATTCGATATATGCATAGAAAAGATAAAGCACGAAGAATGTTTTTAATAAAGTATTTCTGTGCAGCTTATTGAAAAAATTAATTATTTTTTTACCATTAGGAATTAATAATCAATGTAATTTGCACTAAAATACACGTAATTTATTTTTTAATCCAGCTATAATTGATCTCCATTTTAAAAAATTCCTTAGCAAATGGAGATTGTTTTTTCAGGAAACATCATAACTGCCCTTTTTTTTCAGTTAATCAGTACTTTAAGTTCTGTTGGCATCTTATTGTAAATTATTATCAAATGATTAAAACTTCTTTTTTTTAAATTATTTATTTTTATTATATATAATAAAATTTGATGTAAGTACTCTATTTAACATTTTAAACAAAATATAATATAATATGAGCACAATACCTGAATTTATATTTGTATTTACATAAAAAATGAAATTATTAATTTTTTCTTAATGTTATGTATATAATGACACTTTTAACTAATTTTACGTTATATAATGATAAAATGTACATCGGTTTACAATTTTTTGTAATATCAAAAAGAAAATAAATAGTTGCACTGAGTTAAAACATTTCATGCTTAACTAAATGCAGTTTAAATTTGTCTAAATATATTCCTTTTTTCTTAACTCTTAGATTATATTAAGACATATAATAAAGTTTTAACAAATTGGTGTTTTCTTTATATTTTATTTCATGTACTCAATTTAAACTTTAAAAAGTAATCAGATTACAAATTTTAAAAAAATGAATATCCTACAAAATCACCAAGTTATTTACTGTTAAAATTTTTATTTTTTTATCAGGACAAAGTTCGTTAATTATAGATTTGTTTTCCAATATATATATACTTTAATTTAAAGAAGGAGAGACAATACTGTTATATTTTCTATTCAGAGTATCTTTTAGCTTTAACTTTTTTCAAATATCGACGAATGATTACGATTTTATGATAAAAATTGTCTAAAAGCAGTAAGAAGGATTTGCTTGTTAAAGTGTAACTATATTTCATTTAAAATAATAATATAATTGCTACCGTAAAGTTTCTCTAATTTTAAAACTCACAAGTAATTATCCTTCAGTTCTAACTTTCCAAAATTTTATTGAATTTGCATTTGTCTTGTTAATTCAGTTTGTCTGCAATATATGAATGGAATTTGTCTCGCTTTTTATAAGAAAGTTCTAATTAAAATTTGAGAATATCTTTAACTAATTACAGACTCAATTAGTATAGTTAAGAAAAAATGGATTTCAGAATCTCAACTACACCATGATGATGATATGGGTTAATCTTTTTACTTTTTTTATCATTTTTCTCAACATTTTGTTTCATGAAATTAAATGATTTTCAAAATGAAATATTAGTTTATATACCAAGAAAATCTAAATGACTGTGTTCCTTAAAATAATTCTATAAAACTGTCATAAAACAACTGTTTTTGTCTTATACCTTCAATTTAAAATTTTAGCAATAAATTGACACTTGTTTACTCAAGAATTTCAAAAAAAAAATAAATTTGTAAATGATGAAATTTTATAATAAGAAAAGATAATTTTAAAAACAGAGAATATAAAAATTATATCAATTATTCAAATAAAAATAAACTGTAAAGTTAAGATAACATTGTCAACTCTGTAAAATATGAGTTTGTAATTCCTTATTTTAATCTTTCTATATATTTAAGAACTGAAAATGCACTTAATAACATGGATAATAGTTATAACTATAAATTCAGTATTGATTTTATTGATTTTCAATACTTCCATATTAACTTTTACAATATATTCAATATTAACCGATAAAGTAGAATTCCTTTTTTATAGAAATAAATAACTATAACCAGTTCTACGTCCGTAAAAGCGGCTATCTTCGGCCAAACGGCAAAGGCCGATGGATAATCATATATGGACATGTGTTGGCAATTACATACGGTAAATACATCATTGCTAGCCACCCAACATTGGGCCAACAGCGGACCGTATTGCCGGCCCAGCAGCAATGATAATGATCACTTTATTGACGAAGCCGACGAGGCCAAATAACGGCGGGCCGCTGCTGGCCAAGACATTTAGCAGCGTCCCAATGGATTACCGGCATGTTTGTGTTTGCTGGGTGATAATCTGATTTGCAATGTAAATGATCAGTTGCAGTGTTTTTTAAAGTAGACAAATTATCGGTCTCCATTGACAGGAATTCAAGTAGGTAAATTAAATAAGTAGGTATTTAAGTATTCATTTAGTATTATGTAAATTATTTTAAGAAATGTTATCCTTACCTATAGTACTCAATAGATTTTATAATTCAAACACTTGAGAAAGACAGAAATTTATGGGAAATTGTAAATTCACCTTAAATAAAATAAGAAATTATAGCAGCTTTAAATTACTCACTTTAAAAATTGTGTTAGATATTTTAAATTTGTTTAAATAAAGAATATAATTTATTTCTACCACGAGTTTCTGCTGATTGTTTTTGTTATTGAAATCATATTTAAAGCAATGTCTGAATTTTTATCTCATGTTCCTTACAAGTTTTGTCAAATCTAAATGTTTCAATAAATATTTACTTTTTTATTAATTTAGGAAAATAAAATTTACATTTTTAAGTGTGATAATTTAATTAAAGAAAAACCTACATAAACAAAACTGAAATAAAGGCAACAGTAAATACTTATTGTCAGTAAAAGTATTGATTGTTTTACCAAAATAAATAACTTTTTTAATATAAATAACTATTTGCAAGATTTCCAAAGATCAATTCCTAAATTCAATTTTAGTTTCACGAAATAATTACTACTTTTCAAAATAGCATGCATCCTTTTTAGAAATTTTAACTCACATATTTTGCATTATATTCTATATTTAATAAACTTCAGAAAGTATATTATACTCCACAATATTTTACAAGTATGCATACAAATTTCTCAAAACCTTGCCTTCATAATTTGTCCACTATTTTCAATTTGAAATTACTTTAATTACTAAAATGCTAATTAAATGAACATGTTAAATGCGTTTTAGTCATTTAGTAGTAGAAAACTAGATTTTTAATGAAATTAAGATAAACTAAACTAAAAAAACTTTGTATCTAACATTAAAGTTACCCATACATTTTAAAATTGTGAAATTAAAATCGAACACATACACCCAAAAAAATCAATATATTTCATCATAATATTATTTAATATCATATTTCGAATTTATTTTTTATTTTTACGTGCAATATCTTCATAAAGAAAATTAAAAGTTTCTATTAAAAATACCAACAATGAATTTTCTTTGAAATTATTCTTAAAAGAAAATTAAATCATTTGTGTGAACTCATTTATTACTTGCTAGTTTTATTTCATTTTCCTATTATTTTCTTCTTTATTATTATTTATAGTTTTTTACTATGTTTGGACAAGTATTCTTATTTCCAAAGTTTCTCTGCTGATTATTCTCGAAGCTTAAATAACTTCAATTAAAATATCTTGGTATTTTTAGCTGTTAAAGAGTATCAGTAGTTGTTGTCTTATCATTGAAACTGCTGTTTTTCATGTAAGAGATTTAGTTTAAAAATATGTACTTTTTCAATCACTTTTGTATTAAGTATTTTAACATCTCATTACTTTTTTTTAATTGTCTGACAATTTCATTAGTTACAATTCCCTGTATTAGAGGTTCGTAACATCATATCAGATTGAAATATTATAGGTAAGATTGTATTTTATGTTATAAGTGATTTTAAATTCTTTCAAATCTTCGGATGAACAATTTTTTTTTGTTAGTTAATCATCAAAATGCATTATTATCTCAAGTCTCTATTGTGTGTTCTTTATTACTGTGTTTTATCAATGATTTATTTTCCTAAAATAACTTCATAGCAATTTGATAACTTTCTTTATATTCATGTGTTACAATCTTGTTATCCAAAGTTTTTTTCATTTCACACCAGTATATTGTCCTACGCTTAGCTAGAGATGAGCTTTCCCAGTTTAGGTAGAAATCACTGGAGAATTTTTTTTTTTTTATATATATATTTTTCTAGAATTAAAACAAGGGGCTCTAAAGCTATTCTAGACAATAAATAAACAAAAAGAAGAAAGTAAGTAAAAAAAATTTAAATAATTTCATAAGCTATGAAAGATAAAATTAACAGAGAGATGTTCCATCTGAAACACTGTAATTAAAAGAAAATTAATTGACCATTTTAGATGTAAAAATACTTAGTTTAAAAAAGAAAATCAAAGGTTGAAGTTGGTCATTTGTTTGGTTTTCTAACCAGTTCTTTGAAGTTAAGGTCTGTGTCTTCATTTTGCCGGATAAATTTCTTTTGTTTTCAACCAAATTAAGAGTTGCTCATGGTCGATTAGAAAGTATGTTGAGTTTTTGAGTGGAATGTCGAATGTTACGGAAAATAACATTCTTTTCCCCAATTCTTTCCTATTGAGATGTTGGAGCTGGCAAATGCCACGATGTTGTAAATGGGCAAATTGTACAGCAGTGATTATCTAATCGTAGTTAGTGGTGACTTGTTGATTAGAGTGTTATTCTCATTATCAAAAATAATGGGTTCAAATCCAGACTTAACCAATGATATATCGTATTCACTAATGGTGTCTGAGTCTTGCAAATTAGATCGTAGTCACAATATCCTTCTGATGCCCCTAAGAGTGATGAGTCATGTGTTAAAGGGTCATCTGATTAATCATTAATTTTAAATAACGAAGAATTATACCAAGCAGTCCTCATCTAACTGGTGAAACCCGACTCTTGGGCTAATTGAAAGATAATATGCTGATGTACAAGATTTACTATCCCGTTGTTGTAAGCTTAACAGTAATAAGATACCCTCTTCTTTTTATTCAATTTAGCTCAATTGTCTATCAGTTATCTTGAAAACGTAATAATATCTTACTTCAGTTCAAATTATTATATGTATTACGAAATATCTAGTCCCAATGCTGTATTTTTTGTTAATACCCTCAACGAATCTCCTGATTGGATTTCAATGCAATTTTTCCCTCTAACAACACTTTCTCAAGTTGCAGAACAATATCAAAAATATAAGCGTACATTCCATTATGTATAAAAACAGTAAAACAATTGTCACTTTGGCATGGTTAGCTAAGCCCACATATTTTATATACAAAAGATTTATAAATTTTTAAGGCAGCAGGTATATTTTGTTTTGGTTCATTTTAATCATTAAATGTTTGTTTCTTTCTTTCCAGTCATGATTACCCCACTTTATTACAGTTTTCATTGGTTTAAAATACCCATGACGTCCGATAACGGTTCATCTACGCCGCATCCTATTGAAACAGCGTCATAAATCCGACATATCAACGAATTTGCTGCCTGCCTTCAAATCTCATTCTTCCAGCTGCTGCAAATAAGGTGAAATTCATCATGAATGCTTGAATATTTTGGCGCTGAGAAAAAAAAAAGATTCAGGAATTATACCACTAATAAAGAAAAAACATTTTTAGTTACAATTTTTTCCGTTTGTAAAAGCGTTCAAAGCATGAAAATCATGTTACTCAAAATAATTAGTTTTCAAAATTTAATGTCTTTTGCAATATAGCTTCCAAACTTGAACACGCTGAAAATAGAAGTGAAGAAAAAGCAAAATGAGAAACAGACAAAACAAAACATCCACTTTCTGATTAATTTAAATCAGCAACACTGATTAAAAGTTTCATTTTAATTTATTATCGAAAATCATTTTTAAATATTATTATCGGCATACATGTCTATTTTCGTTTTATATACCAACAAAATGAAAATTCTATATCTGCTTAACAAACCAACTGAATTCACTATTTTCTTTTCTTTTTTTTTCCCAAAACAGGAATTTTTCTCAAATTTATAAAAGAAAAATTTCTCTATTAAGTTTTTCAGTTCTTATTGTCCGTTTCACAAGCATTTTTAAGCTACTTCCGTTAATAACTTCTGTGATTACTCTTACTTATATTTATAACAAATAAGGAAAACTAGATCTAATTCAGAATTAAAATAACATATTATTTACAGAATAATTTAAGGTAGTTATTTTATTTCAAATGTGTGTGTTCTGCAGAAGTATCCTCTCATATTACAAGTATAATGATGCAGGAGCCTTTATGTATATAAATTTAGTCATATGTTTACCAGAACAAATATGCACTATTTGATGGGAGTTGTATCAAAAATACTTACGACACATTGCAAACGAAAAAAAAATGATTATTTAGAAAGCCACTGTTATTCAGTATATATATATATATAAACATACATACATACATACATACATACATACATACATACATACATACATACATACATACATATATATATATATATATGTATATATATATATATATATATATATATATATATATATATATATATACATATATATATATATATATATATATACATATATATATATATATATATATATATATATATATATATATATATATATATATATATATATATATATATATATATATATATATATATATATATATATATATTAACGAATTCCTATCCAGAATGTAAAATAAAAATAAAATAGAAATCTCTCTAAATGTAAATAAGTTTACAGTAAATAAATAATAAATGACATTTAAATATAATTACAGAATTAAATCTAATAACAAACAAATATGCATGATAGGTTTCATTGATATTATATATATAAATATGAATATTTCTTTAAAAGAAATCAGTTATCTGGAAATAACAAAATAAATCCACAATCTTTGGAAGCATTTCTCATTCAGGAAAACATTTTTTTCGGGGAATTCAACTATAATAATTTAATGATTCTTATGAAAATGTATGAGATCAAGTTATGATTTTTGTATTTTTTTTCTCTTTTATTCCCTTTATTTCTTTTCTCTTTCTGTAGGACTATTATAAAAACTGTCTAACTAAAGAAAAATTTCTGTTTGGTTATAGAGCATATTTTATGTACATTCTATTGAATAAAAGCATAGAATTTTAAATTGAACTTAAGTGAAAATGAATATATAGTAGATAATAAAAGAAAAGCTTTGTATGCAAATATATTTCATTAATTTTTTAATTAGATTTGCCAAAATTTTTACTTACTTTTAAGGTACGAAATATGCCATATATATATATATATATATATTAAGAAACGTTTTTAATAAATTTCTTATTAACATTTTTAAATATTATTCATTTTTTTTATTAATTAAACTTTCATTCGCTATTAATATATAAAATGAAATAAACTCTGTGCATTTACCATTAATTATTTGGAAAAGTGATATAATTTTGTGATAAATATATAAAATGAAATAAACTCTGTGCATTTACCATTAATTATTTGGAAAAGTGATATAATTTTGTGATAAATATATAAAATGAAATAAACTCTGTGCATTTACCATTAATTATTTGGAAAAGTGATATAATTTTGTGATAAATATATAAAATGAAATAAACTCTGTGCATTTACCATTAATTATTTGGAAAAGTGATATAATTTTGTGATAAATATATAAAATGAAATAAACTCTGTGCATTTACCATTAATTATTTGGAAAAGTGATATAATTTTGTGATAAATATATAAAATGAAATAAACTCTGTGCATTTACCATTAATTATTTGGAAAAGTGATATAATTTTGTGATAAATAATATAATTCCATAGCCGATATTCGAATAAATCTATAAACTGCTTATTCATAAATATAAAGGTTTTTTGACAATATTCATTAGCTTATTACTATTTTTTAGAAATGTATGAAAGTAAAATTTCAATCGAACCCCAAAATAATCTTCAATTTTTAAGAAGATTCATGAAAAATTTACTGTTCTAAATTTTGTGTGAATAACCGAAAACTTTTACTTTTGAATGTAATCTAATTTTGGCAGATTTTAGAAAAATAAATTTTAATTCTGTAGCCACTGGAGCCTGTACGGAAAATAAGACATCAGAGTAGAATTTTGCTGTCTGTAGAACTTAGAAAAAGCAGTAAGTATGAATTACTACATATATTTGAAGAATAACTTCGTTTAAGGCTTGATTATATTCAGCAATAATGCTGACATGGACGGAAGATCTTCCAAAATGTGAGCAATAATTTGCTTTTAATTTACGAATTAATTTTAGTATAACTTATACAGTACACAGCTTATTAAAGATTTCTTCGATATGTATACAATACCTATGCAGCATTTTATCCGTTCAAGTAAAAAAGGCCTCATGATTTAATCGTATTCTTTTCTAGAAAGAACTATCTTGTTCACACAGCTTAAAAGTAAGTAAACAGTTTGCACTTCACTGTATTTTTTTTCACTTAAGATGATGACGTCAGTCATGAATTTGTCTCACAATGAAATTTAAAATAAAACATACCTTTTCATATTTTGAACCAGAATCAATAGGTTATAGAGCCAAAAACTGAATGAAAGTTTGTTTTCATCAGAAAGCTGTGTTATAATAGGCATAATACAGTTATATAGTTTCTTTTATTAGTCTATAAAGATTTTTGTGGTACAGATACCATTCCTAAATATTTGTAATTTTTTGCAGTAAAGTTCACATTTCAAAAGAAATGAGAAGTAACTTTTACCATTAAATTTTTTTTTAGATATTTTATAATATTTTTAGACTGTAATGGTCATAAATGGAAGTCTATTATTATTTTCAAGAAATTTAAAAACACATATTCAAAGAATCTTAAATCAATATTTCATTCGGTTTCTTTAAAAAATTAACAAATTGAACTCATATTTTGAAATAGTTTTTTTTTATCAGATCACACGGGATATATAAAAATAATTCATTGTATTTGTATACTTATAATCATAATATTTGCATATTTCAATATCATTTTCAAACAATTATAATACTTTTAGGAACAAAAATTAACTATTAGAAAAAAAAGAATTTTACTATACAACAGTGATTTAATTTTTAGTGTTGAAGTAGTTAAATTTAACCCTGAATAAAATACACAAATGTTAAATTACTTTGACTGAATAAAGATTTCAATAGTACGCTGGAGTAAAAATCTATTGAATTTAATATCAAGTAGTAAAATACATATCTTATACAAACAGAAAATTATTAGAATTTTACCTTATCTATTAAAAATAGAACATGAAAAATTTTGATTTTATTTTATTTATTGATAAGCATATTTGTGAATCAAATTTTCTACAAAAGGAGATTAATGTACAAAGGATAACATTTAGCAACTCATTATTATTAATTGAATATTATATGAATTAAGTTTTCTGGATAGTAAATTTTGTTTATCTACAAATCACAGATATTTATGTTACAATGATAGTATGAGCTGAACTTCCAATGTTTATTTAATAAATCTTAGATTATACCGGTAATTTAACATTTTTACTCAGTTATGTGTTACAATTAGCATCTAGCTTACATTACTTTAACAAGATGACCACACAAATTGCCCATTTCACATGTTAAATAAGATATAAATGTTAATTAACTAAAATAAATGTGGTTCCTTGATAATTTTAAATGAGAGTTAGAACAAAAACTTGATCAAAAAATTTCAATAAATCTTTTATCTAAATTAATAGAGAAAACATTTATGAAAGGTACTTTATGAGTGATGGATTAGAGATGTTTATTATATTTCACGTAAAAATATGAAATATCATGCCTAAGTATATTTAGCATAAGTGTATTCAGTTTATAATCATTATAAACTTTAATTAATTTTCAATTTAAATACCTATTTTATATAAGCAAAATAAAAACAAAGTTTTTTATTCAAAAGATTTGTCTTATAATGGAAATACAAATAATATATAAAGCTGAATATTTTAGTTAAAATACAAATAACTATTTTTTATTTAAACAAAACCATTATAATTCGAAAAGTAATGTCGATTAAATGAAAGGAATAAGTTTTTTTTCTGTAAAATGATTAAATTGATTATTTTTCCTGTAAAAATTTGATTGTACCTGGAATAATTTTATCATAATAATAAAAATAGGAAATATTCAATTTAATGAATAGCATCCGATTATATTTTATTTTTAATATTTTTTGAGATTATTGTAATTTTTAAGTAAAATTTAATTTAAAATTCTGAAATAATAAATAAACATAACATTCTGCATTGAAAAAGCATTCTACTATTCATTAATTTATAAATTTGAGTGTTTTTAGTTCTTTAGATCACAATAAACGAGAGAAAAGTAACCAACTGAGATTGACTACATTAAGAAAAACACTAAATAAAAGAAAAATAATAGTATACTTAGTTAAATGTTAATATTTATAAGGACATTACTTTTATGAATACAAAGCACAAATTCACATAATTAAAGTTTAAGTAATGAGTTTAGTTTTATAAATTTAAACATTTATAAAATTAAATATTTTTTAAACAATTGAATTTTATTCATATTTAAATTGAAAACCTAAATTGTTGATAATGTATATGCATGTGAATATTACTTGTGTATATGTGTGGTGTGTGTGTATATGTGTGGTGTGTGTGTATATGTGTGGTGTGTGTGTATATGTGTGGTGTGTGTGTATATGTGTGGTGTGTGTGTATATGTGTGGTGTGTGTATATGTGTGGTGTGTGTGTATATGTGTGCTGTGTGTATATGTGTGGTGTGTGTGTATATGTGTGCTGTGTGTGTATATGTGTGCTGTGTGTATATGTGTGGTGTGTGTATATACACACCCTATACGTATATCACACCTATACACACATATACACGTTTTAAAATAATAAATAAAATATGTAAATAAGCAAATTATTATAAATAAAAATGCCAAATAATATAGAAGAAATCTAGTGAATGAAATAGCAGCTAAAGAGTATAAATTAAATGCAACATGAAGAGCGATAAAACTAATAAGACAAAATTTGAAAATCAAGGACAAGAATAAAATAATATACAATATAAAGAATAAGAATAAAGAAAAATGTATACATTTATGTTTTACAATTTATATTTCTAATAAATAACTTTGTGAATATTATTGGAAATCAATTAAAAATAACTAAATAACTTTAACTACTGAGATAAAAAAATAAGGTAATGAGATAAGCTAAAGCTCTTGGTTTCTTTCATTTTTTTTCTCATGTAAGTAATCTCATTTGATGGATTTAATCCTGAGTAATACGTTTGTGATATCCTAAATATATTAATAGCAACTGAATAATATATATATCAGAAAAGGTTAATAAGAAAAACATTTATCAATATGCTATCTACATGAATAACTGCTTCGGTTTTCTTGCTAAGAAAACCTATTAAATCATAACATTTAATGATATGACATCGAAACATGTGGTTTTATTAGACATGAGAAATTGAAGGAAATCGTAATTTTTAATTTGTTTTAAAATTGTACTTTGCCCCAAAAATATATTTTACAGATAATCAGTAACAAAATTACAGTTAAACAACATATTCTCAGAATGATTTCGCTAAAGACAAAACACTTATAATAAATCTAAAAATAAATTTATTGTCATAAAATCTTTAAAAAAATATTAATTGATAGTAAAAAATAATTAAAATTTTATTATAAAAAATATTTCAGTCATATTTCACTAAGAAATTCTATCATGTTTTGTTGCAAGTCCACAATTAGGAAAAGGATTCACCAAAACATTACTTCAATTTAAAAGTGCAAATAATTAAACTAAAACTGTGCTTGTGACTTTATTTTCAGTGAAAAAAGTATATTATTTTTATGCAGCTTATATTTAAATTTAATTACATTCAGGATATTTGTAAATAAGCTTAAAATTTTATACTATTATATCAGTTCCTTTCATCATTTACGATAACATTTAAAATGTATCCATATGTTTTTGACTATGGAAACATATTTGAAAAAAAAAATAACTATGCACACATATAAACTGTATACATAAAATTATAGTTAGATATATATAAATGTATTAATTATATGACAGTTTTTAACGCAGTCTTTAAAAATAAATCTTAGATCAGTATTCATATCATACCAATGGTGATGATGTCATTTTCATAATCACTGCATAAGAATCAGAAGTGGGGATCGCTTATTCGCTTGAAATTCATCAATTATATATAATGAGAAATATTTCATTTTTGTTGCTTGCAATTCAAACTTAAGTTTCCAACAACGAATCCTATTGTAGAATTCTCTACTGAAATTAGATAAAATGCTGAATCAATTTGCATCATGGAATCATTGGATTCTCAAAATTAAAGAACTTCAGAAATTGAATTGAAATTTCATTTGAAACAGATGAACCGATTACGCTTCCTAGCTTTATTTCACAGGCAAATGAAGTTAATGAGGCAAATCTAAATTTTAATGAAGAGATTGTAATTAAATTACAACAGAGGAATCTAGGGAAATTTTTCGCAAATAGATGAATTCTTGCAATTCATTATTATACGTTGAATAGATTTTAAATTATATAAAAGTTTTATTTAAAGTGAAATACGTTTTCCTATTTTTATTCATTGAGTAAAATTTCCTTTATGTTATTTTTTATAATTTTATGATTAAATGAACTTCTATTCTATATCTGCTTAACATTTAAATCATTGATTTCACATTTACCTTTATCTCCGATTCCAAATACGTATCAATATTTTCAACTTAAAGATTTTTATCATTGCCAGTTAAATTCTTTACTTGCTTTTTCCCTTCTTTTTTTGAACACTTTAAAATTAGGAGTTTATAAAATTTTAAATATTATAAGGAAGCAAAATGTGGTTTTCTTTTGCGTTAAAAATGTTTGCTTAAAGATTGAAGTTAAAAGTAAATTTTCATTATAAAAACCAACTTATATAAATTTAGCTAATTTCTTAAAATATATAAGAAAGTAATCTTGAAGACAATTTATATAAATGTATTTCTTATAACTGAGCATAAATTTCTTTGTTACAAACAAAAAGAGATATAGATTTTTCTAAGCTTTTTCAAAAATACTTGAAAAAGTTGATGTTTGTTGATGCATGATATGTGCATTGTAGCATAAAATGCATCTTAAAGCTAAAAGTTATTAGTTTTGTTTGTTTATTCTACTAGGGACCATAAGAATTTCTTTTCGTTTATGAAACTCTTTAAAGTAAAGAAAAAAGTAATAACCCTAAATTTTGTGGAGTTTCTTATTTCAATTAAGTAATTTTTCACATGCAGTTACACAACTTTAATCAAAAGAAAGTTTTCAAACAAAATGATTCTAATTTTCTTTACAAAGGAAAAGATTTAAAGAAATCATGCATTGTTTAAATGTAAAATGCTCTAAATTAATCTGCATTCTAAATTAATCTGGATTTAGTTTAGGGAATTTAAAGTTTAAACACTTTTGTTAATGATGAAATATTTATTAATGTTGGAAATAGTAATATATATATATATATATGTGTGTGTGTGTGTGTGTGTGTGTGTGCGTGCGTGCGTGCGTGTGTACACAGAAATGTATGTTTCCGTATATGTGGGTATTTTTTCATATGTAGAAGCAGTAACACATATTGACTAAAATAGTTTTATTTAGTTCATATTTTTCAATATTTTTTGAGAACTTAAACGAGTTTAATAGCAAAACTATGTGATTAAAATAGGATTTAATGTTAAATTAACCTAAATTTGTAATTTTCATTAGTTTTTGATTACCATTGCAGGGCATTTTTTGAACGTGATTTATTACTAAAAGTATTTTTGGAGAGCAAAAAAAAAAAATAATAATTTTTCTGTGATTCACAAATATAAAATTTGGACAAAAAACTAGCTCTTGAACCAGTTTCTACTAAATATGTACCAGTCATATCACAAAGAATTTTAAAAGATAAAATAATTTGGAAGTTAAATTCAAGATAAAAAAATAAAAAAAAGTCTCACAAATGACTGTTGTATACCGTCTCATAATTATTGAAATGTAATCATTAACGTTTATCTCTTTCTTGCATTGAATTTGATGGTAATGTACTCTTTTGTTAAATAATTTATCTTGTTGTTGATTGAGGATTTTCAATTGAAACCGTCTTATACTTTTGTAAAAAAATAGTAAGGAACAAAAATTTTAAGTGTGGTTGTTCCATCTCCCATCATCCCCCTCCCAGTAAAAAAATGAATGTGTGTGATTAATTCACAATTTCAAATTAAACATTATGTTGAGTATATGAAAAGGAATAAAATTAAAAATATGTGTCACGTAAGCAAACTATCTTATCATTAAAAAAGGATAAAAAGTAAACAATTGAACTTTCAAAAATCACACATCAATGATAAAAATGCATAAATAAGAAACGTATAAATATGTTAATTTTTAGGAAAGGAGAATGTCTGTATTGGGAAATGAAAATATTTCTTTTTTAATCTAAAAGAATTTAAATATTTTTAGGATGAATATTTATGGTGTGATAGCAAATTTGAGGAATTTTATAAAAAATAATAGTGATTCGATAAGATTAAATTGTATAGCAGAATTTAGTAATATATTCACATACATTAAAATGCAATGTACTGAAATAAAGTCTTCGTTCATATCTTATTAAATTATTCAAGAGCAAAGAAACAGCAATGGTAAGTCGTTACAAAATCTGTAACTCACCAAGTAAAAATGATTGTAAATGTAAATATATATAAAAGATTTTACGAATAAATGTGTATAAACTTGAAAAAATAACAAGTAGCAAAATAAAACTATATATTTTTCATAAAATTACTGATTAATTAAGAATAAAAATAAAGATTTAAATCTGATACAAATATTCATTGAAAAACGAATAAACATTTTCATTAAAAATTTTCGATTGTAAATGAAAGCAAATTCTGAAGAATATATTTTATTATAAGCACTCCTGATTTGCATTTTTTTATTTTAAAACACATGGGTATTATTCATGTTCTCTATATTTCAAATCAGTTTTAAATTCATTTTTTAAATAGAAAAAGTAAAACAATTAAATATACTCATGCTAGAAAAAAATTGCGTACAAATGCACCGCAAGCATTTTACAAAGACTAAATGTACATTATAGTGTCAATATTAATTCTATTTTTATATAAAGTTTTTCTTTAAAATTTTTAATTATCAGTAAATATTTCAGAAATATAATACACATTATTTAAAAGTAATAATTATAAATTAAGCAAAAAGTTATCAGGAATAGTTTGCGTAAGGGTACAAATTACAAAGATATTTGCAAATTAATCTCAATTTTTTTAGCTTCTGTGAGCTTGTATGAAATGAAATATTGTCAGCATTTATTTTTTACCACCTGTTCATTTAAACTCTTGTGGCAATGCAACAAATGGAATAAAAAAAAACATTGTTTTGTTTATATGATACATTAGTACCGGCAAATAAGTTGTCTTTAAATGGATTTTAAAAGAAAAGAGATTATTCAGGAAGAAAAGAAAATATTCTTAAAACGAAGGAATGAAGATAAAACTTATCGAACAATTAGATAGTTGGAAGAACTCATTCTTCTATCCAAAGTGTAGTCAATAATTACAAGTCATCGAAATCTGTTATGTTAAATCCTCGGAATAACCGACCATTTAAGCTGACTTTATTTACAAGATTAGATTAATTACGTAATTAGACATAATTATTTACGAGAAAAGATATGCAACCTGAAATCTGTACGCTTAAATTCAAAGATTATTGCATCTCAAATAGCACTTAATATTAGAGAAAGGTTTGAAAAATGTCTTCATGAAGATACCATTCGAAACATTCTGAAAAAAATCTGGCTACCACGGCTGTGTAGCTCGTATAAAGCCATGTATTTAAACTGCCAATAAGAAAAACCGTTGAATTTTTCCAGTAATTATGTTTGCAATCCTTTTGAGTTTTTGAAAAAGTAGTATTCTCTGATGAAAGCAATTTTTGTATCTTTGGCATCATCGGGCATAAACTGGTGTGGAGAAAACGAGGTACGGCTTATGAAAAGCAAATGTTTGTGTCTACAGTTAAACACGGTGGAGGTGACGTAATGATTTGGGGATGCATGGCAGCAAGTGGAGTTGATTAATTAACTTTTTTGTAGACTCCATATTAGATTATAGGGGATATCTAAATATATTAAAAGAAAATATTTGCAGATTTAGAACTTTGCGATGTCTTTTGGTTTCAACAAGACAATGATCCAAAGCACATTGCCCACAAAGTAAAACTCTGGCTGTTGTACAATATCCAATAACATTTGCATACTCCTCCACAATCGCCAGTCTTAAACCTCATCAAACATTTATGGAACTTATCAAAAAGCAACATTCGGCAACATAGCATAATATCGAAAAATATGCGAAAAAGAGTAATTATGATAGAATGGGGAATTATATTTCACCTGCAGAAACCGCCATACTAAATCACTCTATGCTTAAAAGATTTGAAGTGGTTCTTAGGCACAAAGGATTTCCAACCAGAGATTAAAGTTTAGTTGACAGTCCATGGAAACTATTTTTAAAGACTTTTCTCATCTGTACACAAACTTTTTCTGACTTTTTTTATGTAATTTTTAATTATTATTATTATTGCTTTGAACCAATGTGTGTTATCTTTCTGAAATTGTTACTGATATTTCAGGAATTGTTAAAGAAAGGCATTATATGAGAATTGAATTAATGTTGACACTATAATGTACTTTTATCATCTGTAGAATGTTTACGGTGAGCTTGTACGCAGATATTTTCTGGCAAGTGTGTACTTATAAAAGTAGCTTTGATGATTCATAAATAATATGCGCAGTTATAAATATCATATCCTAAAAAGATCATTATAGACAAATTACTCTTATTAAAGTGATTTAGAAAGTAATTTGAAATGGCACTGTTATCGAATGTGATAAACGATGCGACAAATGATAAGATGTATAGTCAAACAATAAAGGATAAAAATTTTAGTAATATTAGAGTCAATACTTTTTATCTGTTTGATATGAAAATAAATCGGCATATTATTGATTTTGTAAAAATGTATATCCTAATAATAATCAATATATACTTTAAGTAATTAAATTAGAGTTTATCTTAGATATGGATGGTTGATATGTATAATTGACTATCAACTTATTAAAAACTACAAGTACATTGATGGATATTGTAAATACATAAATATATATAAGTGTGTGTGTGTGTATGTGTGTGTGTGTATGTGTGTGTGTGTATGTGTGTGTGTATGTGTGTGTGTGTGTGTGTGTGTGTGTGTGTGTGTGTAATCAAAAAAAATTATCTTATTCAAAGAAAATTTAAATTTTGTTCTTGAATTGTTTAAATATTAAAAAGTGATTAGTTAATCATGATATCGAATTCTCTTTCTTCAATGTACTCATAAATTTTAAGTTGTTTTCGACATTCTTCATGTTTTACAATCGTTTATTAGTATGATGCTCTGCTATAAAAAAACCATGCTTTATAAATTTCTTTCAAATTATATATACATAATATTACGTATTTCTTATAACCAAGGTCAAGAGTTTTCTTCTTGTTTCAGCTTCATATGACTTTAAATTTAATTTCGAAGACGGGAATAATTTTGATTTTCATCAATTTATATATAATATAGTTGTTTAATAATAATAATGGATTTTATTTGTAAATTGAAGCAATATATGTAAGCATATATTTATTTCTTAAATAATTATTTAAAGCGGCAAATCATTTTAAAAAACAAAATTTTAATATTAGCTGCTGTCAAAATTAATTATATATTTCTTTTAAATATTTCTAGAATCATATTCCTGAAGTTTTTCTTTTATATCTCCTGGCTTTAGAAATGCAAAATCAGGTCTATACAATCCGTCATTTTAAGAAAATTTAACAATAAATCTGGGCTTAACAAAAGCTAAATTCTGGGAAGCCTCAGGTAATCGAGAAGGTAAGCAGGAGTTATCTGGTTGTCAGCACAATATAAAAAGGCTAGAAAAACGTTTTTCTGAAGAATAGGACATAGATCTCAAGTTCACACTGATAAACCTGCTAATGGCTGCGTATTCCCACTTACAACACTTGAATGATAGCGTATCCTCAAGCAACTTTCCCCAGTACCAGTGGGGAACAGGTGAGATTGTTCAAGAAATATTAACAACTTTTTCAGCTTTTGACAACACTTCCAAATGAGTGAGTGACTCAGGTATGTCTAACGCTCCACCACCACCTACTTTATCCAAAATATCTCCTCCCACGTTACCATGTAAACGAAAGTGGTAAGGTGCCCATTGAAAGTGTATTTCATGAAAGAATGAAAGACACACCAGTTTGTTAATATTTAACTTTCCTATACTATCATGTTCCCCAAATATTTTGCTTAAATGGTTCTCCAGTAATATATTCCTGAAGTAAATGATGGAGAATACCAGATAACCAGATAAGATAATTTCAGTATCAAGATAATGAATGGGAGTATATGTCATCTAAATTCATTACATGCATATGCTGTTACATATGTGTGTGCACGCTGAACTGTTTAATAAGAAAATAGCAACAGTTACTACAATTTAGCCTTATGTGTAAGAAGTATATAGGTATATGTAAAGGACGACAATTAATGTTTTTCTTATTGAAACTTTTTCAACAATATTACTTACCAAGAACAAGTTAACCAAAATTTTATAAAAGCATTTATTTCATGATAAATAGGCTTGACAAATAGTTTTTATCTTTGAAATTATGAACATAATTTATAAATAATTAATATAATTAAACAATTCAAATGATGCATTTACTCAAAAAAAAAATTAAGTAGTTTTGCACTTATAAAATGTGTTGCTTTCACGACAATTGAGACACGGGAATATTTTGATTTCAAAAAATCATTAAAATCCTAAATAAATTTCATTATTTTATCTTTTTCCGTAAATAGTTTAAGTAAACTGACTTTAGTCAACTTCCTTATCCCTCAATTTAATATTAATTCTGAGTTTTATACAACACAATCAATGCATACTTCCACCAACTGCAAGTCATTCATTCTGGTAACGCTGGGAATCCATCCCAAACTTTATTCATATATACTGAAAACATGTCTTCGGTGTGTTCTATTGATGCTATGGTATTTCTAATTAATCGTTAACCCAGTGGATACTTTTTTTAAGAAATCATCCTTACATTTTAAATAATGTATGTTTATTTTCTACATCCCATCAGATTTACCTTCAGTTCCATTTAATACATTGTATCATCGTTCTCACTTAACCCGATGTAGAAAGATACAGCATTATTTAAAGAAATCATCATGGTCATCTGATCTTATTCTTTGATTATACCCAACATTTTATTGCGAAAGCTACTTAAAACTTCAGAAATTTTTCATATTAAATAAAGAATTTTAAACGAGACTGTGTTTTCTGAAATACAAGTGTATTATGTAATCACCAATAATATATATATATAGAGAGAGAGAGAGAAAGAGAGAGAGAGAAATATCCATATCTAATATATGACGAAGTTACGCAACATAACTTTGTAGAGATGGACTTGATTAATAGCTGAGGTCCTGGAGGCAATCCATATTATATATAAGCAACACATTGAAGCAAATATGAAATTTCGATTCTAATTCTTATCAAAAAATTAATTTTTAACAGGACTTTTTGTTATGAAATTCCCTCAAGTTTCTAATTGCTATATTAAAATGCATTGTATTTTAATTTGCTTTCCAATTTTAATTGATAATTAACATAAAGCCTACAAAATCATATTTAAGTTACACAGATGATAAATGATGTATATTTTGCAGGTATTTCTATTTACTAACTGTAAACTTGATTTCGAAAAATATCAGTTGTTATCATTCTATCTAAATATTGTCAATAAATTAATAGTTTTGCACAAAATATGATGTATTTTTTAATGTTTTGTATACATTATATATTCAAAGTAACGCTGTTTCGACTTATAAATGAAGTTACCTTTTTCCTGAACTTCAAACTATTTAAATTTTCACTATGCATCATTAGAAATAATAATTTATCAAAATATGTATTTCAGAAATTTGCTTTAAAATTCCATCTAAAATATATTTATAAACCCATTGCATTCAAAAATGATGCATATTTATCTATAAATTATTTATATAAAAATACATTATTCATATAAAAAAAAAGAAGAATATATATTGCTATGAAGTCCTTTGATAGTACGTGCAAATAAGAATTTTCATTATTCATATTTTTTTTGTCTTTGAATTAGATTTTAATTTTGTCTGACAGTAATTTTAGATTCAAAATTAATTTAACGAGTGGTATATGACAACACTTCTCTCAGTCTCTCTTTTCCAATCATGCTGTTAAAATATGAGTGTTACCATCCGCGAAATATTAAAATATAAAAGTAGTATTAATATCTAACTACCATTAAATCATTACTGTTGCATGTTATAAATAAATTAATTCTCACACACACTAAGTTCACTTGATGTACTGTGACTGAGAAATGTCACATTATTTTGAGCTGTAAAAGCTATACAATTTAAAGATAGTTTTTGATCATTTTCAGGATTTCCAAATTCATGTCTTTTAAAAAAAGTTTCCAATCAGCACAAGTGACGCAAGATGATATGAAGCTCATAAGTGTTATTCTTAGGTGATTTCACGTAAAGTAATCTCCATATTGTTCAACTCTTTATAAAATTGCCTTATGAATAGGATTAATTGTAAAAACGCATTATTTAGATTCGAATTTGATTTAGATTTTAATTTTAAATAGTAACAATCCTTATATATTAAATACTATATTTTTTTCTCTTTTGGCCATACATAAATTTGATTTCTTCATTATTTTCTAAATGTTTAATAATAAGTTATCAAATACATAATATGGACGAACCAAATATTTTTATGTAATCTATAATTAAGTTAATTTACAACGTTTTGCCTTAAAATGCATTTAAAGTAATGATTAAGCTGCTATTCTTGTTATACCTTCTATTCTTCCCAAGCTATTAGACACAAGTTGGCTGGTTGATTGGATTTTATAGTGCAGGGTCCAAAAATGGATATATTGGGCCAAAAGTCAGATATTTTTGTAAAAATATTTTAATATTTTTTTTTCTATTCATTAAGCCAAAATAACATTGAAATTTTAAAAAAACAAAAATGTATATATATAATAATTACTATTTGCAGTTATTATATTATATTTATGTATATTATATCTATATATATTAAATGCTAATGACGATCAAAAGTCAATTGACTATTTAAAGTAATAGGTATTACAAATAGCAGTCAAGCAATAACTGATGACTCACTAATACGCACACAAACACATGCAGTCAATTTCACAATAGCTTATAACGTTTATGCCTTCAAAACTGTATTTTAATTGTTAAAAGCATATTAAGTCAGCCTAAAATCAAGCATAACAATACTGTTTTTTTTTCCCTAAGAGTGTATTTGAACATTATAAACAGCATTTTCTAAGAGTAAGAAGTAATATGACATTGTTATGAAAAATCAAACGAACTTTATTTAAGGATTTTGTGCAAACATTCAAACATTTTGTTTGTACGTATGATATATATATATATATATATATATATATATATATATATATATATATATTCTTCAAATACTAACATTTATGATAAGTACGAATAAATTTGAATATTAAAAGATTATTCGCTCGCATTCAAAACTTAAATATCAATTGTATAGAGATAACGCAAATAGTAATATAAAATAATAAATCAACAATCATTTTTAAATTACATTTTATTAAAAAAAAGAGGTTTCCTTTTTTCTTATATGACGAAAAATTTTAACTATATATTTATTTAAATATCTAGTCTTTTAATTTTGTTTAATATTTTATGGAACGAATAATATTCATTACAATTTTAAAAGGAAATTGAACTTTATAATACTTGTGAAATTCAATCATTTTCCTGGAGCAATTTTAACCTGTAAATTAAAGGTGATATAGTTGAAATGAAATTCTAAGCCAAAACTGTTTTAAAAACCAAGTTTCCCTCTAACTGACTATAACTATTCTATATTAAGTTAATTACAATAGATATTCTGCCAATGATTATAATTCTGGTAAATTATTCTTTTCGTTACCTTTATTATTGGATATTTTATATCATTTATTTAAGTGAAATCTAGCATTATTTTTGAAATCAAATATGATTTTATCATATGATAAATTGATGTCAACTTTCCTTTATAATATAATATTTTAATTTTCTTATCCACTTTTTTGTATCAAAAAAACACTATTTTTTGGGTATTTTTTCTTTTACTACGAAGATTTTATATTTTATTTGTTTTTTCTTCGCCAAGATATATTCTTTTTATATTCAATATGAATTTTGTTTTTGAAAAATTTACTACAAATATATTAGAGAAAATAGTCGTAAATAGTTCATTTATTCTCATTGTAGAAGCTTTGTAACATTTAAAAGACTGAAAAATTTATATATTTATTAAATATTACTTACTAAAATTTGACGATTGATAAATAATGTGAGAAAATTGAAAATGTATGTTTTATAATTCAAAAAGAGCTTTCACATGCAAAAGAGTAAAAAACGTTTTGACAAATTTCAAAATAAATTAGATAATGCTTATTTTTGACCAAAAAATATTTAATGCTCTTATTAATCCTATATTTTATTGCTTAAAATTTTTGAAAAATAAAAAATGAATTTTATCCATTCATAAACAAAAGTACATTTAAGTTACTTTGTAAAGTAATTAGTTGTGCATTATTGGTTATATTATAATATTATGCATGATTAATAATACATCAATATTTTATTCTGAATTCACATCTTCAGAAAGTTAAAAATTTTAAATATTATTTTACCAATTTTAAATATTATATTTTGCAATATTAATTGCGTCTTATTATTTTAATATAAAATACCTGTTTATATTTTTTCTAAATTAATTATTTCATTAACAAGTGTGTGTGTGTGTGTGTGTGTGTGTGTGTGTGTGTGTGTGTGTGTGTGTGTGTGTGTGTGTGTGTGTGTGTGTGTGTGTGTGTGTGTGTGTGTGTGTGTGTGTGTGTGTGTGTGTGTGTGTGTGTGTGTGTGAGAGAGAGAGAGAGAGAGAAAGTAGCTTTTTTAAAGTTTCATTAAATCCATTTTATATATTAAACCTAGAGCTATAAGTTATTATTCCTAAGCTGATTGCAAAATGCGTTCTACGTCAAAATTCACTTCATTCAAATGAAAAGCATTTATAAATTTAGCAAAAAACTTCGTTTCATTGAGACTTAATTAAGTACTTTTTTAAGTACACATAAAACAAAATACTAGCATAAAGTCATAAGAAGTTACTTGTTTGAGTTTAGTAATTCGTTTAGTCTTGAATTTCACTGTCATTTGTATCATTTAAAAATATCTTGAAAACCATTATCATGTTTAATTCAATGTAACAATTTAATTGGTTAAAAATCTGTTAATATATTGCAAAACAAAGCGAAAAAAAGCTTAGATGGAAGAACAATAAACATGCACTTTATTATTATGCTTCTATTATAGTAAACAACATAACAAAATTACTTCATAATTGTTTACTGATATCATGAAAGCTTGCTTTTAATTGTGTTATAAATTATCTTTGTCGGAACTATCATAAAAAGTAAATGAAAACTGAATTTATGTTTTAAATATTTTATGAGAATTATATATATTTACTTAACGAAATTTTATATTAGAATTTTATACATTTATTTATTACTTCAAAATATATGACTAAACTTATACACAATTAAAATTAATAAATACCTTCAAATATTTATATTATAATCAAAAATTTATCGAAATATTTATGCAAAATTAAAATCGAGATCATATTAATAAATTAATATAAAGTTTCCAACTTAAATTAATTGAATAACTTTAATTTAATGATTTATAAATATTATTAGTTTCAAAAATTTTTTATGTAATCATTATAATATCAAATTTTAAATACTCATATAAAACGTACAAAGACAGTTAGACAAAGAATAAGCAAATAATTAGATACATTATTTATATTTAGAGCTTACAAATAAATTACAATTTGCCCAATATTTCTTAACATTCAAAGAGAATATAAAATTTTACATTTAATAATTTTTAGGTACACAGAGTGAATAAATTACATTTAAACATTGAGAAGACCATTAAATTCCATATTAGAAATATATCTTTAAATATTTATTAAGCTTATTTCCTAACTTTTAAAATTTACAACATTTTATTCTGATATCTTTTAATATTATCATTGGTTTCATATTTTTGAATATATTACAAAACTACCTCGAAATTCAAAACTGTAGAACAAATCATGAAATGATAATACCGAGTAATATAAATAAGGTAAACAAACTCTCCTGCAAAAATAAATTATGCATTTATTCTAAAATTGTTGAGATTTAGGATTAAAACCTGATTCCGATTCGATATGCAAAACAGTATGAAGTAAAACTTAGAATTTAATATTGATAATTCAAAAATATAGTAAATTAATGTTTTTATATAGGAGCAAAGTTATATATTTAAAAGAAATACTTAATATATTAACCATTATTTAACTATTATATTTAAAATGTAAATGGCAATTTCAGTAGTTAACTGAAAAATCATTTTAAATTTAAAACTTTTCTGAACAAATAAGCTCGAGATGTTATTTTTAGTTACTATATATAAATCTCATCTCTAAAGATAATTATTCTTACTTGTGGGAAACATTTTGATGGAAAACAATTTTTAAGAAACTATTTTAAGATTTAAACTGTTTCTTTTTAAAAAAAATTAGAAATAAATAATGAAAATACCAACACGAAAAACTTCATTGCATTATGAATTGTATAACAGGTGGTAAATTAATAGCAATCTCATATTTGGAGTTGTTTTCCATTGCTCTCCGAAAATTTAAAAATCTCTTTCAAAATTTTATGCGTGGATGACTCTTTTAGTACTAAATAAGGGCTGAAAAAAATATCATCGTATCCACTAATTTATCCAAATTAAATTCCACTTTTTTTAAAAATTATATAAATTTATTATATGTTTCCCCTAAAATTTCTATAACTACAGCATTTATATAGTAATATGATGTCAAAAATGGTGAGACAATATAAGGAAATTTAATATATTTAACACAAAAAGAAATGCGATAGAATTAAGATAGTTCCTCATTTATAGAAATATAAAAGCAGTGTTTAACTTCTCATTCAAATTTGATTTACACTCGGAGTTATTCCCGCTTTAACTATATGTATAGAAACTTCATTGCTTAATTTTTATTCCTTTATTTTAAATAGACTATCATATATGTATGTCTATTTATCACAATTTTATCTATTTCAACCCAATTTTTTTTCAAATAAATAAACGAGAGTTTGAAAGCTTCTTTTTAAAGAGAGTTTGAAGAGCTTCTTTATAAATCTTTAAAGTGTAGTACAATTTTCAAAATGATGTAATTGTTCATTGCTTTTATTTTACAGATATTGCATGGATAACTTTTAACTGTAATATGATGTTTAAAATGAATATATATTCCAAAGCAATATTGCTAGTACATTTAAAATATTTTTTTTTTTTGTTGCTGTAAATGTTCAGAATTTTCATCCATGCTTTTTGAGAAATGCATTTTCCATCCAAAATACTTTACTACAGTGCTACCAATCTTCTCTTCTTCTTGGTTTTATAAAAATTTAATTATTATATAACAAAGTGCTTTTAGATGCTCCGAAAATAATTTTTATTAGTAGAGTATTCTGTAAGAGAATTATGCTTCAAAACATTCTCTCTATTGGATTCTTCTCAACATATTCTTTCGAAAAGTAAAGTTTATTCTAATCATATTTTTGAAATACATCGGAAGACAAATCACAACGGAATAACATACATAATTTCTTTAGGCAGAACTTGTTATTTTGATTCAAGGCTTAAAATTAATTAGTTTGTAGAAAAACAAATATTGAGTACTTTTCATTGCTTTAAGTTTCAAAACTTTGAGATTTTTTTGACAAACATGATGATTTTCTTAAATGTTATGCTTTGAACGGTAAACAATCTTTTCTAATGCAATTTCTAAAATTTCATAGTTAATTAAATTATTTTTCGAGTCTCTATTATCTTAAAAATGCTCAAATAAGTTTTAAAGTTGAACAACAAAAGATGATTTTAAAGAAAAAATTGCAAAACATCATAAATTTAAAAGAAATTTGTTAGTTTTGAGAATAGTAATTACATTATTATAATGCTTACATAGGAAAAACTAATTTCATTTATTCGTATATTCTGCGCTAAAAATTTTGTAAAGTTTGGAAATTTGTTGAGAAATTTTAATTTATTTATTTCATGTAGGGAAAACTCAAGAATGCTAAAAAATTTTCTCTGTTTTATTACCTTCTGTATGTTATTTTCATATGAAATATTAATTATATTATACATATATGGAAATATTATTAATATTATTAAACTTGAATTTCATTAAGTAATCTAGTTTGTTATAGAACACATCGAGAATATGCAACTGTTCTTGTACTTTCCTTCTTTCTGTTATTGTACTTCTTCTACTATCGTACTTTTCTTCTTTCTGCCATTGTTTTTCTTCTATTATTGTATTTTTCTTCTTTCTGCTATTGCACTTCTTCTGTTATTGTACTTTTCTTCTTTCTGCTATTGTACTTCTTCTTATATTGTACATTTCTTCTTTCATCTATTGTACTTCTCCTATTATTGTACTTTTCTTCTTTCTGCTATTGTACTTCTTCTATTATTGTACTTTTCTTCTTTCTGCTATTGTACTTCTTCTATTATTGTACATTTCTTCTCTTAGCTATTGTACTTCTTCTATTATCGTACTTTTCTTCTTTCTGCTATTATTCATCTTCTATCATTGTATTTTTCTTCTTTCTGCTATTGTACGTTTCTTCTTTCTGTTAATGTACTTCTTCTTTTATCGCACTTTTCTTCTTTCTGCTATTGTTCATATTCTATCATTGTATCATCTTCTATCATTGTTGTTTTTTCTTCTTTCTGCTATTGTACTTCTCCTATATTCTATTTTTCTTCTTTCTGCTATTGCACTTCTTCTGTTATTGCACCTTTCTTCTTTCTGCTATTGTACTTCTTCTATTATTGTACATTTCTTCTTTCAGCTACTGTACTTCTTCCATTATTGCACTTTTCTTCTTTCTGCTATTGTTCATCTTCTATCATTGTATTTTTCTTCTTTCTGCTATTGTACTTCTTCTAATATTGTACTTTTCTTCTTTCTGCTATTGCACTTCTCCTATTCTTGTACTTTTCTTCTTTCTGCTATTGTACTTCTCCTATTCTTGTACTTTTCTTCTTTCTGCTATTGTACTTCGCCTTTTATTGTTCTTTTCTTCTTTCTGCTATTGTGCTTCTCCTATTATTGTGCTTTTCTTCTTTCTGATATTGTACTTCTTCTATTATTGTACATTTCTTCTTTCATCTATTGTACTTCTCCTATTATTGTACTTTTCTTCTTTCTGCTATTGTACTTCTCCTATTATTGTACTTTTCTTCTTTCTGCTATTGTACTTCTTCTATTATTGTACATTTATTCTCTCAGCTATTGTACTTCTTCTATTATCGCACTTTTCTTCTTTCTGCTATTGTTCATCTTCTATCATTGTATTTTTCTTCTTTCTGCTATTGTACTTCTCTTTTATCGCACTTTTCTTCTTTCTGCTATTGTTCATCTTCTATCATTGTTGTTTTTTCTTCTTTCTACTATTGTACTTCTCCTATTATTGTATTTTTCTTCTTTCTTCTATTGTACTTCTACTATTATTGTACTTTTCTCCTTTTTGCTATTGTACTTCTTCTATTATTGTACATTTATTCTTTCAGCTATTGTACTTCTTCTATTATTGAACTTTTCTTCTCTTTCTGTGAAACAGAATTATCCTAAAATTCTTATATTGTAAAAGTAAACATTTGCAAAAAATATTATTGGTTTTTTGTTTAATTTTTCAATTTCATTAATCATTTTGTTGAATTCCTATCAACTTATAAAATATTGTTGATAGGGAATTATGGTTATTTTTGTCCTGTTTTAATAATTTTTTTGTGAATTTCTTCTACCTTTCTATTAACTTACAAATATTTTTGCAAATAATGCAGCTAATGGTTCTTTAAAAAAAACAAATGTATGTATTTTTTTCGTATATCATCATGTACAATGTAATTAAGATTTTAGCCATTTTTATAAAAAATAAAATTTGTCACTTAAAATGTGTATATACATATATATATATATATATATATATATATATATATATATAGTAAAATATATATATATATACTTTATATATAGTATATATATATATATATATACATATATTATATATATATATATATATATATATATATATACATATATATATATATATATATATATATATATATATATTTTACTTTCACATAATATATATATATATATATATATATATTATGTGAAAGTAAAATAAAAGTAATAATACTCTGTTAAAAGTTTTATATTCTTATGAAATAAGCAATAATCCACATTATTAAATTTATACTTCTTAAATAAATGCTGCTTTGCCGCCCAACTTGCCTTGTGGTCGGTGTGACTGACTGCAGATAGGGAGGTCCAGAGTTCAAATCCTGGTTTGGGTATGGATGAACTTTCTCTCTCTATCTGTCCTGTCTTTGCCCTTTTCTTGTATGAATGGTTGCCTACCCTATAAACAGATACCAATGACATGTATGTACTGAGGGAATAGGACTCCACACAAAAATAGGGCTCAGTTCAAAAATTGGAGCAGGACACCCAATAACGCAAGTCTAGCTGGCACATCACATCAACAACAGCAAATGCTTCATTTGTAAAAGCTGAAACGATATCACAAAAATTGATATATATTCATTTTTAAACTATGTGATGTTTTCTCTTTGATATCACACACTGCTGTTAATTTTTTTAAGTAGCTAATATGTTTCAAATTTACATTCCTCACAATTATAAACATTTATTTCAATAAGAGATTTTTATCCCAAATTAATATATAATTTCAATTATTATACTGAAAATGTAATTTGAATTATAAATACTAGTGTCAAATCATGAAAACTACGCTTTGATAAGCATGTTTTTATACTATGATTTAAATTTTAAAAACTGCATGAGATTCTTTAAAACTGAAAATTAATAAAACTACAATGAAAAAAAAACGTTGAGAGTGTTATATTCTAATACAAAAAATATTATAAAAATTCAATAAAATTTTCTGAAACATGCATTTATTGTAGGAACACTATTAAAAAACGAATTTTTTTTCACAAAACATTTTTTCATCATGACATTAAGTTGCAATTCATTTTAGCTGAATTATATAAAGCTCAAATAAATTGAATAATAAGCATTTGTCTTCATTTAGTTGTATAAAATGTAAATTTTTAATCTCTATAAATATCATTTAATTAACACATGTAAAAATTTGAAATAGATACTGAATATATATTGTCAATTTATAACACTTAATATTTGTACATTATTATAGAAAATTTTAATCTTTCTGTGAATTTACATAAATGTTTTAAAGAAAGAGATAGAAATGAAGCATTAAAATATTCTGCAAATACAATGTTTAAATTATTAATTTAAACAGATTTAAATAATTATTTATTCAAGAAAAGGAAAAATATTTCTTAGATAAAATATGGCATCAGTTGCGAATTGCAGAAATGAGAGTAAATTTATTGGCAACACAATGGTTATCATTTTGCGAAGTCAATAAAATTAGAATAGTCGACACAGTCTGTTCTGTTAGCATTGATGGTTTCAATCATAAGAATAGACATAACTTAAAAATCTTCAATTAATATATATAAACAATAGATTATGAGGTATTTTTTTTCTTTATACCTTTTAGGCTTACCTAATTTTTCTTGTATTTGTATTTTGTTAAAATGTGAATAAATTAATTTAAACGATACTACTTTATTAGTTATGTTTAAACTTAAAAAGAGAGTAATTATTTTTAAGCTCAGAAATTTCGACCATAATTATAAATAAATAATTCTTTTATTTTTAACTGCACTCAATTTAAATTCACAAAATTATGTTATATTTTGTAAATCTCAATTAAAAAATTCTATAATAATAAAAGCATAGTACATTAGAAAAGGTTAAATAAAGAGCTGAAATTTATTGCTGTCACAATAAATATAAATTTGTTTCTTTCATTTCTTAAATTAAATTGCTAGCAAACATAAAATGAAGTTTCATTTAACTGAAATTTCTGTAAACCCTTAAAATATCAGAAACCCTTATTTTATTTAAATTCCATGTACGAAAATATTTTATTCAATACTTTAAATTTATTTTGCTTACAAAAATTCTTAATTTACCAAACAATTTGAGGTTTTCAAATTTTTCAATGAGGAATTTATTTTAACTATGGAAAAAATCCCTTTGAATTTAATTTTCAAACAAATGATTTCCTATTTTACAATGTTACTAAAATAATTTTCATTTAACTATACTCGTACAATAACAAACACGCTTTGTTTATGTGCTCTATTCTGTATGCTTTATTTCCTTACTTTTATAAGAAATGTCCAATAATATACAGTATTTCTATTTTAATTTATGTATTTTTCACCTTATAAGCTTTTAATTTCTTGGGGTTTATATGTTCAAAAGGTACTATTTATATATATGTTTCCTAGAAATAGTTAAGTAAGATTAGAAAAAGAGAATGGTAAATAACAAAAAAGAGAAAATATATAATATTCTAGTGGATAAGTTAAACTACATATCATTAGAAATCAAATTATTCGATCCGTAATAATATATTATTCATTCATTTGAAAACAAGAGGAAACTGTTTCATATTGCTTTGTCATCGCTAATTTTCGCTATGTGATTGACGTTAACATAATTCAGATAGTTCTGCCTGTTTGCGAAATAAGAGAAGGAGTTGTAATAAGCCCATCCTTCCTCATGCAAAATTACATTTCAATTTCCAAAATTCTCTAATTAGAGAAATTCATTGATGGTTCAATGATGCGCATGAATATGCAAGATTACCTGATTTGTGTAGGAAATTGCATGTAAACATGTTTTGTCATATAGACAAAGTACCGACATCAAATCATTGGAAATGCAGATACTGAAAGATTGAGGAATTCTGCTCCCGTAATAAGACTCAATCATTATAAATAAATTTTAAAACCTTTTACTATTACAGCGTTGCCATAATGGGCTAATTTATCAAGAGAATTCGATAAGTGATATAATATATAAAATATATTTAATCGTTGATTTTTATGTTAATTTCTAATATATAATATTAACATTGAGAAAAGTAAATAATGATACAGCTTTAATCACATGTGATATTTATTATCTGACAGATGTGAAAACTAAATGTATTAGTGAAAGATTCTTCCCTTTGTTATGCACTGCTAAAAAGAGATATTACGATAAAATTTAAATTAATTTTTACTGTGAATTGATATAAAATAATAAATAACTGTCTTAAAAGGTATAGCATTTTGTTTATTAAAAACAAATAGGGTGATACATATGCTAGTAATAAGTATTTATTGACGAAAAATCTTTTTCCCACTCAAATTAACTTAATTTATTGTTTAAATTAAAATTGAAAGAATTTAATACCATATATAATTATGATAAAAGTACTATATATCGACTTCTCAATGATCTTTATACAAACGATATTTAATACAAACAATAAAAATTGGTATTTATATTAAAGATCAACATTTTAAGATGCATTGTTTTGTCCGCTTGAATTGTACCCTCATAAGTACCCCAATGAGATACATTGAAAAATATAAAATACCTTCAACACAGATTACAAAACATAAATTGTATTCATCTCGAACAAGGATCAATACTCTTAAAAATATATTCCAGTGTATATTTTACATTTTGAATTCAATGCGTTTTGGCTGATTAGGAAAGCATTTATGATGCGTGCAAGCATTTTTTCGCTTGCAACAACTGATTCTTTAAGTGAAATAAAAATAAATGAAATCTTATCTTTGCTTAGGAATAAGTGATTTTAAGTTTAATGAAAATTAGCATTTGAAACACTTTTGATCTCAATTAAGCAACACTAGATTAGTGAAAAATAAGAGTATATATATATATATATATATATATATATATATATATATATATATATATATATATATATATATATATATATATATATATATATATATATATATATATATATATATATATATATATATATATATATATATATATATATATATATATATATATATATATATATATATATATATATATATACATATATATATACATATATATATATATATATATATATATATATATATATATATGCATACATACATAGATAGATAAAATTGATAATGTAAAATGGCAAAATGGCAAAAACTGGAAAATAAATTATTTTATTTAAGACCTCATAAACTATTTCTTGTAGCTTTTAAAGGTAGTATTTCTCGCCCTTATCATTGAAATTCCATGTAAACATTAGGATTGAATTGTTAGAAGCAGCTCTACAAATCTTAAGCAATATCAGTGATTTATTTTCCAATTTTTAAACTTTTTTATATTTACTAATTTTTAAACATTTGTATTATAATTCCAATTCCGGCAATATTCTTATGATTTTTTTTTCAAAGGATACAAATTAGAAATTATGATGAACTTATATTTGCTGATTTATACATATTTAAAAGGAAAGAGTAACTAAATTACCATTTCTATATTTACCAAATTTAACAGGGATTAACTGCTGAGTGTAAGCCTTTCAAGAAGAATATTTAATTCTCTGAAAGTATTGTAACTGGCACATTAAAAGAAGTTTGCTTCATTAAATGTATTGTTTCTAGAAATGTACAATATTAAATATTATATAAAATTAGCAAAAATGATTCATTGCTTTTGAAAATGTTATATTTTCAAAAATACTACAGATATAATCATAAAATGTAATGAAAAAAGACACAAATTCACCAATTTTATGCACTCTATACAAATGTTCATTATGTGTCTGTTTTCTGACACATCCAGAAAATAAAGGAACTAATTTTATACATCCTGATGCAAACTAGTGTCCAAGAATTATCGATATTTCTTCAAAATACTTCATTTACACAGCAGATCTTTTCCACACTCTTTCCTAAAAGCACATTGCGTGGCTATCACAGGTTTTTGTGTGCTTGAGTAAGCAATTTGCTTATTCAAGCAAACAAAAACTCCTCGCTTTCTTTTCACCCATTTACTATCTGTAACAAACGTTCTACTGCCTCGTTCTACTATTGGGAAGATAATTGTTTCAACTGCCCTCCCGCATATATAGTAGAAGCTTGAATTTTTTTACACATATCTCATACCTTTCATTAACACTTTTAAAAATGTAGTCTTCTCGTTACGAATGAGCCATTTATGCTAATTCTGTATTATATTAGAAACATTTATTGGACCAAATATATTTCAAAGAATATTGTATATAATTTTTATATTATCATTTGACTCTTACATTTAATTTTATACCTAAAAAAGTATGCTTTATCCTAAATATTTGATACCCTACTGCTTAACCTAAAAAGAATTCTTGCAATTTGTTTGATACACTAATTTATGATTAATAAATAACTTAATAATAATTAAGACTTTAAATACCTTCCTGTAGCCGAAAAAATTTATTAGGTATTGATTTATGTGTATGTGTGTGTGTTCATATTTTTTTAGTTCTATGAATATTGTGTATACATATTTTATTTACGCATATATTTCTTTACTGCTTGTTTTTTCCTATAATTTTTTTTATTAATCTCTGAATAATTATAATACTTTTGAGCATATTGGTAAAAACTTATCGATTTTTTAATAATTATAAAAATACGTTTGACGACTTAAAACTGAGTTTAACATTTTTAATTAAAATATCGCTATATTGTTTATTTATGCCGACAGCCCTGTCTAGTGGTCAGAGTCCCTGACTGTGGATAGGGAGTTCATGGGTTAGAATCCCGATTTAGTCATGGATGTACTTTCTCTATCTATCTATCCTGTCTTTGTCCTTTCTGTGTATGAATGAGGTATGAAGGGTTGCTTACCCTATAAATGGGTCCCTCTGGCATGTGTGTGTACTGAAGCAGTTGGACTCTACACCAAATATGGTTCAGTATGAAAAAGTGGCTATCACAGGTTTTGAAAAAGTGGCTATCACAGCGCACCCCGTATTGTCAGCCTAGCTAGCACAAGACAAAAAAATTCTTTATTTATACTCGAAAACTTTGAATTCAATTTTATTTTTAAGAGTAAGAGCTAATAAATAAAAAAATCTCTTAGTTAATAAATAAAATAAAGCTTAAGAGTGACAGCAAACAAAATAATTAGAATTAAATCTAATAATTCTTATTTCATCCATCATCAATGGTAATTTAATATAATAATTAAAAATCATGTAAAAGTTTTGATTTCAATTAAAATTGTCAGACAAATGAAATTTATAGAATTATTTAATCCGACTTTGAGATGGAAAACATTTATTCTCCGTTTAAAAATAAGAAGGTGTTATCAGTTATGTGTGTATCTCATCTTAATTTTACTAATTACTACATTTCATGGACTTAAGAATTTTCTTAAAATAATACGGAATGAAATAAATACTTGCATCCATCAGAAAACATTAGCACATAATTGTAATTAGTTTTTTATTTTTACTACTTTAAGTAAATAGAATCACTTTAAGATATAAATATTTCTTTTTGATGAAATTAATGGTAGTAATAAGATTATAACGTAATTTATATTTGCAGATATTATTTAATCATTCCATTTAATTAGTAAATTTCAATTACATTATTAAGATTATAGTAATCAATCTGAGTTCTAATAACATCTGTGAAATAACTTCTTGCTCGAAAATATTTTATTAAACTTTTAATTGAATTGTAAACTATTAATAAAAAGAAAGTGCATACATTATTATTAAAATCTTTATTAAAAATCTCATGAGAAAAAATATTCATTGTTTATTATAAAAAGTATGTATATTTGCTAATATTATATTCGTAAATACATGAATAGCATTTATTGGCATTGAAGCGAGAATTATTAAGCTTCATTATAAAAATTTAGGTTAAATTACGGTTAAGGCAAAATGAAAGATGGTTTAATGTTTGGTAAAATCAAGATAAAAACAAGCAATCAATTGTGCCATCAATAATCATTTCAAGATCATCCATAACATTTGCATGTTCTCTTCAGGAAGTTGGTGCAATATCCACCTCTGTATCTCACACTTCGACAGTGGTTGTGGCATCGCATCTGGTCAAGCGGACATCCAAAACCGGCTTCCACTGCGACGTTAACTGGAAGAGGAAGTGAACACTATAGGAACAGCTTTCTTCATAAAAACACTTAAAAACTGAGCATTTAAGTCAAAGTTCTGGTGTTTATTTTCAATGAAATATTGCTATCTGCTTTCTTTTAACAAATCATATTTGAATCAAAAAAGTTATACAAGTTATCTTTATACGGTATAAGATAATTTGAAAAAGTAATATGTAATTTTATATAATTAGCTATTAATAATTTATATGTATACATACTAGATATGCATAAAATAGAACTTTAAAATTAAAATTGAACTTCTTGTACTTCATATATACAAAAGAATTAGTACCGAAAAATTTCCTTTTTAAAATTATATTAGCATTCTTCCTCGTTATTCCTCATCACGATAAATAGTTGTTCTAAAAAACAGCAATTAGCTCACTAACTCGAATTATAAAAATTAAAATTCAATTCATTTTTAATTAAAAAATTGCAATTTCCATTAATTCTTTTGATAATGTATTAATATTTCACTCTTTTAAATTTATTTTTATATTCTTTTAACCATTTATTGCATTAAAAAAAGATTTTCATTTATATATATTTTACTTTTATTTAAGTGCAAATGCACGGGATTCATTTATTTTATATATATATATATATATATATATATATATATATATATATATATATATATATCAATGATATTTTATTTAATTGGGAACTTTGAAATTTATCTATAATTAACCTTATTTTACTTTCACATATGTAATTATCTGTTAGATGCATGTGCTAAATATTGTCTTTGTGTTTACTTTATTTAACTTAGAATTTCTTCAGAAAATTTACAATACAAAATGATGTGTCTAGATTTAAATTATCTTAAAAACTTAGTAACAGTATTAAAATTTCAAAAAGTAATGGAGAAAAAGGATGAACATTCAATAATATTTGAATGCCATAAGGAACTAATGGTTATTAACTGTGGAACTATCGTGGGTTTCAGATACATCTGTAAACTTTGCTTACTTTCAACTATTCTCAATGTATTACTGAGCACATTATTCAATGTAATAAATGTGATGGAAGTGTAAAAAAATGACAAGTACCACATGTATTTTTATGAAAAGCGTTCATAATTTCACGGTTCAATAGTCTGCTGTTAGCTTGATTGTCTTAGGCTCATTGGATTCCAAGCTATGCCAAATTAAATAATACCAAGTTATCAGCCGAAACTTCAGTTCATGGGCTGGGTTCATCAAAAGTTTATGGGCTTGCTTCTTAACTAAATGTTGGACATTTTACTAAGGTTCTTTTAACTATATCACCTAATTATATCATGCCTTATTTGCAAAGAAATGGCAGACAAATAAATTCAAACATTTTTAATAGTAACAAAAAGTATATAAGAACATTTATACAAAATTTGTTTTATCAGAAATTTTGAAATAAGAATCCTAAATATTAAAACATCGCTATATAAGAGATAACTTTCCAAGTAACTTAATATCAATTTTAAAAAAATCATTCTTATTTATTCTTATTAAGATCAAATCTGATTGAAAATTTAAAATATAACCAAGTGTGTTTTATAATATATTACATAATTCAATACAGAAATTCTATTTTGTAGATCTAGAATAAAAAAAACTATTATACATTTTTTGTATAAATTAATCAGTAAATTATTAGCTTTGAGTTTCCGTCGAATAAATTAGCTTTAGATTTTTTAGGTTATTTATTTTTAGTATTTATGTTACATTCATGATTTTATTTTCTTTCCTTAGTTAATTTCATAATATAAATCTTGCTTACTATAGACTCTTCTTCAAAAAAATATGAGAACTTAAGGAATACTGAGCTGGTACTGTAAAAATCGACATATTAATGTAATTTATGAGTTAAAAATTATTTACCAATTGAGTTTTAATAGTAGCTTGAGAACTGTAAAATGGGTATTAAAATTATGTTAAAGGTAGCAAGCTAAAACTTCTGTATTAAAATGCACAGTTAATTTTAAAAAAAGTACTAAAATTTTATATATATATGGTATTTAAAATATTTCTTTAGCTGTGATCAACATTGTTAAGGAAATTTATCCAATCTAAAAAAAATTCACATCTTTGGTCTTACAATAGCACATCAATCAGAGATATCAGTCAAAAAATGCATTAATCGTTATGTTTTTCAAAACAATGTAGTCCTTTTGCAATACTTACTCTCCTGGGTCAATGATAGAGCTTCGTTGGATACTCTTCTGATAGCTTTTACACAGGGTGACTAATTAAATCAGGATTCGCGAATTAAGAATCAAAATCCTAATTTACAATTTTATAAGCGGTGATCACCAATAAACTGTTAAAATTTAAGTCAAAGCTTAAGCCATTCGACCATGAGATCGGCGTACATAATAAAAGAAAACACAATTAATCCCTGCAACAGTTTCTTCCCTTATCTGACCACAAATTTCAGAAAGAATAGAAGAATCAAGAGATCAATCACATATTCATCAAAAGCTTCGCTATTATATATTGTTGTTGGTTTTTTTGTGCCAGCTAGGTGGGCAATATTATGTGCGCTGCTCCACTTTTTCAATTGAACCGTAATTTGGTGTGGTCTGACTTCCTCAGCCCACACACATGCCATAGGTACCCATTTATAGTAAATTCACAACTGTTTCATACAAGGAAAGGATAAATACAGAAGAGAGACAGAGAGAGTACATCCATAACCAAACCAGGATTCGAACCCAGGACCTCCCTATCCACAGTCAGGCATGCTGATAACTTGACAGAGCGGGTAGCTCGCTATCATAGATTCCCCTGTTGGAATGGATCTAGTGGTATAAAGTTACCATACAAGAAATGATTTGATTATCTTAATCTCAGATCTAGAAATTCATATGGTAATTTTTTCAGATCCTTAAGCTTAAGCAATTTCATATGATGTAGAGATATCAAATAAATATAAATAGAGGCTATTAATAACAAATAATATAACATATTATTTTCAGGAATAAATTTATTTTTTCTCTTATTGCGTTCACTAAGATGAAAAACGCTGTTGAGTGTGAAGAGAGAATGGGAATGAAGAGAAGCTCTTTGTATATAGCTCTTTCCAATCTAACATTTGTTACTTATTTCATGTGTCCTAATAACCAAATTTTACAACAGTCTAGGGAAGGGTCTGCTTTAATTTCTTGCTATTCTGCAACATAATCTGAAAGTTCACAGATATGATGGCAATATTTTCCAGCCAATAATGCCATTCATACTTTCTTCATAAATGGAATTTTCCTACAAGATGTAGCCACACACTGGTCCATACTCTACATAATGCAGTGCTTATATGGATATAATTTTCTTTTATAATCTACCATTGTACAATATTTTATTCAAAATAGTGTGTTTGGTACAAGTTGGAAAAGTAATTTCTGCTCTTTTAAAAGAGCTTCAAAATAGTTGATTGATTTTACTACGTTTACGATAGAATCACTTTAGGAAGAACATCCTAATCAAATAGATTCTACAGCCAATCGAATGAAATTTCAAAAATTCCAGTAATAAATTTGACTACAGATTGAAATGAATATTCTTTTAATATGAAACTAATCTACATATTTTTGTCCTAAATTTTTAATACTTCTTTTCATCTGTGCCTGTGCAATGTTAACGTATAGTCTTGTGATGCTTATTTTAATTTTTCCCTCTGACTCCTTATATGTAATATTACTTATATAAGTTTTTGCATTAAGTAACAGAATGCATTTCTTGAGGCACACTTCCTTCTTACTTTTTTCAGTTATATGGAATTAAAAATGAAAGCTATTCCTCAGAATATTTTGGTTTTTCAAGATAAATCTTCAATATTTTTATTTCTAGATGAAACTTAAATTGTGAGTTAAATCAAACTTTCAACTCCAAAACATCAAAAATATTTATTCAACGAAAATAAAATATCGCATAATATATATTTTGACTCATTCTACAAATCTTACAACTGACTGTCTATATTAACAACTCTATTTCTATTACATATCTTATATTTACTTAAACATCTTACATTTACTAACATATCTTATATTTCAAAGGAGGCAAATTGGTACATTTTGCAACATCTTGTTTATAAAAAACATGCTTTACGCTCTGATATCAGAAAATAATTTCAAACAAAATTTGGGAATATCAATATAATCTTTGCAAAACAACTAATATGGATACAGATATCCGTAGCATTGGCATGTTGTCCCGTAAGGATTGTTGCAAAATCCTCCTCTGAAACCAACTTTGTTGCAAAAGAAGTGGCACTGCGTCTGATTAAATGGACATCCGAAGTTGGCTTCGACAGCTACATTGACTGCGATAAAAAAACATAAGGAATAACCGAATTCTTTTAAGTTCACCATAAATTTCTTAATAAGTGATACAATCAGTTTTAATCAATAAATTCTACAAATAAACTACGCAATATAACGTTAACATTATGCCCCTGACTGTTAACGTTATGCTAAATATTTGAATTGTGTATTTCAATGACAAAATGCTTCCTTTAATAATTGGAAGTAAATCTTATTGAACTGGACATTATTTTTTAAAAAATGCATGTATTTAACTTACAAACCCCAAAGTTTTAGACTGATTTTTCTGAAATTTTGCCAAAATTTGTGAGATTTAGTTTTAACTTATCAATTATTAATTTTAAATGTTTTATTTTTTTATGAAATAATATTATTTTATTTAACAATTTTATTTACAATTTGAGATTCTTTGAAGTAAATGGGCTTTCGTTTTTTTTTAAATTTACTTTTAGTTTAAAAATTGGATTGTACAATATTGTTATTTATAATTAATACAAAGCATATTTTATTAGTGCTTATTGCATGAAAATTTTCTTTAACAATGTTAAATGTTTCAGTGTATACAAAAATATTATTTTATTATTTTAATATAGTAAAAAGTTTAAAAAAATAACCCCAATCCAAGATTATTCTACTCTCGTAAATGCATCAAATTCATTAACAAATTTTTTGAAGGATATAATTTACAGTTTTCATTTATATAAATTAAAATATTTAAGCATTAACAGTATAGAATTTTACTAAAATATTTTAAATATTTTTTTAAAAAAAATAGTTTAGAAATTTCTTATAGATACGAATTTTTTTAAAAAAAAAAAAAACAGCAAAGTCCCTAAAAAATGCTTATATAATGAACCCTATAAAACAAAATAGAAACATTAAATAGAAAAATGGTGCTCCACAATATTTTGCATAGTAAAAAAACGTTTTGATTCATTTCTTTAATTATAAAATTTATTCTGTAAAACACGATGGATTTGAAATTCATAAATACGTTGATGGTTTTGGGAATTTACATCATTTAATATTTATTATGATATTTTGCAACTTTCTTCGTTTGATAAAATTCTAAATAATATTCGATTAATTATTTCATATTTCTTGTAATCATAAAATCACACTTGCAATTAGAAAATGAAATTAGATCAGCTTCTTTCGTAAGGATATTAGTTGAATCTAAAATGTCAGTAAATTTTATAAAATGATTAAATATTACTCTATTCTCTCGAATCCTTTTTTATTATAAACTAATCTTGTTTATTACATTAAGTTTAATTATAAGGCATGTAAAATTAGTTTTTCGGCATGCTTTCCAAAACAATTCCATTCATAAAAAATATAACTAATTATAAAAAATATAAAAAACATGATTAAATTACTTATTTATAATGGTGTTGTAGAAATAAATGTTAATTAATTTTTATTAATATATTTAGTTAATAAGGATTGCAAATTCTCAATTACAAAGCTCTGATTAAACCTTTGATATTTTCTATACCTTAAAAATATTTTTTTATTTATTTATTTTGAAGGTACACTAATTATTATTAGAGTTATATACTTCTATTAATTTTGCTATTTTTTGTTTTTTCAATTTACGAAGCAATAAATAATAATTAAAAACAGTGCAAATGATAAATAATAAGAATTTAAATAAAATGTAATCTAAAGTTCGTATACTTTTATAGTCCAATAGAAGGAACGATAAATTATTCTTTGGAAATTTAAATTTTTTAATATTTTTATAAGAATCCTTTGATTATTTTGATTACATTCCCAGACAAATTCTATTTAAGTAAAAAAAATTTTTATATTTTATATTGACTGATTTATTATGATTTTCACAAAACACGGTTGCACTCAATTTTTAAAATTTTTTTTTTAATTTACAAACACAGTTACGTAAAAGTTTCTGTTAAAAGATTTGACCATTCAATAAAACGGCACATTTGCCATTATCGCACATAACTTTAATAATATCACTTAGATTTTGCTTACTGAAAAATATTAAATAAATTTTTTAACTTTTCAGATCTCATTAAAGTATTTATAATTTAATTTATCATTGATATTTGTATTTTAATTGCTTTCACAAAACCAGCTCAAAATTTACAGAAAATTTTAGTTTTTTATTTCTATTTAAATTTACTGCACAGAAAAGAATAACTTATTTACTTATTTTCAATTTGTTTCTATGCTTATCTTTTTATGCTGTTGTTGTTGTTTTTGTGTGTCAGCTAGGGTGGCAAATTGGGGTGCGCTGCTCCACTTCACCAGCTGAACTGTATTTGGTGTGGAGTCCGACTTCTTCAGTACACACAGCACACATACACATGCCATAGGGACCCGTTTATAGGGTAGGCAACCTTTCACATCTCATTCACACCCAAGGAAAGGACAAAGACAGAATAGAGAGAGAGAAAGTGCATCCATGCCTGAACCGGGATTCGAACCTAGGACCTCCCTATCCGTAGTCAGGCACGCTACCCACTAGACAAGTTGGCCGGCATCTTTTTATGCTTTGTCATGCAAATACATAATTTTTTAATTAATGTCAAAATTGTAAAATAGGAGCTTTATTTTCTTCCTATTACTTTTGTATTTATCATTTTAATATGAAAAGGAATTACATTTTTCCTAGCTTTTTAATACATAATAAAAGCTTGCAATTCATTAAAAATACTTGTTTAGATCTATTTTAGCCAAAATTAAAGGAAGATTTTACAAATATAATAATTTTTTCTTAAAAAATGAAATTCTTTTCCCTTTGATAAGAAATATTAATGTTTTTATATCACATTGTTTTATGCAATATTTTTGATTTTTACTTCAGAAAAAATTTTTGGTGTCATCTGAAATCTTAAAAATCCTACATTGTAATTTCTTTTTATCGGAAGAGAAGTTACTTTTAAAAATAATATAGAGTAGTTTTAATACACTTTATTAATATGTAACTTGGAGATAATAATGATGTAACTTGACTGTAATAATAATTTCTAAGTCCCCTTTGCCCTAGAGATAATTATCAAATAAGAATAATATTGTTAGAATAAAGCAAGTGTAAAAGTAATGTGTTTTTGTTAAGTAAATGAATTTATATGGCTAAAATAATTAACTTCTAAAACAATAGCGTTAAAAAATGTATAAAATTTAATAAAAGCCCTCTAAAGATTTATTTTTACAAATTACGATCAATTTTAAGAAACCTTTACGTTTGAATGAAAATGTTCTCAATAAATTTCAATATAAATTTTAATTTTTCAATGTGTAAGTTTTAATGATAATTACATTAAACCCAAGATTATTGCACAACTTTTCTTTTTACATTATAATAATAAATTCAATAATACTTCTTGTCTTTGTTACATAATATCCAAAATTATGTTCGACAAAGAAATCTGTACATCAGACTAACAATTATCTCAATTCCAGTAGTATTATCAACTATATACTAATAACATTGTATTAAATAACATTTTCCATCTATGTTTGCTCACATTAAATCAACGTATGTATTGGATAATTCATTTTTAGTATATATAGAAAGATTATCCATAGCATTGGCATGTCAGCTTGAAGAAATTGGTGCAATATCCTCCCCTGAAATTTACACTTCGGCAGTGGTTATGACATCGCATCTGGTCAAAAGGACATCCGAAACCTGCTTCGACGACAACATTGACTGCAGAGATAAAAACAGCCAAATCATATTAAAACTGCCATAAATAGCTCAAAAATAATTTATAAAGTAATTAAAAAAGATTTAAGATCTGCGTTTCTGATGATTTTTCCTTCTTTCCTGGTATACAATTCTCACTTTTTTTTACATTGTGTCATTATAATTATAATTATCGTTAAGGAAGTACTACATAATATGATAATGAACAACTATAATTTCTAATATAAATAACATCAAAGTTACATTTGAGAAAGATAGTTGATCGTTATAAATAACACTGATAGAACAACTAGTAAAAGTTGCTGCAAAAACCTTCTCTGAAATTGATGCTTTTGCAGTTGTTATGACACTGTACCTTGTCCAATGGACACGCAAAACTTCCTCCATAGGTTATATTGACTGAAGAAAATTGAAAGCAATCAAATGTATTGAAATATTCAATATTTTGATACATTACGAAGGGAAAATAAATACGTTACTTGGTCAAAGTGCTCAAAATAAGTATAATAAGTAAATTCCTTTATTAATTTGATAATTTCTAATAATTTGGATATTTTAAAATTAAATTTAGAAATTAAAGTTATATTCAAACTCTAATGTATAAAATATAAAGTAAATTGAATTTCATTGTTAATATACTTTTGCTTCTGATTTATTTGTTTAAAATGCTATGAAATATTTTGAAAAAATGCTATTACATATGACAAATACTCATTGCGCAATAGTCATTATTTTTTTCCAACATTTGATTTTATGGTTAAATTATCCATAGATTATTTAAACAATAATGATAAATGCTATTAATTATCATTTGCAATAACCAGATTATATCTTACATTTCATTAACTCTTCTAGTTTTTTCCTCTATTAAATATTAAAAAAAGTTATTAAACATTAAAAAAAGTTGCTGATAAATGCTGCCAATTATCATTTGTAACAGTAACTATTCATTTTTCATTAAATCTAATTATTTAAATTATCTATGAAATATTTATTTAATGGTGATAAATATTTCTGGTTATCATTTGTAATAGTTAAGATACATTCTTGAGTTTAATTTAATTTATTGAATTAATTTCTCCATAAATACTTAAAAATTAATTATAAATGCTAAAAACAGCACCCCCATAGGATAGTGTTTGCTAATTATGTCTACACAAAAGGCAGGAATAATTTAAAACTATTATTGCACAACACACCAAATTTCAAATATTGAGATTTGTGAACTATCATTTAAAAAAAATAAGCAACATAAAAAGTGAATAATGTTTCATGTTGATTTACTATATGCACACTGATTTTTTTTAATGATAAACATTTTTATTTTGTTGCTTAATTATATTTATCATAGATTGGCTTATTATTTATTTACTTTTGTATAAAATTTGTCTCAGTTCCACAATCTAAGTGAATAGTACAAATAATTTTGCTTATTTTTAAATCTACATGCTTATTCATTGATTTTGCGACCGTATATATTTTTACATTAAATTTATAATAAATAAAGTTAGCAAATAAATATGAATTAAAAATATTTAATAGGGAGCAAGTGTTTTCTGTGACACAAAAGTAGTCAAAATGAGACTGGGCAGCAAAATATGTCAACACATATGTAATATAAACTAATTGTTAACTAATATTATGTCTAAAGTTTTGATATCTACACTCAAATAAGAGTCCTGGTCAAAATATACTATTCACAATATAGTGTTTCGCTAAAAACAGTTACTGTATTCCCCAAATCATATTTAGAAAAACTGCTTCTTTTGTACGTTTTTTTTTCTATTATGTATCATTGCACTTCAAATCATTTGTGCAATCCTTACGTTGAAAACATATTACAAAGAAGCAAAAGTGACATAAATATTAAATTATAATTTAATTAATTTATCCTACATAGGGATATTTTCTTATTCAGTAAAAGCAATTTCTCTGAACAACGAAAGTTGTAACTTTAAAAGCATAAACACGTACTTATCGATGCATAGTCAATATGTTTAATGGTGCAAAATTGCTTGTGGTTAGAAAGTAAATTTTGATGCTGTTTTCTGAAAGCAAAATCTATATTAAAATTATAAAGAAAAATATGTCTTTCTTTTTAAGGTTGACCTCACTCTAGAAAATAAAACATTAATATAATAACATTTTTTTAATACAGCCCAAAGTGATTAATCATTTCATTCAAAAAATACAATTTTTTTCAATATTATAGTCTCAAAATGTATTCCTTTTAAATCTCTCTCTCTCTCTCTCTCTCTCTCTCTCTCTCTCATTTTATATATAAACACTTATAGCGAAATATTTTATTTGAAATCTTAATACCTTTACTGGTCAAAAAATAAAAATTATCAAACTAATAAAGTAATGTAATATAATCACGTTAATAATTTTTCTTACAAGTTCATTAGAAATGTACAGTTCCAAATCAAAATATTTATTTATCTGTATTAACATTTGTTAGTTGTTGCAATAATAGAAATGAATTTTTGATATTATTTATTTATTTATAGCAAATTTATATTGAAACAAAATATCTTACACTTTTTAATACTTAAAATCACAACTTTTAATAAATTAGGTCCTAGTCTTAATTAAAAATTTGAGGGGAAAATATTTACATAGACAGCATTTTATATATATTTAGATTGCTGGAGAAATTTTTTTTCACTTCAGTATCACTGTAAATTTTTTTCATTCCTAATCACTGAATTTCAACGAACAGTCACTGCATATCAATCAGTTTATTAATTCAGCCATATGATTTTCAGAAGAATATTGCCGGATTGAAAAAGTAGGACGTCTTCAATATAGTAGGACGCATTTAATATATGAGGACGTATTCAATATAGTAGGACGCATTCAATATATGATGACGTATTCAATAAATATAGTCGGATGCATTCAATATAGAAGGACGTATTCAATATAGAAGGACGTATTTAATATAGAAGGACGTATTCAATATAGTAGGATGTATTCAAATAACTCACAACATCGAGAAGATTCCCAACCATCCTCCCGAAAATATGAAGACAACGTCAGAAATATAAAAGCGATGAAGCGATGACACAAAGTGTTATTAGCCAAAATATATTCTTAATATTTTGAAAGCCAAAATTCAATTAGATTTGTTACATTTTTGAATTAATAGAATGCACATCAAATTGTGATGTGTTGTGAATTTAATATACAACTAGTAATTTTATATACAATTGTTGTAATTTTATATGCAACTAGACATTGTTGAAATCTTCAATATGGTTTGGTTGTTAAAATGCTAGATAGGATTATAAATTTCAAATGAGAAAAAAATAATATACGATTATATTTTCAGCTTGTTTAACCATCAACATGTAAAATAGTAACTGATAATAAAAATCTTACGTTTATTTTCAGCTTTTCACATGTATCTGCCCACTTAAGACTAAATTTTCTGAACACTCAAAATTATTTTGAAACTCGCTGTAGTTTATGACAGCTATTACATCTTTAAACATGAAAGCCCTTTGAATTCAGTTTTGAAAGTTGATAATCACCATTTTATTCAATGAAATTAAATCAGGCGTTTATTATTAATATTAATGTTTTTATTGATAATAAATAAAATGATATTGCTCAATATTTTACTAATTTCTTCTGCTTAGACGTCATACATTGTCGTTTTAAATAGGAACATTAGCAGAAATTATATTTAAAAAAATGAAAATGCCACACACACAAGTGAAAAATGTTATTTCATCTTTGCAGCATTATAAAAATTGTGTTTTGATTAACTACGAAATTTCATAGTATTTTTTCAGGAAGTAAACAGAAAATTAAAATTTGCTGGACTAAAATTTATTTTATAAATAAAATAATAAACTTAACAGCTCTATTCATGAGTAATAAGTAATAATCTTACCTGCTTTTTAAAAAATAAAATTCTATAGCCCTTTAATATACAAAAGAGTCAATTATTGTCTCCAATTATAGCCTATGTTAGCATTTAATCAAATTCTAATTATTTGAGAATAATTAATGTGAGATAATAATAATTAATTATTTGAGAATATCATACTATTCTTAAATGAAGAGAAATCGTATTTATAAATATTTTTGCTCTATAGATTTAGAAATTTTACTTTATAAGTGTCGTTAATAATGTGGATTTACGATATTTCATTTTGAATAATTATTCCCTAAAACAAAAGAAATGTGCTACAAATTTCCTTTAATTAAATTTAAAATATATAAAAATAAATGTGGAATCCTGGTAACCACTTTGAGAGCTATCCTTAATAAAATTAAAAAGCATGCTTATATAAATGTATATATATGAGTATATATATATATATATATATGTTTATATTATATATATATGCATATATATGTATATATATATATATGTCTGTGTATATATATGCATATATATATGTATATATATATATATATATATATGTATGTGTATATATATGTATATATATATATATATATATATATATATATATATATATATATGTTTATATTATATATGTATATACATATATGTATATATATATGTATGTATATATATATATACATATATTGGTGCGAGCGTAAGCATTTGTATTTATATATACATATATCGGGCATATATGTAGATAGATAAATATAGATATTATAACATTGTTGTCAATATATCTTTACTCAAATACCAGTTACTACATGAACATATGTATAAAGTAGATGCGAAAATTAACAAGCAACAATAAAAACAAAAAAAATATTCAGAAATATAGCTACTGCATAAATGTTGCAAAAATAAGGAACTGCTTACCAAAGGCACACATGAATAATGCAACAATCAAAATGACGTAGGCAGCCTTCATGATTCTGAAATAATAAAATATATTTTTAAGCATGTTCGGTATATTTCAACAAAGTAACGTTTTTTCATTTAATAATCTATGAAATGATTGAGCATCCTGAATCATGATTCCTATTATTTTAATGGCAACAATATTAGCGCAAAAAAAAATTTAAAAAAGGAATTAATAATAAAAAAAAGTTGATGAAAAATAAAAATTTAGCAAGAAAAATTTACAATTTTTTATTCTTTCTTTGAGATATGATTATTGAAACAGCACATTATTTGAAAGTCTATACGAATCATGTTTTATTTTATGTAATTCTAAATTGTACATAGAGAGATTTTACAAGAAAGTTAATATACTGAAATAAAATAAATATATAAATTTTTATCGTTAAAAACTATACATTGGTGTATGCTTAATAATTTCAAAAAACTCTATGATTTCAAATACATTTTTTTTGTTTCTTTTCTATACTTTATATTACGCTTGAAGCAAATGAATTTATATATGGTTATAGTTATTATAAAGATATTTAAAATTTACTCTATTGAAAAGAATTTTAATTCGTGAATTATAACTACGTATACATTTTTCATTCCTATTCACTAACTTTGGGATTTGAATTCTAAGTATATAAGGATGTAAATAATACTCATTTTTAGATTAAAACATTAGCTAACAGAAGATTTTTCTGAAATTTTCACTTTCAGTTAAAGACTAACAATGCATAAGAAACTACAACTGAAACTGTTTTCCCGAATTGCTATATTAATCATCTCTTTATTAAATTTCAAATTCTATCCTCAATCTCAAGGGTTAATATTAAAAATTTTAAATAATGTCAAATGTTAACAAATGATAATAATATTTAATTTTACTGTATAATTATTTAACATTTATGGTTAAATATATCTATCAAAAAATTTAGTTATTACTAATGGATTATTCATAAATGTCACGCATTACAAATATTCATATATTATTAAAAGAAGACTTACAACAAAAAAACATACAGTAAAATATTGGTTCTAAATGTCAGCGTGTTTATTGCTAATATATAATATTAATTTTCATTAATATTATGTACCAATAAATATTAATGCTTAATAATTAAAAACTAATTGTTAATATATAACTAATATAAGCAAAAAATATAAAAATGAATAGAAATCTTTTTTAACTTATTATTAAGCGTAATCTTACACTTTTCAAATGAATTTTTTTTTGTTCACCTAAAAAAGATTTAAATGAAATTTATAAGACCTAAAAGCCTTTTAAAACTACCAAGCGTGTTCAGATATTTATAGTTTAATACATAAATGGACATTTAAATTAAGCTTAATAAGCTGCTGACGACAACATTATAAAATATTGCAATTAATTCTGCTATCTAAGAAATCAAATAAAAAAAATTCGAGTAAAAATTAAAATATGATTGAATCTTGAATTCTCTGGTATGAGATATCTAAACTAAAAATTAAGATTAAAAAAAAGATTAAACTAAAACTTAAGAATAATACCGGAGTAGTCTTACCGCGTGCGAGAAACAATTTCTTTCAAGGAATTCAAAAAGGATATCTTACCCAAACTTATGCAGCAATCTAACTTCATGGATACCAAATGTAAGCAATAATCTTAATCAATTTGATGATACAAAAATTAAAACTTTCTCTCTAGTATTAAAGATTTCAGAATACATCAATTTAAATATATGTTTGAATTTATTTCAGGCATAACTTAACACAACAAAATTAATATAAATATATTAATATAAATGCATTATTTTATGAATTTGTATTTAGCATATAGTTAAAAAAATGCTCATTAAAATTCTCATTATGCTAGGCAACAAATTATTTTTTATTGCAAAGCTCGTTAAATTATCTAATGTTGATTTGTGGAAGGAATTTCAAAATAATATCAAAACAAATCTGAATTAATTGCTTGTAGGAGATATTAAGAGTAATAGATAAGTACCTTATGAATATCTATCAAAACAAACATTTAATTAATTTACCTATGCTTAGTGTTGGCAAACAAATAGAATAAATTCAATAAAAAATATTTCGGTAATATGCATGCAAAAAAACGTATAAGTAAACGATCTTCTAAAACTAATTTAAATCAATAATAATAATTTGCTTTTATCTAAAATTAAGATCAAATTAAATTAGATACTTTAGAAAAATATTTTAAATCTATTAATACTGATACATATTGTGAAATAAAACTTGCGGTATTCATTATATTTTTACATGACTTACGTTTTACAAGACTCTCTTTTGTCCTTGCAGTCCAGATAAAGACAATTGAGTTGAATGTAATGTCAACATAAGTCTCATCCTTTTATATACCAAATCTCAGAACGATCCATTGATGTGCCCAGGTGTAAACAGCATGGAAAATCCGCTGGAAAAGCATGATATGTGGAAATGGAAGTAATTTCTTTTCGTGATTCAACATAGGGGAAATACTAATTCTCGGTATTGTTCTGCCGAGATGAAACACACCCGAGGAAAATCCACTCCTTTTCCCGGAAATACACATAAATCTGAAAAAATAAAGGAATCAGATGCTCCCTGTGACATTGAAAGAAACTTCCTTTCTTGTAGACATAACATAAAACAATGTAATTTAATTACTCTTCACCGAATCTATACTTTGCCAAATAACGCGTGTTTACATACAGTTACGCAGCATATTTTCCGAGGAAGATAAAAGCAATATTTTAATACTCTTAATTTCAAAAAAATTAAGTATATATATATATATATATATATATATATATATATATATATATATATATATATATATATATATATATATATATATATATATATATATATATATATATATATATATATATATATATATATACTTGGTTTCTCGTTATTCATGATTATTGAATTACAATATATTCTTCTGCTTTTTAAACTAAATTTTTATACTTTAAATTAAATTATTTGAACAAAATTAAACAATTCGTACATGATAAATATCAAATTTTTCATTTTTATTTTATTTTTGCAAGATATCAAGAAGTCAATGATTTGAAAATAAATGATGACTAAGTAAAATAAATGATAATTTTGCATTGATATGATTTCCGTTATTTTGCGAAGTTGATAGGATATCATTTCTAAATGCAAAACTCTAAATGTAAACTACAAAGCTGAATTATTCAACGAAAGTTATAAAAAATTTTTATAAAAATATTATATTTTCTAAAATATTCTAAAATTTCTAATTCTAAAATATTCTCTATATTTTTATAAAAAAATTTTATAAAAATATTTTTATAAAAAATTTAGATTTATATGTAGAAACAAATTAGTGATACATCATACAACTTCTCCTGATTATTTATTTTCATTGATAATTATTGTTTGTAACATTTTTGCAGCATATTTATTAAAATGCTTTTTCCAAGATATCTCCTTTGTTTTAACACCATTTAGAAATTGGTTCATAAAAATAGTTATAATTTAATGCAAATTTTTCAAAATTTAATTGCAACATAAAAAGAAATAAAATTTAGAAATATGAATTGTAATAAGTGACTTTTCGTAAGGGTTTAGGTTCTATAATAGTGTGAGTGATTAAAAAATTTGTTTCTCAAAAAAGGAGATCGAATTCAAACGGATTCTTCTGGCTTACATTTTATGTCCTTTATTTTATCAAAGGGCGAATAATCATCGTGTACTGAAAACATAAAGAAATTTAACATTTGATCAGAGATATATACCCAACTGCTGGATGATAACTAGCTGTAAAGCACCATTCAGCGTTTCACGGCTTTTAGTTGATAGGACTTCGAGAATAGTTCATGATAAGGCCCATTGAACTAAACGTAATATATAGCAATAAATAACAGCAAATTTTATAGGGATAACATGATGTATTTTCGTTAATGGAAATTATTGTGGAAAGTTGTCCTCTGAAATAAAAAGTCTCACTTTTATCTAAGAATCCATGATGGACAATTGTTTCATTTGAAATCTTCTGCTCAATGTCATTAACTAACTTTCACAAAAGAATATCATATCAGTTCTGTTCCTGGAATAATGGCATGGGTTCATGTTGTATAGGAGAGTTGATTACCTTTATCATCAGCCTTATACCATTGAGCGTTATGTTTTATCATAATGTGGTGGTACAAATAATTGCACAGTCAACGTATCCTTAATTGGTTGTTAATTGGTGTCGTATTCAGTAATTCAAATGGTTCTGTGACTGTCAAAGACTCTAATAATATTCTCTTTGCTTAGATTTCCGTCAAATGGGTATTATTCAATGTTCTGAGAAAATGCTAGTATTGTTGGATAATTGAAAATATGACTTGGAGAGAGCTCTTCGTCAAGGTAATTTCTACTTTTTACAAACGTCCTTGTATTGTCTACATTTATTTTCATGCCACCTAACTGGGCTGTTATCAATCATGTAAATTGCCTTTGTGAATTTTCTGTGGGAATTAATCTCTCATATTTGTTGAAAACCTTATGGTTTTCTCTTTAAGTTGATATCAGTCAATTGCGTTTGCGTTATTGTGTGTAACATGACTTTTAGAAATGTTGATGTTTCAGTCTCTTGCTTTCTTAGCCAGTTCATCAGCTGCTTCATTGCCTTCGATTCCCACAAGCATCCACTGCATGGACATTGTTGCTTCATTTGACAAATTGTTAGGAGGGCACAAAGAGTCATTTTTATCGCTACATGTAACTAATATCCTGATTATCACTATGCTTTATTTTGATCTTCTCATCGTGTATTGCTTGAAATTAACATTCAACTCTAGTTTTTTATACCTTTTTATCTACATCTAAGTACATTTTGGATATTTATGAACGATAATTATAAAAAGAAATACCTGCTACTAATGGTACTTCCTATCACAATTATCAAAAAAATTATTATAAGCTCAATGATCAAGAAAAACATCGTATCCTCATTTGATAGCAAGCTATACCAAAGTATAGTAATCTATCAAACGACTACACAATTGACTGTTTGATGTTTATTTTATAAACTATACGATAAAGTTTGCATTTTCTATCATGGCCCTTAAACTCCATACTAAATCTGTTGTATTGATTTGAACATTTTTCCCAGCTTTGTGATCATTTCTTTATAAATAATTTCTATCAAAGAAATTGATATTTAATCAGAAATTTTTTATATTAATTTCAATTTTAATATTGATTAAGTCCATAGCTGGGAGGGATTTTAATATCTTTTAATAACTTCTCTGACTTTTCATATCTAATTTATATTTTCCACAGCCAAATCCCCCTTTGCCTTTGAGTAACATCAAAAGTGTAATCCTTAGTAAATTAGAAATGACAAAGTTTCCCTTTATGCTGATGTGGCTATGGACAGGTAATGTAAAACTCTACTTGATGGGAACAATAAAATCCCTGGCTCCTTACCACGAACTGTTGGTGTCTCTTGTTTCCGTGTGACAACTGGACATAATTATCAGCAGAAGCATCTTCATCGAATTTGTAAAATGGACTCTGATTGTTGTCCATTGTGCAATCATGGTGATATGGATGCTGCTCACCTCAAGAACTGCCCTGAAGTTTAAAAGTTTATGACTGACAACTCTTTTGAGGCAACTAAAGGACTTTATTGTTGTTTCTATACTTGTTCATCTTTTTATTGGTCTGCTTGTCGATTAATGGTATAGATTCCGAATACGGGCGTAAGATTAAAAAATACATAAATAAATACATATTTTCCATATGATTAACAAATTAAAAATTACTTATAGTATTTACTTTAAACAGTTCAGTTCCTTTTACGGAAATGTTTTTATAATTTACATAATTAAATACCCAAAAAGTTATTTAAAAGCTGCTTATTGTTAAATTAATATTATTCTGATTATGAATGTTCTGAATGAATTATCTCATTTATTTAAAGGATAATTATCTATCTTTTAACTTACATTATTGTGTTAATTATATTAAATATATTTTAGTAAATCTACCTAATTGTTATTATAATACCAATATTATTTTATTTTAAAATATTTTATATATTTAATAACGCGCACATTAGTTATAAGTAACAAATGTTTAAATTTGTATCAAATGTGAATTTTATTTTCTAGAAAACATTTTTGTCACTATGATAAATGAGAAATTTATTCAACGCAAACAAACACATATTTCAACCATTGTAAATCCTAATTTTGCATTCGCTTTTCAGAAAACGTACCAACTTGTTCCTTGATGTGGATTTAAGTCATGCGGCATGTTGGACTTACTCTTACTTTCAATTTTTTAAAGATTTCACTTTACAAAAAATAAAAAAAAACTTTATACTTGAAAACTTTTGAAATTATTCTGTTTATACTTTCACAAATTGTAAAAGAATGAGATGTTTGAAAATATATTAATATTTTAAATTAGTTAATAATTTTTTTCCAATTAAAACTTAATTGATCTCAATCACAGTTAGTTAATTAAACTCTCACTAGAAAATTAATTTTTATTCAAGATTTAATTTTATTAGCTTCGAAAAATAGTTTATAAAATTTATTACTATTTTCTATTTTTTATTCTGTGTATACTTTGTATAGAATATTTTAATTTACTTTAAAAAGGTAATAAATCTCAGCTATTGAACTTGACACACATACATAAAATCCATCCATAAAATTCAATAGAAATTTTCAGTTTTCCAATATCTATTTAATTATATGTGTTTACTTGTCAAAATTAATTAAAAATAACACCTAATGAATTTTATAATTTATATTTTTTGCGTGATTAATCAAATAGTTTTACAATTCTACTGCGCAAACTATAAATTTATTTTATATTTTCCGAACATTTTGCATTAAATGTTTCTTATACAAATCTATATATTAAAAGAAATTTGGATCAAAATTTAGTGTATTGATTTAAATTTTATCGTACAATGTACAATACAATTAAAAAAGTTAAATAAAAAAACTATTTGAAAAACTATTTAAAAAAGTTACAGAACTAATTCTATATTTCCTCCAGTAGTAAGTACTTGTTCTTAATTTATCTCCGATAAGTTTTGAATTTGTGCTTATTTACAAAAGTTGGATTATGAACAAATTCAATGAAACAAAAAATGTGTCTTTTTATTATAAGTTATGATCATATCAAATAATACTACCTTATTAATATGTTAAATTAATCGTGCATAACTTTATATTGTGCACTCATCTAAATAACAGTAAGTATAAAAAAATATTTTATAACATGATCATTAGTGATGAATAATTAATATGTCTTTTCTCACGCAATTTCATTATAATTTAACTAAATATGTTATTACAATTCTGATTTACTTAAGTAAGAAATATTCATAATTAGAAAACTTTCTTTCTGAACACTTTGCATTCTCAAAATACTTCTATTAATGTTCTGCGTGTATAAATGATAATTAAAGTAAATGACCTTTGATCTTAAATCAGAAAATTTCCTTTTGAATCTACCTGAAATATTTTAAAACTTCATTTACTTAAAGGATGAAATAATATTTTAATTTACAAAAACAAAATGTGAATGAAAATTTGCTTTAGAAATTCATGCTTCTACAAAGTTATTTATAAAATTTAATATTCAAGTATAAATGCTTATTTTTCAGTCTTCTTATAAAACAAATAATTACATTAAGAGATTTAGAATTTTATTTGAATCACTGAATCACAAATGGAATTTAAAGCGAATGTATTTCATAATGCATAACATAATGTCTTAACTATTAAACACATTAATATAGCAAACTCAAACTTGGATCATTTATTTAAACTATATTTTAATAATAGCAATATATGATGGCAAATTTTTGAAAACTTTAGATTGGAGGATTTTAAAACAAAATGTATGTTATAGTAAAGTTCATATATTAAATCCAAAACAGAATCTAAATATAATCGAATGTTTACAAATTACTACCATATGGTGTACTGTAATATACATTTACGATATTCATCTGTATGCAACACTTGGCTCAATTAGTTGTGGTTCTATTATAGATGATATTAAGCCAATATAACATCCATGACCCCAAGACATATGAAACTATGGTCAGGCAATGGAAAATTCTACTTGATGGGAACAACAAATTCCTAGCTCCTTACTACAAGCTGTTGGTGTCGCTTGTTTCCAGGTGATAACTGGACATGACTATCTACAAAGGCATCTGCATCGAATATGTATAATGGACTCTGCTCAATGTCCATTGTGCAGTCATGATAATGTGGATGCTGCTCACCTCAAGAACTGCCCTGAAGTCTTATATTTTATGACTAACAACTCTTTTGAGATTACTAATGGACTTTATTCTTGTTTTTATACTTTTTCATCTTTTTATTGGGTTGATCGTCGATTAATGGCAGAGATGCTGAGGACGGGCGTAAGATAAAAAAAGACTTATGATAAAGCATTGATATGGATATTATTCATGTGATTAATGGAAAAATCACAACTTTTTTTTGTAAAAACTTTTCACTTGGGTTAGAAAAATCCACCTATAGTTCTATTTTTATTCCTTTGCTTTTTTCTGTGAGTCATTAACTGCAATTGTTTGTGGTGCGTAGACTCTATGATGTGGTAAATTATAGGTCTATACTTACCAGACGTGGTGACGATAAATAAATGCCTTTCTGTTTTTGAAATCATTACATTCATTCACTAAGTTGCTCGAAGAAATGGCAAACACTCCTTAGCATTATAATAGTAGGAAGTCTAACAAATTGAAGATCTATAGTCATGGTGTATCTTTTTATGTAATGTAATTGCAGTAATAACCCTAAGGAATTGCCACAAATTTCAAAGCTATACTTACATTAAAAACAGGATAAAACTTTTTTGATGTTTTGATAAGTTGTTTTATATATTTTAATAAGTAAAGTGTTCGTTTATGTACCAATCCATGTAATGTATATTTGCAACAAAAATATACATTATATTTATTTCAGCATTTTTAACAAAATTGATGTTCACATGTGAATTTAGTTCTGATTTATTTCTATAGTGAAAGAAAAACCCTTGATTTTTAAACAATGATTAAAAAATTCACTTTAGATATTCACAGCAATAATCGACATTCATTTATTTGATCACCAAATAAAAATACATAAGTTAAAAAAAATAAATAAATAAAGCTCTTGAGTGGAAATGACAGGTTTATACCCGAATTCTCTGAATTTTTCCTTTCTTAAAAACAATTATATTATTTCTATCATTAAAGAGTTTGAACTACAAATGAGCAAATAAAAACATTTGAATCATTATGTATAATGGATACTGATTTATACAATAAACTAAATACAATTATTCTAATTAATGTATGTAATTTATTTTTTATAAGAGAGAACATTAGAGAATGAGAAACTATTTCAAACAATTTAATAAATTGGTAATTTATTTCTCAATTTAGGAATCTTGATGCCAAAAACAAAATTAAGCGAAACTAAAAAACGAAGCTAAGAACACTTCATATTTTACATACTTATTGAATATTTAAGAATTAAAAAAGTATGAATGTCTTAGATAACTTTGAAAATAAAGTACTAATTTTCTAAAACTTAAAGATAAAATTATTTATTTAAATGTAACTTTTTTTGCTTATGAATGATAATTTTTTTTCAATACTTCCTTGGAAAAATCAAAAACATTATAATTTCAATAATATGCCATATTTCCGTATACTTAAAAATTAAAATTTCATAAAGTTTTTGTTATCATTAAGAACAAATTATGTAATTAGATTCTTTCTAAAAATGATTCTGAGAGTAATTTGATAAATTATTTTCCCTAAAATCCCAGTGTTTAATTTAGATATAAAGAAAATTTATCTTATTATCTTCTGAAGCTTTTTCAATTATTCCATTTAATTTTACTAAGTAAATATGATCGCAACTTAATCTTCTTATGGTTTTAATTTTATTGAGCAAATAAATAAAGATCTTAAGTGACATTTTTAGTGAGATTATCCATAAAGATATTATATACTTAATGTCGTTATTTATTAAGACAGATATTAATGATTTAAGAATTTAATTAATTCAATTAATTTTTTATTTTACTAGAAACTCTGGATTATTCTTGACAGAATAAAAATCAAAAAATAATTTTATGCAAAATATTTTCAATTCTTTAAATATTCTCCGTTATTTATTTATTTTAAATTGTCATTTCATAAATAATTAGGTTTTTTTATCTGCTTAAATTCTTAACCGATTTCATGAAACTATATCTAGAGGAAAATAAGTTTTTTCTTAAAAACTTTGCTTTTAAATTTAAAAAAATAATATTAATTTAACTTATTATACTAACTTTTATTTTCTCATTTATTTGTTTATTAAATTTCAAAAAATAGTTTGTATGGTTCTAAAAATTCCTTAAATTATTGGAAGAGCTTACGAAAAATATACAATTTACGAAATATATTTCCTCGTTTCTTTTCGAAAATATTTTAGAAATGCAAAGCAGAGTCCCTTGATAACGAGCTACCCTTAAAGGTAGAATTTTCCTTTTTCTTTAATAACTTCTATATTTATGCTTGAAGTTTATTCAAGAAAAATTCAATATAATTTACTGTCACTAGTTATTATTTTTGTTTTGTTTCATCCTTACATTTTCTACAAAAATTTTTTAATATGAAAATGCATAATTGGATTCCCATCAGCTGTTTTTTGTTTCACAATTTCTCCGCAATTAAAATTATTTCTAAGATTATGGTTTTCTTATTTGTTTGTAATAACTTTCTCGCAATTATTCCAATATTTTTAAATAATCAAACGTAATATTTGGTTATATTCATCATTAAGAAAGTTATTCCTTCAATAAAATTGAAAATGTCGAAAATAAAATCTTTAAACAAATTTCTTAATATTTTAATAAGAAAAATTAATGTTTTCTCGTTTTAAAGAAATCTCAGATATTTTTAAATGAAATAAATTATTTTGTTAATAAAATGAAAAATTCCTGTATTGAATCATATTGCAATTTTGATTGGTTAATTTAATATCTTTTAATTATAACTATCTCTTATATCTTTTAAATTTTTAATTCATATATTTTAATTATTGCTTGCTTAATTGTGCGGTTTCTATTATTCTATGCATATTTGAAACTTTTACAACTTATCCTTTTAAACCATCCTTGTCAAAGCCAAGTTCGTAGCTTTCTATCATACATTTAAATAAATAATCAATTTTTCTTTTTGATTCTACATTTCGCTCTAATGGCTTGTTTCTTAAAGCAATACAAATGATGAAATGTTTTTAATTTGACTATAAATGTATGATGAATTTTGAAATTAAAAAATTTTACTTCAAAAAACATTATATATTTCCAACGGCGGGCTCTTGGGTGACGAACCCTATGCCAGAACAAGGCTAGAAATAGCTACCCAGCGGGCACCTGTGAACTAAGTCACGGAGGTGAGTAACGTTGATCGCGACATACCACCACAAACCCGTTTATAGGTTGGGCCACATTCATACATCATCACAGAAGAAAAGTCAGAGAAACACAGAGTGAACAGAGAAAGAAAGTAACATCCACGCCCAAACCGAGATTCGAACACGGACCCAAAACTCAGGAGTCAGGATCGCTAACAAGACACAGGCATCGGTCGAGATGTATATATATATATATATCCATTGGATCAATATAATGTATATCCATTGGATGCACATCAATTTATAACTATCCCTATCTAAAATAAATCATTTCACTGGAATCAGGAAACCTTTAAAGAAATTTATAATTGAGAATCCATAGATATCATAGTGAATCCTACCCGTTTAATGATGTAACCAAGTATGAAAGATCAATTGCAAGTATTCTCGCAAACTTTAATAATATCACGTTCTGATTACACCCTAAATTTAATATCTAGAATGCATTCATTTATTAATTATATTAATTTTTCTAATTTTATTTAATTATTGAATAATTACATTCATTATCTCATGATATCAGCTGATTTTGCCACTAAATACTTGTCTTACATTGATTAGATGAAATTTTTTGTTGTTTTATTTTATTTAAAAGTATCTAAAAAGATTTTATTCTATGTTAGTGTAAACAACGTGACTGTAAGATTTTAAAGTTACTGCATTATTTTTACAAGAACAAAGTATATAAATAAATTTAGAAAATAATTAAACTATCTAAAATAAAAGTTAATATTTATATTCGTACCTTTTTTTTTAATTATTCATTAGACTTGTGAAAAAACTTATTTAAAAACGTGTTATTATCTTTTTTTGCATTAACTATCTATTTATGTAGAAAAGATTGTTAGATGTAACAAACGTAAGCCATTTTGTGCATTCATTTTATCCGTATAGTTATATTTAATTAAATATACAAATCTATCTTCATTTCATTTGACAATAATAACATAACTGATGCCACTGAAAACAAATCCAAATTAAAATAAAAACACGGAATTATATTGGCCAAAATTAATCAGCTAAACTTCTCAAAGATGATGTACATATGATCTCAACTTTGCTCTTTTCATTGCAGGTTCATTTATTTGTATCTAAGTTTTTTTAAGTACTTGTGTTTATCAGAATGAAATATATTTAATTCAATAGGAATATTTGCCATTACATACATAAGCTTAACATAAAAGGAGTAAAATACATTTTAATTTGTTCCTAAAGTTTATTTTCATCTTTCATTTCAAAATTCTTGTCACACTTAACTTCACATAAAATCCGTAGTTTCCCGCTATTTATATTTTATTTACTTTAATTTTTTTCCTTCGTAATTTAATATATTTTCAAAAAAAATATTACTATTTAGGTAAATTCAAATATTTTTTTCGTCCAAAATCTTGTTTTACCTGTTATAAATAAACTTAAAAAAAATTGTCTTATTAGCAGAAAAATTCTAACAAATCTAGACGTAGTTTCGATGCTATTCTAGATGGTTGATGACACAACGTCGATAACTTCACCTCTATTAATTAATTTTATTTTCCAATTACATTTTAGATTATTTTATTTATAAGCATTTAATTAATTTTAGATATTCTTAAATTACTATATCACGAAGCATGCAATTTTTGTTTTGAAATCAACACAATTACTGGTAGATATATTTTTGAATTGTAGAACAACCACATAACTAACAAAAATTAAATATAATATAATTACTCCAAGAAAATTTTAATCAACATTAATAATTTACAATTTAGCATTTATGAGTATTGCCATAAATTTTCTCTAAATTATGAGATACAATTTTTTGAATAGACTTCGATTTTTGTCCGAAAGTTGTATTTTAAAAACATTTTGTGGTGAAGTTGAATAATATTGGTATGGTAAAAATTTTACTTTCCTCGAAACAATCTATCCATATGTATAAAATATTTTTGGTAATAATTTAAAGAAAAATATTCATTTATGGAAATTATTTTTCATAAAAAACTTGTTTCTCTTTAAATCAAGACAACATCACTAAATGCGCCAAATAAATAATTTTTCAAGAGATTACGGTAATAACACAAAATACCACATAGCTAATGAGGACACAATTTAAGCAATTATTTTGGGCAATTTCAAAACAGATTTTTGAGATGATAGAGTGGCATACTTCTTTATTAAGAAATGATAATTGCAACCTATGTTAATAGGCACACTTTAGGCAAATGGAATGCAAATTATTTCCTCGCCATTCGAAAACTGTATTTTCAGATTGAGTTGTTGAACATTAACGAATTCGTTAATTGCTCCATAAAGAAACTCACCATTTTCAGGGACTGCGTCATTATTTTCTCTTAGGTTTCTCTGAAAAATGTGGCTTTAAAAATATTTCACCTATATTCTAGGTTATGAAAGACACTTTAGATTGTAATTGCTCTGTAAAATAAACTGAAAACTCAGTTTTAAATGATTTTAAACTGTTTCAGTTTTAAACGATATCGAATATTATTTTATTATAGCTCCTGTAATAGTATGACTACGTGATTAATAGAAAATACATAGTGTGTAAAACAAAATCCAAACTTAAACTACAATTTTGCAATCGTTGAGCACATTTAATTTTTTTTAATATATAAAATTTTGTGTAAGATAGTTGTGTTAATATTATTATTTAATTTTGTTATAATTATTAATTAATATTTATATGGTTCCTTGATCTTTACAATAAGTAGTTTTATTTTTCTCTCTACCACTAAATCTGCAAGTAAATAATATAACCCTTTATAACTAAGTAAATTTATTGGTATTCTAAATATATCGTTGAAACTTTCTACATAGAAACAATTCACCTTCGAAGTTTCGACCTTAATAAACAATAAATTGTGTTTTATATTCTTAACAATTTGGTAGTTTTTAAATAAAATTTAGTCATTTAAAGTCACATACGTGTGTATAAGGTGTGAAACTTTTGGTGGTAAACAACATAGTATATAAATATATATAAAATTTTAGAATAATGGCTATTCGCTACAAGACAAGATAAATTGTAGAGTAACCGCTCTTTAGTATCACACATCATCTTGCACACACAAAAATGCGGAGAAAATAACGAGTTCATCATGTATTGCTTTGCATAGGGTTGCAAAACTTAGATAATAACTCCTTCCTCAACAAAGCACTTGAACGAATCGCATTGCAAAGTCTACACCGATGAATGAATGTGACTAATGATAAATGTTATTCTTTATGAGCTTTCCATGATACAGCAATGCAGTTGTTGCAAAATCATGATTATCTCTATTTAACCCTAAGCTGAGCTCTACCTGTTGGATGGAATCAGCTGGTGGAGAATCTTCGAAATCTAGAAGCAGATGGCATCCGAATTCTTAATCTGTCATCTCCAGTGGTATTGTTTCCCTTGGAGGACATTACAACATATTTAACGTATTCCCGCCACCTTCAGAGAACACGATAGATCTTCGGTTAAGGGAGATTCACATTCATTACTTTTAGATAAAGAAAACGGAACCCTAATCAACCAGAATACCGCGCCCCTTGATATAATTGATGACATTTGAGTGCAAACCATTCCTTCTTTTCTTCGCATTATTGAAAATAAAAATCGTTTGATTTTTGAGGAAGGGCAATTAAAATGAATTAAGAAATGACAATTTTTAAAGTTCTTTCTTAATTCGAAGGAATAGTAGTGAAGTCGAGGAAATAATTTACCACTAAGAATACTGCCATTCTTCACTTCTTGCAATTCATAGCCATTCTATCATATCATGATATTTTATCTTGGACACAATGACTCGTGTTTATAAAATAAGGGTGTATGACAGAATTTATGAGACACGTTGTCTAAATAAATACAGCTGCTCAAGAGAATACTAGAATAAAGAAACTTCTAATAATTTATTAATAAAAATTTAATTCCAAATTTAAATATTTTTCAACATATAAGAGAGAGTAATGGTGTAATTATAACAGTAATTGAATTATATATATATCTGAGGGAAATATTTTACAAAATAAATACATTTTTTTGATTGTTTGATTGTAAATATAAGTAAACATTTTGGAAAACAAATGTAATAAATAGCATTTCCACAAGGAAATTTTGAAGCCTCATTTACTGTTTAAAATTTGATTTGATGCTTAAAATTTAGTTTTAATATAATTCAAGGCCGAATGGGTAGAAAGCTGCTGAAATTCAGGTTGACAAACAAGAATTTACAATTTATCATTAGAAACATCTGCCAATCTTTATAAAATTATATATACACAGATTTTTTTCGTTTTCTTGTGGAGAAATCATCTGGTTAATAAAATCAGTAGCCATTTCCCCAAAATCAAGAAGAAAATAATGGTCTATATTAAATTAATTATTATGTATTATTTGCAAGCATTTTTTCTAGCATAGAAGTTTCGATTAATGTATAGCAAAATATCGACTAATAATTATTAACTTGTTCGAAATACAATGACTAATATTAATTTGTTTAATATGATATTTTAATGATTATTCTTTGAATTATTTTAAAATCAAAATATCCCACATTACCTTCATTAGGGACGTTATTTTTTATACGACAGTACAAAATATTCAGAAAATTCTAGAACAACTTATGAATTTTAGTTCGAGTAAAACTTTTCGTAGATAAAAAAATGTGTGTCACAATTATATAATACATGCTATAAGTTAAATTTGTCAAAATTAATCTTTTAAAAACAGAATACATTGTGGTGCAAGGAAGGGATGCGTCCAATGTATCAAATTTTATTACACTTAAATTTCGCAAAGTTTAATTTAGTATTTCATAGATTTGTGTACGTGCAACTTTCAATTACAATAGGAAGAAAATTTTTTTATCACTTTCCTTGGATATAAAATAAAACTTCTGCTTGTAGTCAAAATTATCTAAATTTTTCCTTAGAAAAAAATCTCTTCAACATAATTTTAACTTATCGCTTTCAAAATCTCAAATTTTAGGAAATAAATCTTCCTGCAAGAGAAAATCGTATTCATACTAAAACATTTTTATTAAGAGACTGAAACTGCCTGTTACTTTTTCCTGGAATGATAAAAAAACTACTTTTGAATTCCTCTTTATTTTTATCTTCAACTTCGTCTATCCATCTTGTTTCCCGGATGGTGAGATCTTTCTGCATCTTCCCTAAAAGGCAAGCTATTGATACATAGTTTTATCTTTATTTTCGCTTCCTATTTATTAAGGTCTCGCATGATTTTGTTATTCTGTGCCTTTCCCTCTATACGTTTCCCTTATTTCCTCCTTTTCGATTTATTTTGAATGCGATGCCCTTAGAATTTCAGATGCTTGTGACATTTGAAGGGAATTTTAAAGGTTCTTCTTTTTTTTTCTTTCGGAATATATGCTGTCGTATTATTGAAGACACGGCGCTTTACATTTGAAATGCTCTTTGACAAATAAAAATGGTACGAATATAGATTATCTCATGTTTGTACTCTAAAAAGGGTAGCATCATTTAATGATCAAAATACCGAAAAGGAGATAAAAAAGCTCTTACCGACCTGTTGGTAAAAAAAAAAAATTGACTTGAAAATATCTGAATCAATATACATAATGATGGATGAAGCCTTATATATTGTCTCGATAAAATAAAACTCACAATAAAATTCTCAGCTTAAAATACTTGGATCCGAAACAGGAGAAAATCACAGTACATTAGCCTTACAAGAAATTCATTTAAAGCATTTTCACAGTTACTTTTTACTAATAAATAATTTTAGTCTAACATTTATATAAATTTTAAATAAATTAAACGTAAAATATCGTTTATTTTTATGTTACTGTCACATGGCATTTGACATTTTATAATTGTCTCATTCAATTTTGATGACAGGGACATCAATTTTCGAATTTTATTGTTAGGTTATTGCCCTTTATATGTTTTCGTAAAAGTATTGCCACCTTCTATACATAAATATTTTTCGCATGACCATATCCATCTACCTTCTTAAATTAATTGGATGTAACAGAACTTCATGAGGTCCTTTGCAAGATAATTTATCACCTGTTAGCGCATGCCCGTCTATTGCGCCTGCGTTCAAACAGCAGATGTACTCCAAGCAGGAAGGGAGTGGGTAAATAACTCTGGTACGACACCCACATTTTATATAAGCTCCTGCATTAATGTTTAATTTGTGTTATTTGTAAAATAAATGTGGCTGTGTTACCAATAACAGCTAGTCCGTCTTCTCTTTCTTTATTAATAATACGAACTGTTGTGTGACATTACCTTTAGCTTAAAAATATATTCAAACTCTTTTCTTAGTTAAATAATTAATCCTGTTAATTTTTTACAAGTTCCTTTCAGTTTTATAACTGACTATGAAACAATAATATTTAAATAACCGCATATTTAATAGCAGCGTTGAACAATGTTGAAAGATCTTTTAAACACGTAATTGTTTATATTATTTATATGAACTGCTCTCAGTTGCCAAACTAAAGTCTTGGTATTAAGTATTTTTCCATGCATAAAATGATTTGCATATGTATTGATTTTCCATGTCATTTTGCTTTTTTTTTCCATAAATTTGTCAAAAAAATATTTCTATCTTTTCATCAAACAACAAATATATGTATATAATTATAGCATCAAACATTTTTGCAAGCCAATAATTGTAATCCCACAAGAAAAATACTGCCACTGATTTATAGGGTCAAATTGTTAAGTATTTATATTAAATTGTGCAGTAATTGCAATAGCATGTTGATTTTAAAAAACTATTGAATTCTAGAATATTTTTAGAACTTATATATAACTTGAGTTATATTGCATTCTTACAATTAATATGCTCCTATTATGTAAACCAAAACTAACTTTAAAAGAAAAAATATCACGATAAATACATAATTTGAAATATTTTAATTGATAGAAAACCTTTTAATTGAAAATTAAGTTGTGGCATTTTTTTTAAAAAATGCATTTTGTATGTTGAGAGCTGCATTGCGTCTATAGCACAAGGAATACGTATGTTGTGTGTGTATCCCGATAAATTTAAAATACAAATTCTGATAACTTATTTTGGCTTCGGTTTCTCACTCTGGATATATTTTATACAGGAAAGCTAATAATATCCAAACGTACATTTCAATATGAATTCAGAGCTACTGCAAACATTCCTATCTAAGAAGGAGACCAAATTCACGAGCTTTCGAACTAAAAGACTCTTTCATTCACATGTCTGCTAGAAGAGATGCCGACAAATCTATCCTCATAAATCAAAAATATGCCATACATATTCCACTTTTCAAAAAATCGAGATAGGAAACTGATTTTTGGTGAGATTCTAAAATTTTAATTTGATTAAAAACATTTTCTAAATGAAGTACCCAATTATAACTGGGTCTGAAACACATTCTATTTCAAAATGCTAACAACATCGCTAGTTTGATTTAGTATAGGAAAACCTAAGTATATCAAATTTACGCCACATTTATATATCTACACGATACATGAATTTGCTTACATTTTATATTACTTTAACCATTTATACTATGCATAGTTTATATCTAGTTATGGATAATTTTTTATGGATAGTTTATGCATAATTCATTTGATAGCCGAAAAAATGTAATTACTGTTTGTAGAAGAATAAATTATTTTCTTTTTTATATAATTAAAAGTTTCAGTTTCTTATAGAAAATGTTAAGTATTAAGTTATTTTATGCGATATTTATTATTTTTGGATATAATTTTCTAAGCAATATAATATTTATGACATACTCCCAACTGTTAAATTTAAATCTAGTTACCCTAGCTTCGACCTCTTAGTATTACCATTGAATTTGTTTTATAGCCTATTAAATATTTTATTTCCAGACACTTTTGGTGTGACCTCAAAAAGAAAGCATTTTTTGCCCGCTTAAGGCTTCACATATGATGTTTCATACTGCAAGTAGATTTTTTCGTTATAATATTTATTTGCAAGTAATGTGTGTGTGTGTGTGTGTGTGTGTGTGTGTGTGTGTGTGTGTGTGTGTGTGTGTGTGTGTGTGTGTGTGTGTGTGTGTGTGTGTGTGTGTGTGTGTGTGTGTGTGTGTGTGTGTGTGTGTGTGTGTGTGTGTGTGAATTCTTAATAATTTATATTTTAGTAAATACTTCATTATTTATAATTTAAATTACTATAATAGGAAAACTCTGATTTGACAATTTAAAAAACATATATCGGCATTGAAATAATACATGGCTACAAAATATTTGAATGTTTGAAAGAAGTCTGATCTGTCCTTAAGTAACCTGTGATTTTGCATAAAAACAAAGTTGCAGAAAGACTAAAATTTATACCATGTATACAAATTTTATTACGCATAATATATTTTATACTCTTTCAAAAAATTATGCATCATCAACAAAGTTGTTGCAAAACTGAAGTACATATCATGCATCACACGTGATTAAAAAATCAGTTATGTGAAGTGCTTAAAACCAATGTGATTATTAAAATTAAGAATACAATAAATTTTTTATTCTGTATTGCATTATAGTATATTATTTCAATATATTATTGCCGTTGAAAAAACGATCTCTCTTTAAATTGATTGTTGTTTACCTTTGGTGTAAACGAGGAAGTATTGTTTATTGTAATTTAGTGCTTTCTCAGTGCAAAAATGACCCTACAAAAAGTGAGTGACAATTCAAAATCTGCGAGTATCTGGGCTCTATTTAATTAGTATTCAGCAGCTCTTACTATAATGATTAGTAATGTAGACCTGACACTCAATGATCTCTTGTAAAATGAATATTTAAATTGTACAACAATAAGAATTTAAATAAAAAGGTTTGATTTCTTGAGTAATTAAAATTGAATTACCATTTTTAAAACTCGTAATTTCAAATAAAAATGTCTTTAAGATATAACCGACAGTATTATGATAATTATCTAAATTTAAAAGCTCAAGCACAGGTGCCGTATAATCAAAGAACTGTTGCCAAGATGACGTAAATACTATGGTTATCAAAATAGAAATTTCTGCATAATTCTTATAGGTCTCCAGATGTATGACGTAACAAAAACAAGGTTTGCTAGATGCATAAGAAAATCCACCAAAAATTCGCCTATCTCAGAATTTGGTGCATAGATTATATGGCATCTGTGGCAAAGCTCATAATAGACTCCAAAAATGTATTTGTCAAATAAATGTGTCATTCAGTTTAATAATAGAAATGATGTGTGTGATAATTGCGTAGTTTAGTAACAGTTGATAATAAAAGATGTAGCCAATCACAACAGTATATTAGCTTGCTTCGGCCAACTAATATAAGTGTGGTTTGAGTAATCAAGACAGCAGTTACATCTAGCTCAACAGTGTTGTTGTAATCTATTCAATATTGTTTGCAAGTTGGCATATGGCCATTATTATCAAGGTTCAAAGTTTATTTTGAAGACTATATATCGTGTATTTAAAACAGGATATCAAGGTAATTAGACAACTTGATGATTCGAAACATCTAATAAAGTATCCATCAATAAACACTAGCCCCGCAAAGGTGCCTTGTAGTCCATGATTCCAAATTCTGAATTTTTTTGGTGATAAAGAAATGTTGTCAAGATGACGTATCGTGACTTGCGCGATGATATAAATATTAGGATTACAAAAATAGTTTTTTCTGCATAATTCTTTTAGGTTTCCATATCGGACTTAATAAAAACGAAGTTGCCAGATACATGTGAAAATCTGCCAAAGTATTGCCAATCTCAGAATTTGGCAACCTGGATTATAGAGCACATGTGCCCACTAGCCTATGTAGTTTTATTTGTGCCTATCTCAGGCAAAAACGATAATATCTGATAGGGTAGGAATCTTAGTAGAGCAAACACCCTTGGCGCGAATGATTTTGTTTCGTGATCATTGGGGTTTGCACCTATCTTGATAGCCCTACTATAATACACTAGATATAGTAAACTAAACTATTTCGTTCTGGCTTGGCATTTTTATCAAATTATCGCCGAGGTTTTGAACTCTCCTAGGATTTCACCATTAAATGAAAGAAGTTGATATTCAAATCTTTATCATTTAAGTTAATGATACTATAAACACACAGATTGATTGAGAGAATCATTTAACCTAACTTTAGAAATTGTGAACCAAACCACCGACACAACTAGTGTAAGAACCTAGGAGTGAATTTCAAGAGCAGATAATTTACATTAGTGCTGCTGGAGAAGAGTACTAGGGTTGAAACCTAAGGGAATCACGCTACATATGTGTCTTCTATCAATAAGTCAATATATTCAGTTGTACTCGACCACATACTAATAATCATTACAACAATAATCACAAAAATATAATCTCCCTCAATGGGCTGTCTTATCATCATTTTCCCAATTTAACATATTTTATCATTCTTCGAAAGTCAAATTCAACTGTCTCGAAATATTCTTAAACTGCTTTACCAATGTTTCTGATAGCAACTTTTCAATAACATCTTTCTGGTAGCGTCTGATCACCTTTTCAAATTTCACATCACATGTGCATTTCAGTTCATATAGCTGTCAAATATGGCTTTACAGCCTAATAAAATAACATTTTTCCCTGTAATTAATGAATGAAATATCTTTTTTTATTTTAAATTTGAAAAATGTTTATCACTATCCCAAATACTTTGTGCACCGACTGTTATGGTCATGTTTCAACTTTTTCTACTACTTCTTTTTGTGTTTCAATTAACAAGTTATATTTCTCCAACACTGTGTATATATTATTTCAAGCAAAATCAGATCTTCGATATTTCTATTTTTATGAGGATATTTTTTCTTGTAATTTTCAAAATCAATTAACTAGTTTTATTTAAAAATTTATTTCACGGTTATTTTTTTATTGTATCAAACGAAACACTCACATAACAATAATTAAATATCAAGATAAATAAATATGTTGATGAAATTTTAACTTACATTTCAGTAAATTTCATTTATTTTTATTTGTCGTTATAAATGATTCCCAATGGAAGTACGCACATACATATGATATGAAACAGTATTGATCATATTTTGAGTAAAAGCTTTTTCCATTTTTTACGAATACAATAAATTTATATTTAATGCATGAGAACTTTCGATAGACACACAAATTGAGTCTTTTCCTTGTTTAAAGTACCATAAGGCTAAATCTGAGTTTCATCACTAATAATATTTGACTAAATAATATTAAGTAATGATATATGAATTGTCATAAGTATCTTCCTTACCTATTGTTCTTTTCTTAATCACGTGGTTTCATATCTTAATCCCAAAACCTCATTGAAAATGCATAGATATCATTTTAATTTATATGAATTTTTTTATCTAATACTTATTCTTTCTGTGTTTAATTAATTGAATTATTTTGCATACTTTAAACTGAGAATAGCATAGTTCGAAATTGCACTTCTTCGAATTGCAATCGTGGCAAACTTTTCATTAGTTTTTCCCATTCAAAATGGATTTTATTTCTCGAAAGATTTGATTAAAGATGATAATCAATTTTAAATAACATTGGAGACAAGAAGTATTTGAAAGTTCCTGATAATTTTGTATTTTCCACGTTGTTTCTTTATAAAATTCTTACATTTAATATTAATTCCAAATTGTTTAGAATTCGTAGAAATATAATTCGTAAAAAAAAGGCTAAAATGTCTATAAATTGGGGAAAATGTAATGCAGGAATGTTATAGTGAAAAGTTATATTAAAAGTTCAAAAGAGAAAGAAAGAAAGAGAGACCTGGTTTGTGAACAAAGGATGATATCAAAAAGATACGTGACAATATAAAAGTATTGGATTATTGTAAAAATCATTCTGATTATTTTATAATGACTAAGTTTTAATATTTTCTGAAGTAACTGAAAGGATGAACCGAACCAATGCAAATGATCTAGCAGCATCTTATATCTAATTAATTTAAAACAGTCTTCCAAATTTTAAATTATAACTAAGTATCGGAAAAAATTTCAAGAATGTCAATTTTTAATCTTAATAATAAAAACACTTTTATTTTTATTTGTTACGAAAATTTTTTTCGTTCATTTCCATCTAAATCAATAATAGTTTGCAATTTATAATATTTATGATAAATGCTTAGTATTTAATATGCTCAAAATTTAAAAAATGCATTCCTTAAAAGGTTATGCTTATAATTTTAGGACAATAATACTCAAAACCTTTAAGCTAAGAGGTTTGTAATACTCTTCTAAAACCAAGTACCTTGTAACTTTGGACCATGGTCAGGTAAAGATATCATATCGGAACTAGCAATATCTACGCCACACTAAATGAAAAACCTAGGACGTCACATATTTACGCGGATACGTCTCCTACACAAGAAGCTCCATCAACTCAGCGACGGAGATTGTGGCCTAGCTCCCAATCAAAGCTATCAGCAAATAATGCTTCACTTTCGCTAATCTTTGTAGGAAATGGCATGATCCGCTGAAGCTTTAGAAAATCACTGATAGAAATATATAATACATGCAAACAACTAAAGTTTCGTACTCAATTGTTCACATCGTACCCAGTTTTTATCTAAAAGAGAACATTGACTCATTTTGCATCTACTTTGATTGATTGGAGATTATTTAAGAGAAACTGATAAAAAATATTTTTAATAACGGTTGGCACTGAGTGACCCAACTCTTCACCACAACAACGCAGGAATCTGCTTTTCATTTATCGTCAACCGCTGGGCATCTGTGAACCAAGTCAGTAGCATTACCCACGCCATACCACCACAAAATTCCTTTTTAGAGTGGGCCACATACATACATCATCTCAAAAGAAAGGACAGTGAAACACAGAGAGAAACAGCCATGCCCTAACCTGCCATCAAAGCCGGGACCAACAGATTAGGAGTTAGGAATGTTAACCACTCAGCCATCAGCCCCAGCTGTTGAAAAATATAGAAGATATCTTTGAGTTGAATGTCAGTAATTAACAACTGAAGAATGATGTAGTATTCCAGGTCTCGAATGAAATCACAAGTTGTATCGAATGCTTTAAGAATATCATCCAAAGATACATGATGAGATGAACATAACACTAAAAAAATATATACAACACATATTTACCTAATAAAAGATTCTAATTCATAGTATTAAATGTTTTTATGAGTAGTTACGAGCTTCGGACTGAATTCTGCGCTTATGTTTTGACGGATTAGAATAAAAAAAAATATACAATCTACGTATTTCTTAATCGTAAAAAGCTAACTATTGGTGTATAAAACTTCTTACTTTTTAATAATAGAATAATAGAAATAGGAACATTAATTATGATATACATTAGGAGAACTGCAGGATAGGTTCATTCAAAATATGAAACACGCGTATTTCTTATTACCTTGAAGATTAACTGCGTTTACAGAAATGAGCATCAATAATAGGAATAAAAAATAGACATAATATGCAGTTCGAAATTTCTTAACATATTTAAATCAAATTGGGTGCACGTTTATCATCATTTCAGACAGTTAACAACACTGAAAAGAAATGCATTGCTTACCCAAAAATGGAATTAAAGGAATAAAAAGGAGCCATGTCATATGATATGATGGTTGAAAGAAGGAGAAACTCGATATTTTGTACAAAAATTCTTTGCTCAGTTACTCAATTCAAGTGAAATTGTATTAGTTCTTAGTTTAATGCACTTCATAGGACGAAAAACGGGCATAAATTGAAATATGATCACTCAAAAATTGCCAAAATTAGAAATCTATTATAGGTTCTGCTCAATATAAGAAGCAATTAATCATAATTTAAGTACTTTTATCTCTAGCAGTATCAGAAATATATGAAACAAATGTCGTTACAATTTGTAAATTGATTATTAGAGAATGCGTAATCTATGTAGTCATAACAATATACTCTGCACATAAAAGAATAAAGAAATTTTCTGTTGTAACAAGGGAGTACCTGAACCATAATTTGTACTTTTAATGAATGGAGTACCTAAAGCCAAAGCTTATACTCAACGATAACAGCGTTGGATCATTATAATGTTTGGAATCCTAAAGATAAATCGGAGCTCATTCGTTGGATTAATTTCCAAATTAAGTTAAATTTCAAGTTCTACGAAAGTAAGGGAAAAAAATGAAAAATGTGTTCAGAATGACCGAAAACAACATCGAGTCCTGGTTTTTGGTTAGAATAATAAAAACTAACAAATATCATAACATATAATATCTACTCACAAAGTTACAGTAAAAACTCTTGGTTTCTCAAAATGAGTACAGGTATAGAAATACGATAAAATATTTCATAATGATGGATTAAATCTGTGTTTTCAAGCTCATTGAGATAAGTAGTGATATTTTCAATGTTTTTAATCAAAACTTTGAATATCATTAGCATTGGTAACAAGAAAAGTGAAAAAACGTTCTAATTGTTGATTTAAATTATAACACTTGACTCTTAAAACACTTGAAGTCTAAATCTAAATCTGAAATTAATGTTGCTTTATCACTGTAATTAAATTAATCTTTTTTATGGTGAAACTAATATTGAATAAACTACACTACTGGCCATTAAAATTGCAAAACCAGGAAGAAATGCAGATAACAAAATGATATTTATTGGACAAATATATTATACTAGAAATAACAAGTGATTAAATTTTCAAAAAATTTGGCTGGATAGATCCTGAGAAATCAGTACCCAGAACAACCACCTCTGGCAGTAATAACAGCAGTTATACGCCTGGGCATTGAGTCAAACAGAGATTGGATTGCATGTACAGGTACAGATGCCCATGCAGCTTCAACACGATGCCACAGTTCATCAACCGTAGTGGCTGGCGTTTGGTGACGAGAAAGTCGCTCGGAAACCATTGACCAGACGTTTTCTATTGGTGAAAGATCTGGAGAACGTGCTGGCCAGGGCAAAAGCCGAACATGTTCCGTATCAAAGAAGGTCCGTACAATACCAGCAACATGCGGTGGGGCATTATCCTGCTGAAACGTAGGGTTTCGCAGGGCTCGAATAATGGGTAGAGCCACGGGTCGTAACTCACCAGAAATGTAACGTGCACTGCTCAAAGCACCGTCAATGCGAACAAGAGGTGACCGAGACGTGTATCCAATGGCACCTCATACCATCACGCCAGGTGATGGGCCAGTATGACGATGACGAATGCACGCTGCCAGTGTGCGTTCACCACGGTGCCGCCAAACACGGATGCGACCATCATGATGCTGTACACAGAACCTGGATTCATCTGAAAAGATGACGTCTCGTCTCACCATTCGAGCGCCCAGGTTCGTCATTGATCACACCATTGAAGGCGCTCTTGTCTATGACGTAGCGTCAAGGAAAGCCGCAGACATGGCCTCCTAGCTGAAACTCCATGCTGCTGCAAACGTCGTCGAACTGTTCGTGTAGACATTTGTTGTCTTCCAAACGACCCCGTTTCTTGACTCACGGCTCGTGACGTGGTTGCACGATTCATTACGGCCATGCGGATAATATGCCTGTCTTCTCGGCTGCTAGTGATAGGTGGCCTTTGAGATCCCGCATGGCGTTCCGTATTACCGTCCTGAACCCATCGATTCCATATTCTGCTAACAGTCATTGGATCTCGACCGACGCGAGCAGCAATACTGCGATAAGATAAACCGCAATCCCAGTACGCTACAATTCGACCTTTATCAAAGTCAAAAACGTGCTGCTACGTATTTCTCCTTCTTACACGAGGCATCACAACAACTTTTCACCAGGCAACAACGTTCAAATGCAATTTGTGTATGAGGAAACGTCTGAACCATTTCCTCATTTAAACACAATATAGGTGTCGCTACTGGCGCCTGCTTTGTCTGAATGCTCTGAAAAGCTAATCATTTGCATATCACACCACCTTTTTCCATTCGTATAAATTTCAAGTCTGTAGCATGTCGCCTTCTTGGTGTAGCAATTTTAATGGCCAGCAGTGTAATTCCGCTGCTGCTGTGTGTGTGTGGGGGGGGGGGTAATTTATCTATTGATAGTATCATTCATAAAATTTAAAGTAAAAATTAAAAGACTGATAAAAAAATTTATACATAAGTTGATTTAATAAATATAAAAAAAGCAAAATTAATTAGACCTTTTCCCAATAACGTATGGAAAGTGCTTGTTTATACATCTTTATAACTTTTAGTAAATCTTTTTAACTAAAATAATAAACGGAATATAAAAAAGTAAAAAGGAATACAATGTGAATATTAATAATAAATAATAGTAATGAAAAAAGAATATATATATATATATATTTAAAATATTTCTTAAATTTTTGGATAATCAATTAAAATATTTCTTGTATTTTATTTAAATTAGAAATTTTTCCAAACATTCAAGTATGAATTTTTTTTTATTCTATGCATCATTCACTTTCTTCTTTCGAATAGTTTTTCTTTCATTAATTATGACACGTGCTCAGTAAATATGAGGAATCGAAATTCTGGCGGTCGGTCGTTGACCAGTTACCATGGGTGCCATGGTCTGGAGAAAAATTTCTCATCTTCAGATCAATGTACAAAATTTAGAATGAATCTTATGGTGGTGCCATCTATCGGAAGATTCTAGAGCAAAGTTGTACTTTCACTTTAATGGTACTCTCTTTAAAACGAAAGATGCACCCTACCTATTTTAATTCGTACAGCCAACGACATAGCGAGCTTGGCTTGTCCAAGTGTCAAGTAACAACAACAACATAAATGTATCTAATACAACCCTAAATTTTATATTTAAATATATAAATATTTTAATTTCTCTCAAAAGAATTTTCATTGTATTTTTGAATTGAAAATATTATTTTTATCAACTGAAAAAAATTTAATTTCATATTGTTAAGAAATCTCTTTACTTAAAATAAATGATCTTCATACAGCCTTTCATTCAGAAAAAAAGTAATTAAAAAAATAATTCTAGAGCTAAATATGATAAATTTTCTTCTTTACTTCCTAACAAATATCAATTTCAAATGTATGACTATTTCACATTTTGACTTCTCCCACACATACAACAATATACATTTTAGACAATCACACTACACTTTTATCATATATGAAATTACCGGAGCTACGTAAAGAATTTTAGATTATTTTTTATTTTTATTTTTTTAGTAAAAAAGACTTAGAGTTTAGAAAGATGAAACATATTACTTTACTCACTTTTAGTAATATTTTACAAGTTTTTAAGTCTGTTATAAACACAAATTGTAAAAACTTCCCAATATGTTTCTTAAAATTTTCTTTTAATTTGTATACAATATGATTGAATTTACGTAATATATATAATCTAAATTATATTTTCCACAATAATATTAATAAGAGTTACATAGACCTTTTAATTTTGCATGCCTTGTTTGTAAAGCTTAATGTAATTTTATAAAATTATTTTTACAAACTCCAAAAATTTAAATCACATTCATAAGTAATTGTAATTTCCTTTTAAATCAGAGTGCATAAAAACAAAACACATAGGATTGTTTCAATTTTTTTAAAATGTCTGCATAGACACTGTATTCGAAAACATAGTTATGTTTAAAAAAAATGTAAGCGTTTCGAATGTCAGAGTTCAATCTCTATTAAGTAATTAAAACAATGCGTTATTCCTAAATTAAGTGATAATAAATTTCTATTATTTTAAAATGGTTTGATTGTTTCAAACTAGTTCAATGAAATAAATATTAAAATACAAGTAATTTTTTTTTTCCTTTGTATTGAGGTATACAATATTTCTGAAAGATGATACCATAAAAAGCTTCTTATAAAATCAAATTTACATAACAAGAAATAATAAATAAAAATAGAATTTATGATAATAAAAAGAATAACATACTTAAAATTAGAATTTAAGATAACAGTATACATATTTTTTGCAATTCAAATTTTTTTGTGATATACGTTATTTTTTTGTATTTTACAAAAAATTTGTAAAAAATATGAATACTCTAATTATAAATTATATATTTTATGAAGAAATATTTGATTTTCATGAAGTTATTTACTTTTGAGATTTAAAAAGTATCTTTAATTCAAATTTTTGAAAAAATACAAAATTAGAATTATTAAAATATTTTATCATAATAAGCTAAAGTAAATCATCAGTATCAACTCTAATTTACGCTATTTTGTAATAAATGAAACAATTTTATTTAAAAAATTCAATGTTATATATTTAAAGTCGAAATAATTCTATGATTAAGAGAACTTTTGTTAAATCAAAAACATTTGGTTCTAAAAAAATTGTCTTTAAAAAATCAAATAATTGTTTTGATCTGAATTTATTTTTTAAAAATTAAACAAAACTCTCTCTATCCAATTAAACAGAAATACTTTTATTCTTGCATATCTTGTAAGTTTATAAACCTATCATGAATTTGTTTGATAACCGAAACATAGATGGCGTCACTAAGAAATAATATTTAATTATTTTTATTTTCTGTAGTAAAGAAAAAAATTTTTTTTTTAATGATGCATTAAAATATTAACTTAATAATGTATAACACATTTCTTTATTTTTCAGTAAATGAGGAATTTTAAAAAAAAGTTTTTTTAAGGTATCAATTCAAAGGAGCATTCAGACTTCATTATCAAAAATATTACTTATTTAATATTATGAGATATTCTCACGTTTTGAGAAAGCATTGTTGTAATATTTAATTTAATTTAATTTAAAAATTAAGAAAACAAAGTAAAATCATAATTTTTCAATTATATTCAATAAAGAATGAAATTAATATTATATAACATAATAAATATTATAATTAGTAATTGTTGATCCTGCGTTTATTTACAGTATTCAATGATGTTATGTTTGTTTAGTGAGGAATTAAAATATATCGTATGCTAAAACAAATAATTTTAACTAGTGAAAAAAAATCCAATCATGATGTTATAAAATATCTTACATTTATCGATAAAGAATCTGTGTAGGAGTTGGAAAAACTTATTAAATAGCAATATACGTTTTAAAAACTATCGTTCAAAAAACGATAGAAATTGCTTAAAAAAAAGTCCATGTTCAGTGAATTAATTGTTAAATACTGACTGTATTAAGCAGATAGATTTTTTAATACATAAATAGTTATTTTCGTAAATGAAAAACGCCCTAAAACAACTTAATGATATTTAAAGTTCTTTTGTTAATAGACTAAATACAAATACCCTGTCTTTTCAAAATAAACGGTTTTCTCTCATGCACATAAAAAATCTTTGAAAAACAATTAGTACTATTACTTAGATTCAAACACGTAAAAAAATAAATGAATATGTTTTGTGTTTTGTTTATTATGATAAAAAGCCTTCGGTGAACAAAATCAGAAAACAATTTATTTATTTATTCCTAAATGATAATGCTGATTTTACTCAATCTCTGTTCAAGTTTGAATGATTCAAATTTTTTTCTAGTTTTTTTAAATAAAAATGTAATGAAAAAGTTTAAAATTTGAATTAAAATTTCTTATGTCAATTTATTTTGTTTAAATTGCCCATCTTTTTAAAAACATAGAAGGAAATTAATGCCGTGGAAATATAAATATTTTTATCATTTCGATGTTTAAAAAATATCTCTATTGATTGTATTAACATTTTGTTTTTATAAACATTGTATTATCACAATCATTAGATAATTCAAAAGTACAGTGATCTTAAGTACAATAGATAGATATTCAAAACAAAATAGATCCAAGGATCAGGTAGGCATTTAAACTATATGCAATCTCTTTGTTTTAGCTATGCAATTTTTCCTAATTAGTTTTCAAAATTATATATTTAGCTAAATTCTATTAAAAAAATGTAAACGTTCATTTTTAAATACATTAGCTAAAATTATACCTAATTAAATTAATTAGGTATAATTCATTTGCTATAATACATTTGCTAAAATTATACATAATTAAATTAATTAGGAAACTTTCATGAATTCCAATTTTAATCAAATGAAAAATCATCCTCGTATTCAAATATTTATGCATTTTTTAAACCAATTATTCGTGTGCTAACTTCCTTTTATAAAAAATTTGTATGCTGGTAATTATTTTTAAATTATTCAAAAAGTATAACTTACTGTGATCTTGATTTTCTATTATACAGACATCAGATTAATTTTTAAATTTTAAATGAAAAAAATTTTATCTTCATAAAAATTTATTCTAAAATTTAATACATATTATTTCTCTTCGTGAAATTCTTTGATATTGAATAATAAATAGCTTAATAATTAAAAGTTGTAATAAATTTGAATATCCATCTCGCAGAGTCTTTCGAATAGATATTTTATAAATAATGGAAATTAATATCATGCTTTTAATTTAAAAATTTTATTCCACGAGGAATTCTGTATTATTCCCGAACACATATGCCAAAGAAAGCCATTTCCAAAAATAAGAACGCTACATCTATTCATCCATTGCCATTCATCAGTGTCAAATACAGAGTTTTTTAACATAAGGCTTACGCTTTACAAGGGGCAACTCGAAAAAGACTCTTTTAGAACATAAATTCTTTATTTTACTAGTAATACAGCAATTTATAAAAAAATATTTTCCCCCACTTATTTGTAAAAAATGATACAAATTATAATCAACACATTAGTTATCTGTCGGCGTGACGATACAATGTTCTTTCCAAATAAATTCGTGTTATTTGTTTTGAATAGCACGAAACAAATGATTCAGGGCTCTAAGTTTCTGTTGTGCTTAGCATCATCATAATCAACATATTAATTATCTGTCGGCGTGACGATACAATGTTCTTTCCAAATAAATTCGCGTTACTTGTTTTGAATAGCACGAAACAAATAATTCAGGGCTATAAATTTCTGTAGTGCTTAGCATCATCATAATCAACATATTAATTATCTGTCGGCGTGACGATACAATGTTCTTTCCAAATAAATTCTCGTTATATGTTTTGAATAGCACGAAACAAACGATTCAGGGCTATAAATTTCTGTAGTGTTTAGGAGCATCATTCATTATTAATCGTTAGTATTATTTCAAAATAAATGTGTTTAAAATTATTCTGTTTCGTCTTATCAAAATATATAAATTGAAAAAATATTAATAAATTAATTGTAAGTAAATTTAGTTGGTAATTTTAATTAATTTCATTTTTAGAGTCATCATCTTCCAGAAACATTGTCATATGAAAACGTATGCGTTTCACATTTGGTTTTGCTATTTTATTTCGTAGCCCTACGTTTCGTTATTTTAATATCCATGTTTAACTTATGTTTACTTCACTTCACATTAAGTTCCTTTTTTTTTCTTTTAATTTGTAATAAAATGAATGGTGCAAGAAAGAAGAAATTCTTCAATTTCCGAAGGAATATTTAAAATTTGGTTTCATACCAATTGTCTAAGATGAAAAGTTAACTTTTTGTCTTTTTGTCAACCATGAATGACTAACGAATGAATGAATCTTGAATTACATTTGAATGCAAAACATAATGCTCGTGTTAATTCTGATTTGAATTGCATTTAAATTTTAAGAATTATTTAGAAAAAAGTAAAAGTAACGTTAAAATCTTTATTTATTGCTGAATAAGGAAAATGTCTATCATAATGTCAAACCGTGTTTCACTTCTTTTTGCTAAATTTGGAAGAAATCATACTAGAGAGAAAAATTTAATGAAGCTATCAATACCAGCATTCTTTAAAAAGATTCTGAGAAAAATGAAGATGAAGATGATAGCAAATCTGTGTCATTAAATTACAGTACTGAATCGTCAGAAAAATAGATGAAAGGATGACGATATTAAAATGCAAATTTTTTAAAATCTAAAAACAAGAAAATTATGAGTACAGTTGCAATAATCAACTTGAGATTATTGCTCAGACAGCGTTAGAGATAGCAAGGCATAATTTGAAACTTATATAAGATATGTTGATAAAGGTGATTTTACTGAGGTAGTGCTCTGTAAATCATTAGAAAGCACAATTGATTCCAAAGATTTTTATAATGCTTTAAAAACGCTCTTAGGTACCAACAATATACCAATTAAAAATATAGCATCTTTTGCTAAAAAGAATGCTCCTAATAAGATGGAAGTCAAAAGAGTTGCCTAAATTTGATAAAAGATGGCGTTGTGATATTTACAAGGGAAATCTGGTAACTGAAAGTCTCACCTCTGTTCAGAATGAAATATTTAATTTAGTTATATAAAGTGTATCATGTATAAATGTAAAACTAATGCCAAATGAAATTTTCTCCTTAAGTTATTTTTTCAAGAAAAAATGAAGAACTTGTGAAGTTTATTACTTCACAGTGAAGAAAGATGGCTCTCAATAAAGAACTGCTTAAAAAGGCTTAAGAAATTGTTTGATACTCTAAGCGCATTTTTAAATGTAAAACCTGAAATGAAAGTGAGTGACTAAATGTTTTTAAGCTATTCTTAGCTAACATCTATGAAAAACTCAATGCAATAAATAAACAGCCTCAAGGAATAAAAAAACGCTTATTTATTAAAATCAGAACCATTCGATTTTATTACTTTTATTAAATTGTATCAAAAATATATTTGCTAAAAAAATTTTGAAAGGTTTTATTGGCTCTAAATATAGAAAATATTTGATACAGCTATAAATGTAACTGTCATTCATCTTGAAATTTTGTCAGCTCATTCAAACGAAGGATTTTCTGATTTTTTAATTTCCCAACTTGGATGACGAAGCTAATAAAAGTGTCTTTCTAATATTTCAGATTTGCAGTATCAAAAATTCGCAGAAATGAGAAAAGATGAATAAATTAAACCGTTATTTAATATTGAGAGGAAATATGGCATGGTTTTTTGAAGAAATCAAAATCAAATATCCAAATGCAATTAAATGTGAACGAGAACTATTGTTATCATTTTTATATAATACTAGCTGTACCCGTTCACACGTTGTTGTGTTTGAACAAAAAGGAAGTTTTAATTCCTGAAACATTATTTATTAATTATCGAATGCATACAATATATCAAAAAGAGCATTAACAATAAAATTATCCCTACATATATGTCATTTGAATGTAACATATGAACAAAACATAGATATGCACAGTTGATGGTAGAGTAAATATGCTTTTTTACTTGTGATATTAAACAATATTACAAACGAATTTCAAATGAACAATAATCTTCTAATCAATAAATATCATCATGGAATGAATAATATTTGATGATTGATGGTGAACTTTATCTTAGTAGTGCTTGCAAATATACTTGCTTGTATATAAAGTGTTTAAGTCCCCTCGGTATTTAGTTCCCAAGCATGCTTGGCACTCAGTTTTATTGGCCCATTAGAGGGATGAAAAGCTGATTTGAACTTGAAGAGACCGAGAGTCCAACCTCGGATTAGTGTCTTGGAAGTGATTGAGACTACTTAGTCACAGTTATTTATCAAGAATAGATCCGAGATTCGATCCTCGATCTTGGAAATGTGTACTCAGCTTTTCATTCCTTCCGTGGGTCGATGAAATGAGTATCAAACATCTTTGGGATCTAAACACTGGAGTTTTCACGTTAGGCTAACAACCGAATGGAGGCAAATGCTTTGCTTCCCAGGGACTCTCGGTCAAGAAAACAGAGATGGACACTGTAGGACTTGGGGTTCGAAAACTACAGTTTAAAAAGTTTTATAAAAGATAGAACCTGGGCTTTAGTTTTCTGCAGGTATGTTTATTAGGGCTCACCCAGATACACATTTGAAATTTATAAGGTTTTCTCACTTTTAAGCCGTGAATACAAATCTCTGTATCTTAAAATTCCTTCTCTCCAAAATGCTATGCATAGCTAATTTTCTAATACCTTAACTACTTAGTCGACTATTAGATTGTCTGCTACGTGATGTAAAATTTTAGTCATGTTCTTTCATAAAAAAAAACTTTTCCCTACCTGAAAAAAATTTCAAATGTAAAAACAGAGAAAATATAGAGAATGTATGTAAATGGAACTCACCGAGGCCTGATTGTAGGAGTGGGATCTGCAGAAAGAAAGGTTTCTAGTTCAATTGTAACCACTGTTGAAATACGAGAGTTGAATCTTGCGCTTCCCTAGCATTCGCATCCACGTCTGTCCGATTTAGTGCATCGATGTTTTCCGAGTTTCTTCCATTGCAACTCTCTCTCTGTGTGTGGTCCACTATCTATGAAAGGTTCACCCTGAAGATAGTTGCGTTGTAGACATTAAAATATCTTACAACAACCTTAAGCCATTTAGCTGCTTATTATCATATCTGTTATAGCTTTTTGTTTGCTGTAATGTTAGTTTACTTACGTATTTCTGTAATAAATTACCTTGACTATACATCATTATTAAATTCTTGAGGAAATTACTTATACATATAATATTGTCATTTTATTCTAATAAAAATGGTTTTCTTAAAGTGTCAGAAAATTTTACAACACATAAAACAAACTTAAGCATTTATGAAGAGAAACTGATTTTAAGACTACTTTTCTTATTTTATGTAAAAAATACATTTTAACATGAAATTCTTAGATCTGGATAACATCAATCAATTTTCAATAATGCATTATTAATATACATTTAAAAATACACATCTGCATATATTGGTAGCCATTATCTGAATCTGTCAATTAATATCAGATTATTAACATACAATTAAAAATACATATTTTTATATATATAAAGAATTTAAATATAAATTGAATTTAAGAAATTAATTGAAAACCAAAATTTAAGAACATAGAATAATCAAAAATAAAACCGAATTCCTAAAATTAATCATAGAAAACGTAATAAAGTAGTAGCATTTCTTGAAATTATGAGAATATAAAATATTTTTAGACATAATTTAAAAAATTATCTGTTAAATTTATATATACATTAATCTACATAACTATATGTAAGATTTTTACATGTAAGCAAAAAGCCTTAACCATACTAGCAAAAGTGGAAAGGCTATATTAAATGAAAATTATGTCATTTTTAAGATAGCTACAGTCTTCTCAGAAATTAATCTTAAACATTTATAAACATAACTTTTTATTTTTTTTTTATCAGTTTTGAAATTTAAGATTAAGTTGAACAATGGGATTAGGAAATAATTTGAAATGACTCTATATAAATTTAACGAAAATGAAAGTGAAAACATAAAATGTTAAGTATAAATATACAATGGGAATTAGAATTAAGAAAATCAAATGCAATACAAATACATATAGTGTATATTTATTATGATAAATTCTTAAATTATTGGAGGATAATTTACAAATGAAATAAATAGTTTTTATTACCATTATTACTTCATTCAATTATAATTTATTTTCATTAAAATTTATAAAATTTGGTGACAAATATAAATTTAATCTTATCATAAAAGAAAAAAGTCTGTAAATATGTTTAAAAATTTTATTCCTTTAGTGTAAGAAAGTATAATAAAGAATGAACAATTTAAAAAAAAAAAAAATTTTTTAAAAATTCACGCTATTATTTTTATTATCTGTAATTTTACTATTGAAATACATAGATTGATTTTTTTTTGTTACCGTCTTTTTTCATTTATATTGTTATCAGTTAACCTCCGAAATTTAATGACATAGTTTTTTTTATTACATTTAACAATTCTGTATCTTATAACTAAGCCTCCCACTTTTAAATATATCGTAGACAATTGATAATGCTAAGCTCTTCGAAGTTGAAAGCCAAGAGTTCAATCCGCGTTCAATTAATGTTAAACGATAAAAGATTTGATTTTGTAGTTTGATGTACACACATTTCCGAGTGTATGCTGCTAAAATTCCCTTGTTTTCTCTGTTGTATCTTACGGTCCTAGGAAAATTTGTAGTACGTGTTAGTACGGTCCTAGGAAAATTTCTTTCGGTAAAACAAAGATTAAGCAGATATTCAAATGATTCACAATAATTTTCTGCTGTTAGGCAATCATTATGATACGTAAATATTCCCAAAATATTAATTTCTAATCTAAAAAATAGTAATATATCGCATTGACTGAAAAAATGCAAAATAATGAATGTCTAATGATTAATTTTATTGAATATTAATTAGTTTTAATTTAACCTATTAATTTTCAAAAAGGTTAAATAGCGAATACAGGTATCCATAAAACACATCTTTTAAAATGTGTAATAAAAATTATTAGCATAAACAAATAAAAACTTCTTAAATTCATTATTTTTACTCTGATAATGTAACTCTGACAACAAATACACTAAGTCGCCCACTTTAGACAATATTTGTTTTCCTAAATAATCGGTTTTTTGGGAAACACTAATAAATTATGTATTTATTGATAGAAGACTAGATTTACAATTTAAGATTAAAAACATACTACATTATATTCACTTTTCATTTCTAAATATCTTGCTATAATACATTCTGTAATTAGTTTGAATTAAATTACTCATGAAATAATTCTGGCTACAGTTAGTGAAATTGAAGTTTTCTCTGGGGTAATTCAGCTTAATTGAATGAAATAACGTAACATTTTTATGAATTTTCGGTGTCAATGCATCATGTTAAAAACAATTTGGTCACATACGAACCATTGTTGAATGGACTGAACCATTGTTAGATGAACTTTGATTACGGAATGTATCTTAAATTCGGAATTAAATCTTAAATTCGATCCCCAGGTATTCGGAGCCTATTTCAGTAGACTACCATAACCCCAGGGAGATAAATTAACTAAACAAACACAAAAGCAATCCAATCAAATTTTCATATTTTAATTCACTACGAAAATTTTAAATGATTAATTAACTCAGCTATTTAAAGGTTTTATACGCAATGCATTGAAAATATACAGGGGATTCCTGATTATCCGATTCACTGCTAATCGAGATTCCAGATGGATAGTGGTCGACATTCAGAAAATAATGAACTCATACGACGTACTTACAGTACGTCTGAAATAAATGTCTTGGTTTCGCAAATTTACTTATAAATTTATTCCATTTTTCTTAGATGTATATTTTGTTATAAACAACGGCGAGCACTGTATGACTAACCTTTCGCCATAACAACGCCGGAAAATGTTACTCATTTATCCTTACTCGGTTGGCACCTATGAACCAAGTCACGGAGATGAGTAGCATTACCCACTCCATACTACCACAAACCCGTTTATAGAGTGGATCACATTCACATATTATCTCAGAAGAAAGGACAGCGAAACACAGAAAGCGAAAGTAATATCCATGCACGAACCAGGATTCCAACCCGGGACCAGCAGCCTAGAAGTCAGGAACTATCACCACTCAGCAATAGGCCGGCAGTGTTAAAACTAAAAAGATTTATTTTAGCTATATTTTTCCTTACGATTATTTATCAAATAATATCCTGTTTATACGAGTTTTATTCTGTTTCAAACTTGAAATACTCTCGAAAGTAATTCCCTTTCTTTGATTGTCTTGTAACAATTTTTTCTACTTCCAATTTTATCTATATATACATTAAGATTCGGTAATATAAATAATGTATATTTTAACTCTTTTTCTTACGATAGCTTGCAATAACTTTGAAATTTTTGAATTTTTATATTTTTAATACCAGAGATATTCTCGATCCCAATTTCATCAAATTAGTAACTTATAGCAGTCACATTTTTCTTCCAATTTTAACTAGACTTTGTCTTGAGTATGTGCTTCATCATGTATGCATACATGTATTAAGATTTGTTAAAAATTAAAATGTAATTTTTTACTTTTTTTTATGAATATTTACTAAAAACTTCGGATTATCTAAGTTTTTATTTACTATACTCGAGAAATTCTCTTTCATAATTTCCTCAAATAATTAAGTTGTTTCTTGCAGTAAACATATTATTATCAATTATTATTTTCTTCACTTCACTATCAAATTAATTTCATAACCTTTTATTCAATCTTGATCAATGGATTGTAATAAAAACAAATTTTCATTCCAGTTGCTTTGAAAGTGACAAACTTCAAATGGTGATAAATTTAATTCATTATGCGTGATAGTATCTGCTTATAATTCTCTTTTTCTTGTTTGAAACCAGTATTTTTCGTGAATAATATGCCTACTTTGCTGCACACACAAATTATTTAATTTAAATAAATTTTAATTTTACGAAAAAATAAACAATGCATACTTGGAGACATTAAAAGAAGCATTCTAAGTTTTCCATTCATATTAATAGCCCACAAAAATATGTAAAAATTAATTTACAATTGCAGAAAAGATTTTCATATTATTTTCAAAAAGTGAAATATGGCCTTCCGTTGAATTTACAAACTACTCTATTTCTTACATGATTTAATAATGTTGTTTTAAAAAACAAATATTAATATTAAGAATCTAACTATAAATAAAATCAGAAAAAATATTTAAATTCTAAATAAGTTTCCTTGAGAGCGATTTTAACTAATTGTTGTTAATCAGTCAAGTTAATTAATTTAAAAATAATTCAGTTTTATAGAGTAAAAATCTTCGGCAACAAAAACCCAAAGATCAAATTATAACTATAAAACAGTTTATATATATATACAGTGTCTAAATGAACAAAAACAAAACTCATGTATAAACATTTATTATCTCAACCAATTAATGATTACTATAAAATACTATAAAAACAAAATGCACTATATATATATATATATAATTATTTTCATAAAATTAAGATTATCACTTCAAAAATAAATAATGAATTAGCTAAAATAAGACATGTTTCGAATAGTTTGATATAATGAATTTACAACATAATGAATACAATATAAATTGTCTTAAAGAATTATTCATTAAATAAAGTATTGGGCGAAATTTTTTTTAAAGATTTTGTCAAAAGCAGTATTTATAATATCCCGGATGTAGTGAGCAAGGGCGGAATGAATAAATCCTGTGTTTTTCATTGCTCAACTCGATTGATTGACGACTTCCTGTAAAATTATCGTCTTGCGATATATCTGCGTTTATGCTACTGTTCCTCTTACATCGCCACTCCATCGTTATTCTAATTGAAAATAAGCTCCATTCATAAAATATTTTCCAACTAGACTCTCTTTTAATATTCAATTGTTCAACACTTCAAAAATTATTAAGTTATTTTTATAAATGCCTGTCAAATGTTGACGTAATTATAGTGGGGACGTCAAACCATCCTTGAACTTAATTAAGTCAATAGAAAGAGAGAAGTGTAAAAGAAAAATTTAAATTTTTAAGCCACGCCCAAACATGTTTTGATATAATTAAACTATTCACACAATAATAAGGTGGAATATAGAATAAAGGAAAAGGGAAAAATTTTTTTGTTTCTAATTTGGAAGACAAACAAATTTTAGGAGTGATATATTTTATATTTATGTAAATAGATAAAATTAGAAAAAGTAAATGAAACATTGAATAGTACAGAAGTATTAAAAGAATCATACTGATTATATTTTGCAAATGAATCATCATATATTAGTAATAATTATATATCAAATATTAGTATTTATTATTTAAAAATTAAATAACTGTTTTTTTAAATTAAAACACTTTCATGGTAAAGGTGTTTTTAAAATATCAATACTTTTCAAAAATTAGGAATAAAAATTTTTTAGTACAATAAAATATAATTTGCACAACATCAAATGCATAAAGGCTGCATAATTGAGCATCATAAAAATTCTAAAATTTTGACAAGTTTAACTCTAAAAAATGAAACATTATGCCTAAGGATAGTTATTATCACAATTAAGTGATTAAAGCCAAAAGGAACAAACTTTTTTAGCTCTATTAAAATGAGATTTTAGAATTAATAGATATTAAATTTCAATTATTTATAAGGAGAACTCAAGATACACCCTAAAAATGTGAACATTACGACAAATTCTCAAATCGAAGATGATTTTGAAATATTATTAGATTGTTTTTATTGTCAACCCAAGATGGTATTAAAAGTAATGTAACGATATTTCAAAGTTATCCTAGCATTTGTGATGAACTGTGAAATTGGCTTGTAATGAGTAATTTTAAAGCATTTATACTCCCAAATGAAAGATTTAAGACTTTACGTCAGCAAAATATTCAGAAAAATCAGTCGAAAAGTTAGAAGACTTGGTAGGCTCTTACATATTTCTGTGTATACCTATCTTTTAAAAATTCATCTTAAAGACTGATTTGTCTACATTCACTGTAGCCATGGATTGTCCATAAGTAAGGAAAATATTGACAAATGCACTGCACAATCGTCTTATTATTCTATTTTTCTTAAGTATTGAGAAAAAATATCAGAGCTAATGGCTTAGTGAGTAAATATTTGTTATTGATATTAATAACTTAACAAATTAAGACCCTTTCACAATTGATTAACGCAAAGCTTTGTAGACCATATTAAGTACAGAAAAGCCTCCATTTGTCGTACATGCTACTGTAATGTTCTCATAGAGAGCAACTGAGCATTGTCTTGTTAGAAGGCAACTCTAGTTAACTTTGCCATGTCGCAAGAAACGCAAGGAAACAAGGTATTGTTTTTTTTTTTTTTTTCCCCTTTGATTCAAAGAAGAACGCAATAAGCGTTAAACTATGTTTTCCACCAAAATACCATTATAAAAGATCAAAAATCCAGAAAAAGTACTCTACAAAAATTCTCAAGCATCGCTCTTGTAAGTAGCAAGGCAGCTCTAATCGCTAATTTTTAATACGAATATGCAAAATCTTAAAAGCTTGAATCAAATCTAAATTTATTGCTATTATTTATTCGAATCTATATTTATTGCCGTTTCAATAACCTAATGTCCTAATCTCAATAACGACAAAAATAGATCAGAAATGCTATTATCTAGCTGATATATCATTTACCTCTTCATATCATTATTCTCGAAGGTCATTTTTAGCAAGACAGTGATTTACCTTATTGAGAAAATATATGATATAAATTGTTAATCGTATGTTTTACCTCCTATCATATGAGTTACCTCTTCAAATCATTATTCTCAAATGTCATATTTAACAGACAGACCTTACTGAGAAAATATATAATATAAATTGTTAAAAAATCGTATGATTTACCCCTTTATGATTTACCTCTTATCATAGTTTATTGCTTCATATCATTATTCTCAAAGGTCATTTTTAACAAGACAGTGATTTACTTTACTGGGAAAATATATAATATAAATTTTTATAAGATAAACTTTATCCCAAGTGTGAGATCTGGTGATTATCTTATAGATAACGAAGCCAAAATCTTAACTTTTATTTCATTTGATTATTTTCAAATTCTTACCTTGATGGGAATTTTTTTTATTCTGAACAAAAATTAAACTTTTGAAAAAAAATGGTGTCAATAGCCTTTAATGTTGTTAATAAATCTCAGTATACATATATCAATCAATCAAAGCGAAGTTTGAAGCACTTGCTTTAATCGATAATGCCAAAATACATATAGATTTTTATAAATCAAAATATTAAAATCATAAATTTTTGAATTTAGGTTTTACAGCAGCAACATTAGCTTTTCGCTAAGAGCAACACTTATTTACTTTTGAATAGCAGAGACTTTCGCAGACCTTATTTGAGAATAATACCCAAAACTCTGTATTCTTGTGCTTTTTCGTTTTCTTCTTAGGACAGCCAATAAATTTCTTTCTTGGAAAATATCTGTTTTAAAATAGAAATATATTGTGATGTCAACATCTTTAAAAGTCGACCACGAGTAAAATTTTCTTCTGCCATCTTTAGTTTTCATTTTATAAAACGAACAGTGCTAAATAAAAATCACAAATGGAATTATTGAATGATGATTAAAAAGAAACAAAAATATTTTTACAATGCAATTTAAGAAAATTTAATGCAAATCGTTGATAAACCATAACACTGTGACCATCGTTTTTAAGCATTTCGAGCATTAAAGCAAACACTTTTTTCAAGTAGCTACGCTAGAACACATCTACAACGATTCTTTCTTTGATGGTGCAGGATTTTTTCTGAGTGTTTTAACATTATAGACCTGGTCTAACGCTGTTGGCCAAACGCAACAACAACAGCATTTTTTAAGTAATTATCTAAACAAATATCTCTATCCAAAATGATTGTACAAATATATTTACTCTGTGTGCATAAACTAAAATATATGTAATACGACAAATAAGCAACATTGACTGATAAAATGTTTCAAACATAATGATAAAAAGCTTTAATTAAGATAACAACATACATTATTAGATTACCTAAGTACATCCCAACATATCAAATTAACTAAGCTTGTTCCAATACTTTTGAATTCAATTATTTAGCAAAATAATCGCAATATTTATGATTCCAGAATAAGGCAAAATAGATTATAAAAATGCTGAATATAGTTTGTCTTAACGTGTATGAGATATAGACAGAGGAGAGAGCTTTCAGTTAACTATTTAGAATTCAAATATGCTAATGTCAAAAAATGGTATAGGGTTTTTTGACGTCTACTCATAGTAATAAAGCTAATGTGTGCATAATACTTTCAGGGGAACTTATTTCTGTGGCCGTTTACGCTTCCGAAAATCCTTTTCACAGAGTTCCTTTCTTTTCTTTTTATGGAATTCCACTAAACACTGAATATCTCAAAGGTCGAATTTAAAAATGTCAAGTAATTTACGCATTTCTTTACCTAAAAAGATATTTGGCATAGGAGTCGCATAATTCAGGATGCCAAATTCTGAGATTGAAGTTTTTTGGCCAATTTTGTTATGTATCTGACAACCTCGTGTTTATTACGTCATACGTATGGAGACCTATAAGATTTATGCAGAAAATTATGTTTTGGTAATCTTAGAATTTACGTTGCGTCACGATATGTCATTTTGGCAACATTTTTTATCGCCAAAAAAAAAATTCAGAATTTGGAATCATGGATTATACGGCACCTGCGCCAGATATTTTAATATGTTTTATAATTAAAATCATTAAACATAAAATTTGAATTTTATTGTTACATATTAAAATATAAATATATATTGAAATCAATAGAAATATCAACAAATATTAATGTTTCAAAGGGAAAAAAATTATCAAATAAAATTTACATCAGATTTAATATCATTATAACAATTTTTCAGTAATATTTAACATACAAATATTTTAACTAACAATAATTATATAATATTTCTTTTTAATAATATCTATTATAACAAGCCAAAAAATTAATTTTACATGTGTATATTTTCTATAACGTTTTCTACTTTCAAAATAATATTTATTGATACCATAAAATTAAATTTAAAGTATCTACAAGTGAAGACAAAGTGTGGTTTCATAAACCAGTTCGCCATCTTTAAGAAAATATTAAGTAATCGGTTTTACACAACCAACTGAATATCACATTAATTTAACTATTACACAAGAACACATTTATCCTTCATGATAATAAGGCCTGTTTTCCTACTATAAAGCTCCCACCCATCAAAATTCTGAGAAAATTTATTTCACTAAGCGTAAAGGAAAATCCTTTTCTGTCATTCATTTTACTCTCTGAAATGAAATGAAGAAATTAATATTGATGTAAAGATCAATGTTTTTATGTTAATGTATTGCATATGAATTTTCTATACAAGCCTAAAAAATGTGTGATTAAAGTTAATTTTTACATTAATATAATTCATCAAATTTTTTATGTAATTAAAATTACGCTTATTTTATTTAATCTAATTATATTTGTCTTATTTTATAGTTTGATATATATATATATATATATATATATATATATATATATATATATATATATATATATATATATATATATATATATATATATATATATATATATGAAATATTAAAGCAATAAATTAGTTTTGTAACTTGATAAGTAAGTCGAAAAAGTCATTCCATAAATTTTTGAATAGATATTTTGTTAAAAGTATCTAAATTTAAAATTCAGAAGTTAATTTAAACTGAAAAATGTTCCAAATAGTAAATGTTAAAGCAACAAAATATGCAATAGAATAATGATTAAGAAGAATATAAAAAATTTCAACAAAGTGTGTTTTCTTTAGAAAATAAATTTTTCATAAGCAAATATTAAATATCTTGATTGAATTCTAAATGCAGTTATTTATCTCCTTAAAATATATTTTGTATGATGTGCGATAAGAGATAATTCAGATTTATCTGAAAAGAAAACAATAATTTCAATTTGTTTAAACATTTTTGGCGAAAGATTTTTCTACAATGTTTTGAATGAATCTTCAAATTAAATATCATCGATTTTTCTTCTTTTAACTTTCTTTGGCATATTTATTTTTTGATAAATTTATTCATTCTATTATCAGTAATTCCCATTGAAAAGTTATGTTAAAATCGAATATTTTTTCACTCGAATTACAAGAAATAGACAAAATATTTTCAACGAACTAAATGGGATTAAAATACAGGCATTATGAAAAATAATATAACTATTGTTGATGTAGGCTCGTAATTTTATAAAACTTTTTAAAAACTTCATTTTTATTGTTTTATTTTTCCGGATATCCCTTTCGTAATGTATTGATTGCAATTGATGTATATTGATACAATGATTACAAAAACTGTCTACTACTCTGCTCTGTCAATAATTTAATAAAATAACAATAAATTTACATTTTTACTAAAAAATTATTAATACTAGACTGAAAATAATCGAGAGAAACTTTCTTTTTATTTAAATAATTTAAAAGTTTTTACTTTTAATTATAGAAAAATGTTCATGCAAATTTTTATTACAACAAAATTTTATCCGAATTTTTATACGCGTGCATACCAACAATCAACTGAAATATACATTCATATGTTATCAAACACACATTTAAAAATACATAAATTTTATACGCTTATTCAAAATTAATCAATTACTTATAATTATTTTAGTATTCTTGACCTTAGCAGGTGTCAAGGACATCCTTCAAAGTCAAAGCATGAAGGTGTGCCGAGTCTTTTCCCAGAACTATAACTATGGAAACACCAAGTCTGGTTATATAATTAAAGATAACTGCAGACAGTTTTGACAAGTTGATGGAAAAAATATGACTTTTTGAATAACACAAAAACATGGTAGCCTCTGACCAAATGCTATTAAATCAGTCGTGTCTGATGTATTCAAGTGGCAATGATCCTTAGATAAATAGGAATGTACTTCAATCTTTTCCAACTAGCACTATTTTGAATGTTTTTAGATAATATGATCATAAAATTGTCTTAAAGTACCAAAAATGTTTCATACTGCATAGTGACTTTTTTTCTAATCTAACAATTTAAACTAAATTTTTTTATTTAGAAATGATCAATCGTGAACAACTCAGTGTCGTTTGGCATTATTTAGAATAAATTAATTTTACAATTTTATCGATAAAATATTAGTCAATATAGTAGCTTAAACTTGTTTATTCATAATTGACTTTCATCTGAAATATGCTCTAATATTTTTGGGATCTATTATAAGTACTAGTTAGAAAACTAAATTATCAACTTTGCAGATTATTTATGACTTTTTTAAATTCCAAAAGATCCTGAATCCGAATAAAAAAGAGATGTTTCAATGCAAAAAATAGAAATTTTTGAATATTTGATCTAAAGAAGTGAATCTATAAATTTGTAACACATGAATAATTTTATTTCTTGAGTACAATATATGTTTATGGAAACTATTGTGTATAGAAATCATTAAATTCCATATTTGTATTCATTTTTCTTTATTTTTGTTGATTATTCATGATAACCATTCCCTGCATTTCGCTCACAATCGGAACTTTATAGAATATGTAAATGGTACCTCCTGTCTAGTGGTCAGAGTGCCTGAATGCGGATAGGGAGGTTTTGGGTTTGAATCCCAGTTCGGACATGAATGTACCTTCTCTATCTATCCTGCTTTGTCCTTTCTGTGTATGAATGAGGTGTGAATGGTTTTCTACCCTATAAACGGGTCCCTACGGCACGTGTGTACTGAAGCAGTCGGACTTCACGCCAAATATGATTCAATATGAAAGTCACATCACATTTAAGTGGAGCAGCGCACCCCATATTGTCAGCCTAGCTGGCACAAGACCAAAAAAAAAAAAAAAAAAAAAAAACGGTACCTTCTTAAAATAGCTTAATATCGTATACATGTAAGTATTAAGTGATAGCATAAAATCTCAATATTTTGGCATATATGAGCCTTTTATACTTCATTTTCTTATATTTGAATTCTAATTTTCATACTTTAATAATAAAATACACTGTTATGACGCTCAGTTCAATTTGAGCAGTTAATTTATAATATATTATTTTAGCAACCAATTATTATTATCTTTTAAGATTGCGCAGAACACAATAAATATTTACTCGCAAATTTTATAAGCGAAAACACACACTTCCATCATTCTCAACAGCCCCATCATTCTTCCTATTTTATAATCGAGAACAGACCCTGTTTCCATCTAGGCCGTGGGCTCAACACTCTTATCTTGCATGTTTGTCCCCGCAACTTGGGGGCAATTTAATTTCATTCGCATTTTATTATTCAATGTTAAATATTACTATTTACATAAAGTTCTGCGTTCGTAGAGTGCACATTATTTTAAGAATTTTAAAAAATTGTAGAACTACTTCCATACAAAAGCTATGTTCATCCGCAAATTAAGCCAATCAAATTTCTTCTACCATGTTCCTTGCTCCAAAGTTATCCAATGAGAAACGCGGTTACAAAAATAACGCGCTTTACACATGGTTCTGATTGTAAACAAACAAGTTTGTATGTTTTGTTGACAATTATAACGCTAAACTTAATCACTGTTAATACTTGAATTTTAACGATGACTTCAATTTTAAATTGTTGTTTACATTGTGGGAAGGAAAATCTAGGAATTGTCTCTCCTTTTTCTGAAAAAGTTGGAGCAAAGTAAAAGATTGCATTCACAAATGGATATTGCTTGATTGTTATGAGCGTACAATTTCTGAGAACTTAATGCTTCAGGAAGAAGACGAATGTTTCGGTTTACCTACTGATAAAACTCTTGGATATCATAAAAAATGTTACCAACTGTTTACCGATAAGACTAGAATTTGTGCTGCTGAAAAAGGATGTAAAATTCATCAGAAGGTAATGAAAAAGATTGCGTGAGAAAACACACCTAACCGTGTAACACGAAGCAAAAGTAATCCTGCTTTTCAAAGTCGATCTCATATATTGCCAGAAATATGTATTATATGCCAAGGAGAAAAATTTGTGAAAGAGAAACATTCCGGGAAAAGGAAAAGAGAAAACTAAGTAAATGTGAAACAAATACAAATAACTTGTTATCTGCAGCAATTGAAAAAATGATGAAAACTTGTTGCATCACTTAAGAAATCAGGATATTGTGGCCATAGAAGTAAGATACCATCGTTCATGTTACAAACATTATACAAAGTTTTTAACTGTAAAAACTTGTGAATCTGAAACTTCTGAAATTCTCTATGAAAAGTCCTTTAAAATTTTTTTGCAAGGAAATCATACAGGATAAAAATTATAAATCAGCATGCAATTTATGAAATGACTAAACTTACAGATTTATTTGTAAAAATTGTTCTTAGGAGGAAGAAGAAGATATAAAAGGATATAGAAATGATAGATTAAAATATAGAATACAAAATTGTATCCACAAATTGAATTTGTCAAAAGATCAGCCAAATACCTTTCTGAACTTGTTGTTTGTTCCTCTACATCAAATAATGTTATCGAATTAAATACCCATAGCTCTACTGACAGTGAAGACAATGAATTTTCTTTATTTGAAAATCAATCATCTTCGTCAAATATTTTGCATGATTTGTTTATGGCAGCAAGTGTTATGAAAACATTATTTATGATGCACCGAATATGTCCTGTGAATGGCCACCAAAAGGAGAAGATTTGACAGTTGAAGCATCATGTAATACTGTTCCAATACAACTATTTAACTTCTTAGCTTGGTGCATTGGTGCTTCAAATGATGTCACTCTTGATTATTTTTGTAGAAGTAACTCAAGATACGAAGCTTAAAATTTTGTCTATTTCTCAAGATATTCTTTATTTAGCATCCAATGGTAGGAGACAAACACCAAAACATTTAGCTTTAGCCATGACCATTCGCCATTTAACTGGTTCTGCCAAACTAGTGGGATTACTAAATGGATTTGGCCATAGTATATCTCACAGTTGTGTTTTTAGAATATGACACTGCTTTAGCATATCAACAGCAAAAAACAATGCTCTTTGCCAGATTTGGTTTTCAAAAAGGCATTTTTACTACTTTAGTGTGGGATAATAATGACTTTGGAGAGGAAACTTTAACAGGTTCAGGTACAACCCATAATACTAATGGTATTATTTTACAATGGGAGGATATGCAGAAAAAAATAGTTACACTGCCTGAAACTAACATATCTGGCTTTCAGAAAAGTTTAAGAAACGTACCTTAAACCCACCTGCAACAAAATTGGAATGTTTTACTGGTAAAAAAAAAAAATGGTCCATCTATGTATAAAAAAATACCTTTAGTTACAGAAGAAGAAAACAGAATTCAAAAGAATCTTCCCGGATTATTGATGACATTTTTATTTATCTAAAACCTTATCAAAGGATGTACTTCCAGGTTGGACAGGTTATAATGTTAATATTTTTAATTCTGTTGAAATGCCATGTAAAAACTAAAATTGGTTATTTGTTGCCAATTTTAAATGCAAATCCAACACAAATGTCAATCAGAACACCATTTTGCATCGTAGTTTGCAAATAGCTGATGAATTAAATATTGAAAATTTAGTTTTAGTCATGGATCAAGCTATATATTCTAAAGCTCAACAAATTAGATGGCAAAATGACCAATTCAAAAAAAGGTTAGTAATTCGTATGGGTGAATTTCATACAGCAGTTGCATTCTTAGCTGTCATTGGGAAACGTTTTTGTGATGCTGGCTTAAGACTTACTACTGAATCTGGTGTTGTGGCCCAAAAATTCAATTAACTGAGTTTTAAATGGACATCATTATAACAGAAGCGTACGTGCCTATAAACTACTGTGTGAAGCTTTTCAAAGACTGCTTTGAAGTTTTTCTAGAAGACCATGTTGATTCCTTTAAATGCTAAAGAAGTTATTGGGAATTTCTGTTTGTCATTTCCAACAGCACCGGTAACTGAAGTTATTGAAAATGAGCATATTCAGAAACTTTTAAAAATGTACCATGAATATGTCACAGTAAGAAATTCTTCTTCTTTAACATTTGAGTTATGGAGTTCGTATATTGAAATGGTAGAGATACTATTATTATTTATTCGAGCAACTAGAGAAGGTAATTGGGAACTTCATTTATCTGCGATACGATCAATGCTACCATGGTTTTTTGCTTATGATCGCATTAATTATTCTCGCTATTTGTCCATATACTGGTGCGAGATGATAAGTCTGAAGGACACTCCATCCTGATATACATGCTGAATTTATGAAGGCAAATTTTCAGTTCAGCAACAAGATCATTATAGTTTTTCCAAGACTGCATGTGATCAAGTTATTGAGCAAACTTGCAACAGAGATACAAAACCAAAGGTGGATTGACAGGAATAACTGTTAATAAAGGCGCAGTGCACCGATGGATACTTTCCCATCACTTAAGGGCAGGCATTTCTGTTGCATGTGAAAATATGGCCGGGAAACATAATACCAATCGTAATATAAAGGAATTGGATTCTTCTCGCATAAAACAGGATGAGCTGCACATGTTCTTGCTATCTGCGAAACTATTAGTTCCATGAACAATCCATTTAAAAGTGACAATGACTGCAATGTTCTATGGAACATAGTTTCTGTAATGTTGCTCCAGAAAATGTGACACTGGACATGAAGAAAGCTTTGAGAGATTGGAAATAGGACTTTATGACATTTCTCAAAGATAGACTATGTGAAAATAGCAGTATTGATTTTTTTCTCCCATTAAGTGTTTGAAACTTCACACATTTACCAATACAGGAAAACTGTTCCGTTAAAAATTGAAAATGAAAACATTGTTCTAAAGAAGAATCAGTATTTGCTTAGACGAATTTTAATGATTTCTAAAGTACAAAATTTAAATTTGCAGGATTTAATGAAATATTCTTTAAATTCTGTTCCTATAGCACTGGCCAATCATGATGGAACCAAAATGAGAACCAATAAAGCAACTTTAATGCATTATTTGGAGAAAGGTTTTGAAATTGATTTAAGAAACTTAAATATAATTGCTTCTGAGTCAGCTTTAATTGTAGATGCCATGGCTTTAATTCAGCAGCTGCAGCATACTGCTAATTCATTTGGAGATTATGCATCCTATATCTTAAAATATCTCATTAATCTAGCAAAACTTTCAAATGTAATCGTGTAGATTTTGTATCTGACCGGTATCCTGTCATCAGCATTAAATCTCCTGAGCATGCCCGTAGGTCATTATCTGGTACACAAATTGTTAAAATTGGCCATGATACTCAAAAAACTTCCTAAGCAAATGAAAAAATTTTTAGCTTCTGGAGTCAATAAAGAAGAATTGGTTGAATTTCTTTTTCAGTTTTGGAAAAATCAAAATCCAAATTTATTGGAGGATATTATAATTTATTTCACACATCGTGACAATTGTCATAAATGTTTAATGATGTTGGGACACTAGTTGTAGAAAGTGTCCCTGAATTAGAATGTGACCACGAGGAAGTTGATACACGTATATTTTACATGCTGCTCATGCTTCAGCCTCCTTAAAAATATAATTATTAAAAAGTTCTGACACTGATGTATTAGTATTAGGTATTTCCTTGGCTCAAAATTTAAATTCTCAATTGTTTTTTGCCTCAGGAACAACATCTGAATCTGAAATTTTTAAATATAAATTTAATTAGTGAAAATTTAGGAACTAATGTTTCTAATGCTTTGATAGCTTTACATGTATTTACAGGTGTGATTCTGTGAGTTCATTTCGTGGAAAAAGCAAAGTAAAAGCACTGAAAAACATGATGAAATCAGACGACTATACATTAGCTTTCAAAATCTTGGTGTCGTGGAATCTAAAACCTGATATTATAGAAAAATTGGAAGAATTTACATGTGAACTCTATGGGCATGCTAACTGCAATGACATTGATAAATGCAGATATGATTGGTTGGTGCAGTTAGGATATGTAATGATAATATGCTACTACCAAATAAAGATTCTCTAATAAAGCATGCTTTACGTGCAAACTATCAAACTGCTATATTTCGCAGAAGTCTTTTTTGAAAAAATCAGCAAGCCATCTCCAACTGGTCATGGGTGGAATATACGAGACAACGTATTATACATTGATTGGATGTCATTAGAAGCTGTTCCTTCCAGTATCGTAGAGCACATATTCTGCAAATGTAAAAAGACTGCTTGTGTTGTAGCATCATGTTCATGCTAATGTTCTAAAGTGAAATGCACTGAAATTTGTGCTTGTTATGGATGCAAAAATTGTCAATTAGAAGCTGATATGGATTTTGAGGGTGATTAATCTTGATCAAAATTGTGTTTAACTAATGAGATTTTTTCTTTCTTTTATTCAAGAAATTATAAGAATTATTTCTGTAAGTACATAAAATTTCAATATTTTAATCAATGATTTTCAAATGCTGTTTTTATTTGTTTTATTATATTTATTTGTTTAATAGTAATTTGTTTTAGAGTAAAAAAATGCATGTTGAAGTAATTTATAATTTAAAATAATGTGTTATTCATTTAAATGTAATTCTGTTAGTCAAAATAATCATTATTTTAGAAAGTTGAATATTATATTGAAGTAAACTTGCATGGATTTGGGATAAATATTGTGTCTGCATTTCAATACTGTATATTTTCTCCTTCACTTTAAAAAAATATTTATAAAATTATATATCTAATGTTTAATAAGTTATTAAATTACTTATTTATTCTATTGTACAGTGTCAATCATGTTGATATATAAATTAAGTAAAAATATATATATTTCTTGATTTGGATTATTAAATCCATGATATTCTATATTTTGCTGAACAGCATTGATTCAAACTTTTATTATTTTAAAGATAAACATTGAAATGTGTAAGACTTTTTCTGCCATCTTCCTTATTACTATAAAGACTATTTGTATGAATTTGTCCTATCTTATTTTAACATGTAGCTATAAAAGAAAAGAACACATTAACAATGAAGTTTGGTCATTATGCATTATTTATTGAAACTTCAATTCCAATGTAATTTATCAATTTATGTTTTATAGTAATAAATATCATTGTAAATATTAGTTGAAATAATGATGTGTGATGAATAAATTCTACTTTTCTCATAAATATTTAATTTAAAAGGATGATTCTAAAGGTAGAATTTATTTTATCTATCATTTATCTACTTATGAATATTTGATTACTTATTTATTGTTGTGTAAACTGAAAAAATCAAAATAACAGTTTTGGATTTTATTGCATTTATTGAACTAAAATGTTAAATTACATATAATCAATATCCATGTTTTTGAAATGAAATTTAAAAGTTGTTTGTGTTTGTTTTTAGTTTTGTTTTGGGCTAAAATGTGTGTACATTTTATTTATCCAGTACTTTATTCTATGTTTATATTTTTATTATTATTTGTAATGAAATAATATAGTCATAATATTTATGATTATGGAAAAATTGAATCTTATTATATTGCATATTGTGTTACGGTGTATATACTTTTTCACCTAAAGGTAAATAAACAAGAGTGAAATACTCGCATGTGATTGGCTGAATGAATGTGTAACAATGCGCGTGTGTTCAAAGGCACAATGAAAAAAGTGCAATGAATTTTTTTTATTTATAAAAAAAGGAGCAACTATTTCTTCCAGAACTTTTTGCATTTATGTTTGCCACATATAAATCAAGTATAATTTTATGTTTTTAAATTGCCCCCAAAGAAGTGGTACAAAACTCAATTTTTAAGCCCCTTAACTGGCTTCAGCCCACGGTCTAATCTATTTAAAATCTAGTTTTGCTGGCTCCGCATTGCAATATCACAAATCTACTTTCATAATAGTTATTATATACTTTTTTCAAAAGCTACTAATATTTTCTTACGAAAAATAGAATTTTCGAATTTTTTAATCTTGTGAATTTTTAATTATCTAATGACATTTAAAAATTCCAATCTTTAGATAATCTTTTAAATAATATAATAAAAAAGAAAAGTTTCAACAGAATAATAAAAAAGAAAATCCAATAAGAAAGAAAATATTTAACAGAATATTTTGATTAGACATGCTTTTATTATATATAAATTTAAAACATATATAAACAAAGAATATAAATTAATTTTAATATAAGTTCTATTTTTGAAATCGTCGTCCAATGTATATGCAAAGTTTTAATGAATATCATTAATATTCAAAATATTGTCTTAAAGGTCTGGCTGTAGCATATAACATTTGTATCTAAATCCAAATTTCACTTAAAATTAAGAATTGCTCGCTCAAAAAATGTACTTATAACCAACTCTTGAGCTAATAGTTTTGTTCCAATATTAACAAACAATAAAATATGGCTTAAAATTACAACATAATTTAAAATATATTTCCTCGCAATAAAACAAATAAACTTACTCAATGAGTAAAATAAATTGCACAACTTTTATGATGCCATTTTAAATATTGGAAATTTAAATAAGGTATTTTTGATACCAAGACTCTTATTTGTGTCCTTTTACTGATTCAATTTTTAAATCCTATTTCAGTTAAGAACTCATTACCTAATAGGTTGATCCATTTTTAAATTTTCATTATTATTATTATCTCATCTAAAATTTGAAAGATTGGATTTTTAAGTGATTCGTTAGATTTTTTAAAAAAATGCATTATTTTTCCAGTTATTCTCCTAATTTATTGTTATTCTCATCTTTAAAATAATTAAAAATTAAATTTTAAGTGTTTCATGTAATTAGAATATATCTTGAAGCAATTCTGTAAAAGGTGCAGAAAAAACAACACGAACATCTCTTATCTGAAGGTTCAACTTTTATATTCTTTACAATAATGAATCTTATCTACAACACTTTATAAAGATAAATGACATTGTTTTTAAGAATGACAGTGTCTTTATTTTTAAATACACAGAGATTCTTGCGTATTTAAATATACTGTCGTAAAACAGATAGCAAACTATTTGGTTTTGACATTATTCAACGAAGCGAGAAATAATATACACAGAAATAAGCATTTTTATAAAGAAGAGGTTATTATGAAATATCCCTCGAAGTGTTTGAAAACTCATCTTCGCTAATGAAATCTATATCATACAATGATGTTGCCATGATTCATAGCGAATACATTCATTAGAGAGTGTCATTTTTTATTTCTTGTTTTGATATTTAATATTGAAATACACAATATAGTATATACACTTTGACAATGATTTGAAAATAATTTGAGATGTGTCAGCAAAATCATGCTTTCTCGGGAAACGTTTTAATATTTTCATTTTTATTATTGAATATTATCCAATGGAATAATTCTCGATATGTTACTCCTTATTACATTTTTAGTATCCATTTTTCATTTAACTGCTTTGAGTATTTAATGATTTATTTTATCAAAGCTGTTTTTAAAATTTTTATTTTTACAAATGGATCATATGAGCAATTTATGCCAGCCAGAGTTACACATAATAACAAAACTACACAAATATTTCAACTAAAAACTTAATAAAATATTTGCAATAAATATAAAAACGTCAAACAATGGAGAAAATGTGCAAACCCCATTTTGCAAATGTTTCTTATTTTTCTTTATTATTTAAAAAAAGCAACTATTCGCAATTCATTTCAAAAAAAGAAAATGTGAAAACCACATAATAATACGATGAATAGAAATTACTGACTGTGCAAATTATTAGATGATTTAAATCAAGACAAATATGAGAAAACGCAGTGAAACCAGATCATATACCAAGGTTGATAATTTCAAGAAATTAAGAATTTTATACTTTAACAAGGTTAAGATCACCAACATTACTACCATAGCAATTGTTAATATGTATCGAGTATATCACAAAACAGAAAAGACAATGATTTTAGATAAAAGATTACTTCTTTAGCAACATGTCTGAAAATGTAAGCGAAAATGCTCAAAATTGGATTCAAGTACTCTTTTATGACAGTGGTGTTATTTCTTTTGAACCCAAAACATTAGGGGACCAAAAAAAGCTGCTGAATATCCAGAATGAAAGCAGCGTGATTTGTCATGTACTGAAGGGATCTAACTCAACTTTGCTTCAATGGAAATAATGCTATTTATTGAAAGTGGCCAACATTCTTTATTGTTCTAAATCGATTAGAATTTAGGTTCTGTTTGATGACACAACCTTATTATTCATTGAGGGGGCGTCAAAACACTACTTACACTCAGAGAACTAAAGGTAGACATTTAAAGGATAAGTACAGAATTATCGACAGTTTCATCTTACTATGTAAGAAAATTACATGGAGCAATCTTAGCTATTTGAATAGATTATTTACCAGACTAAACTAAACCAATTCAACTAAGCATCTAAGCATTTGAAATTTATGTATAATCAAATTGTTTTCAATGAAGCAACAAAAAAATGTTATGACTTTTATATTATCTAATAACACTAAAATAATGCAAATAAGGAAAATTCGACGTTTTTGACAGAAATTAAAATGATACAATTTGCAATTCCTTTCTTGTCTCATTTTATAAATTTTGTTTCAGAACATATATGCATATATAAATTTAGATTATTTTTAATTAAAAGAATCGAGTGGATTTCACTCAGAAGGAGTGAAATTTCACTCTTTTATTGTCACAATACTCTACCAATCTTTAAGATAGAAGTTCACTCTTTTGAAAGATGCGGGTAAAACGCTCCTTTTAAGAGGAGTAACAACAAATCGATTAAAGGGGTAAATTAAATAGAAAACGAGTGAATTTCAATCTTTTATAGAAGTATTGCTGATTTTTTTATATTCAAAATTTAGTGCAGAAATTGGGTTTTGAATTTTTTATTTTAAGAAATACTGTTTTTTTTTTTTTTTTTTTTTTTTTTACAATTACAATATAAAGATACGATTTCTTTATTCAATAATTTAACAGTACAATTGAATATGGCATTTTAATTGATTTGAAAAATTATAGTTGTTTTTAAATTACATATATTACCAAGCAAATTGTTCAGTCATGTGTGTGTATCACATTTTTATATCTATTTAGTTTTACACTCTCAAGAAAAAATAGTCACACTACTTATTTTTCAGTTTAGTTTACTATGGGCCCATTAAGTACAAAATTAACTTTTGCAAACATTATAAGTACAACAAATTGTACACAATTTAAAAAATACATAAATATATATTTTATATAAGTAAATATTTATTTTTGATATTTATAATAAGCATTTTTGTTGTTACAGGAGGATAAAGACATATTTACAGATTATTTATATATTTACATATCAAAGAAACTATGAATGAAATTAAAAATAAAATGCAAGATTATACAAAAAAACATTTTTAATACAGAAAAAAATTAAATAAAAATGTATACAGGAATTCTTAAGTTTATTACGTCAAATTAATATTGGGGCTTGTTTTTTTCAATTGACAGTTTAATAAAACAAAATAAGAATACTATTAAAATAAGAATAAAAAAGATAATATGCATTTTAATACATGTATTTTGCAAAATTTAGATCCTGATCGATTATAGTAAGAATGTATTAATCTTGCATATACGACATCAATGAATCCACTATCCACAGATAAAAATATTTCATATTCAGGTCTTGCTTATGACAGCAAAGTTTTGAAGGTTGTTCTCCTTCTAAAGACCTCTTCACCTAATTAGAAAAAAATTAACATAATAACTAAAATTTCTATAATATTTGAATTCTCTCTTTTATGTCTATATAAAGTTTAATAACAAAATTTCATATGAACAATACTTCAAAAAAATAAAGCAGCAAAGAATCAGATATCTACGTAATTATGTACTGTATTAAAATTCTTCTCAGCCTAAAAAATACTATCATTCTGAATTGTCACATATTTATTCCATTTTATAGGACAAGTTTTTTAATAGATGATAATGTTCTCGGAGCAAAGAATGCAGGATATTTACTGAGAAAACAGTCAGCGGCTGGATATCAAATTCCAAATCTATCTGTAATAAAGAGAATAATCATTCATATTAAATTATAATAGAACTTTTATTGTAATTTAAAGCAAGTGTAATTTGTTAAAAAAAAAAAGGTATTCTCATTAATTAATTAAAGCTTAGTAACTGAAGTTCGTAAATTAATAATTATCTAGTAGTTTTTAAAAAATTTTATAAGAATGTGATAAGTTATTGATACACAATGAAGCAAATATAAAATAATTTTGGATTTTTTTCTTTGTTATGAAATAGATATAGCCCCCATCATAATTTACAAAATGGATTGTTAAACATTAAATAAAAATATATACATAAATTTATTTTTAATGTTAAAGCATTTTTGAATCAATCAAATAGAACTGAAAAACAGGTGAAACTATATAAATAAATATTTTTTTCTTTTTTTTACAAATTACAACAAAATAATTTTGAAACTATGCTTTTGAATCACATATACTAATATTCAAATACATTGCAAGTGAAATGATTTTTAAAAATATAAGATAGAAAACTACAATATAATAAAAGACATAAGCAATACTGCATATTTTGTAAAATATAGATTTTAATTACTTTCTTTTTGGATCATGCAATCATTAAACAAATATGAAAATAACAACAGGATTTTTCTTCCATTTTTATATAAGAAAATCCTTTCCTTGTAAAATTTCAACTAAATGCTTTAGGCATTAAAATAATTTAAAACATCTTATTCACATGCAATAAAAAAAAACTTGGAAATGCATGCACAGCATGTTTCTTATTCTACCATTAAAAATCCAGATATACAAATAATGTTAGGGATTGTAAATATTGGTGTGCCTAAGTCATTGTGGCATTGTTAGAAAATAATGTTGATATAAAATTTTAGTACTTTCATGAATATTTTAAAATTCATTTTCAAATATGTAAAAAACATACAGGTTTCATACTAGCAATGTTTCACTGAAAGCAGCCTATTTTGGATACTGAGAGAAATAAATTCTGTTATAGAATAGAACAATAGATGGTCTATTTTTCATCACAAAATGCTATTTTATATTAAACATTTTCTTTACAATTTGAAATATTTTTTTCTCGAGGAATTTCATAAGGCTTTTCAAATTGTAATCATTTTATCTGAAAGGAAAAATACATACATATACACATATGTGTTTACTCAATAATATGGAATATGTGTTTACTCAATAATATGTGTTAACTCAATACATGGAAAAACCAGCTATGGTCAAATGAATTATAAATACTGGATATTTATTTTTTTAAGCAATTAAATTCAAATTAAAAATTTTAATTTAAAAAAAAGAAAATTTTAAGTGAAATTTATTATAAAGTTATTTAGAATTTGGTTTTAGCAGTAAAAACAAACAAAAATTTAATTCAAAATAGATTTAAAAACATTATTAAAATTTCTTAAGCTAATTACCAAGTAATAATAATTTAATGAATAATTACCTTTCATTATTTTAAAATCAACTTTAAAAATCAAAAACTTTAATAAGAGATTTTAACTGAAAATATTGATTGGAATTTTCATATGAATTCATTAAGTTACCACGTTCTTACATTAAAAACAGAATATTACTTCAAACTTTTAAATAAATTTTACAAGCAAAATGAAATTAATACTTGTTGCAATAACAATAGTTAACATTTTCTCAGTCTCCATAAAACTTATATTTTGATTACATATTATACAGAATATACCTGATCAGCCATTTCTTTCTTTCATTGCATTTCAACATTTTCAAAAGAACTCCATGTTTCACATTTGCTTTTGCTAATTTTGTTTTTTATTTTTTTCTTCGCTGACAGCAATGACAACCATAAAATAGGAATATAAATTATATTTCCATTGATAAAATTTTTAACTGCAAATTCTAAAATTTACAAATTAATAGTACATTTTGATACATACAATTTTGTTTTCGTTTTATCAACAAATGCTTTTACTTAGTAACAGTCAAATCAAAAATTATCAGCGAAATTTTAATAAATATAATACATATTGTCAAGTAATATTCTGTAGATTAATATTTGCTTTATATTGTATTAACATTTAAATTAAAAATCTTCGAATTTCATTTATGAAAAAATTTATTCTTATTCATGGGTAAAATTTTGTATTTGATATTAATCGCACTTTCAATTCAGTACAATTAACTATATTAAATAATATTTCTATAATATACATTGAATATTTAAATCAACGAGAAAATTAATAATTACATTCACGCAGTTTCGAAAGTAAAGGAATTCAAAAATGCATTCATTATAATTTACCATTAAATTTATAATAAATTAAATTTTGGTAGAAAAAGTATTTGAAATAAAAAATAAAATGTCCAAACACATTTTTATATTATTAAATATTATCAATTAATCAGTAATTTCAAATATTATAAATATTGCATGAATATGAACTCAATAGAATTCATTCATTCAGTTTCGAAAACGAAAGCTTATGTCATGCTGAAAAATCACAAATATAAAGATTTGATTTAGTCTTTCAATTAATATAAGAAACAAAAACTTACCGTAATGTTTCTGCGCTCCTTCTTGTCCAATTATATATATATTTTAATTCAAATTGATCGCTTTTACAAAATGAAGCTTTAATTTCCTCTATTTTTAACGAAACTAAACCGAAAGCATAGAACCACGTGATGGTTTAATCCATTTAGAGCACATTACATTTGCTTTGTGCCATAAACACGTCAACAAAAGAGTGAAAATTGTCTTGAAGCGAGAATGGAGTGATTGAAAGAGAACTTCTCTATACCCAGTTAAGTACAAAAGGATTCATTTTGAATCTTTTTGGAGTTCAAAATATCCATCGCTCATCGACTGGTGAAAAACCCCACTCCATTTTTAAGAGTGTTTATAAACTCACATATACTACATTTACATAATATATACATTATATAATTAATCATGTACATGAAGAGTTCAGGTACACTTTCTTTTCAAGTAAGCGATTCTACTGTGACATCAGTAGGCATTTGATGCAATATAAGTAAGAATAAGAACTTCATCACATCAGTAGGCATTTGATGCAATATAAGTAAGAATAAAAACTTGGTGTATCAAGTTCTTAAAATGAATCAACTGAAAGATTTTAATCCTTTAGAAACAGATGTGATTGCAGTTGTCAATATGTCTGGACATTCACTTATAACGATTTCTCGGCAGTTAAATGTGCCTCGATCAGATTTAGCAATATCAAAGACAAATGAAAAATCCTTGAAAATATTGCACCAAATGATAGCTTATGTAGATAGAAAGAATTAACTAATTTAGATCAAAAAATCCTAAAATGTATATTTCAGTAGACAATATTCAGTCACCTTTGTCAGATGTTACGGAAGTCTTCTGCCTCAGTTCAAATACCAAGGATACAATGACAGAACTGTTTGCCAAGATAAGATAACGGGTAGTTTCATGGCCTGTCTGTCGCCAATTATAATCCCACGCACCAATGCCTGGGAGCATTTGTAGTGATGCAGAAACCATGATGAATGGGATTAGGAGTAGTGTAAAAATAGTATATAAAAAGCTGGATCTATGATACATGATTTGATAACTAAAGGAGGTATGTACCTGTTAACTGTATTTGTGGATGTTATTATGCCGACAGTAAATTTGATTGTGATAACGTTATGGTTTGAGGTTTGTTTTTTCCTAGTTTGATATTGGTAAGTTATATGATGTAAATGAAATTATTTTACGTAAACACGGCTTCTGAAAACATGGTAAGATTTGGAATTGGTGATTTCTAAATCAACACAATAATGTTTGTGTTCGACTCTTAATCGATTGAAACCACCTACTTGAATCTTATGAAATACATGTGTGTATATATATATATATACCTACAGAAGAACACTCCAATTATTTGAATCACTTTCAGAATTGTAGAAAAATGAATTAGACCTTTAGACTGGAAAAGAGAAGGGAAAATGAAAAAAAAGGAGAAAGATCAAGAAAAGGAAAGGTAAGAGAAGAGTGAAGAAGAGGTAAGAGATAACGTGTCAATTGAAGAATTCAAAAACATTCTTTTGAAAATTCCTGGATATTCAGAAGTTAATGCTGAAGCTATAAGAGAATGGATTATGAGTAAGACCCTATGTTTCAAATTGCAAATGATGGTAAACTTATTGAAATATTAAGGAAGAAGGTGACCTTAATATCCAAGTTGGGAAAAACACGAGAGCCTCACCTAGTGTAGTATTTCCAGGCTTCGAAACTGCTTTGTATATAGTGGTTAGAACATCAATCCAAATGTGGGTATATGAAAATTCTCATTATCAATTGATGCGAGACTTGGGTGCCCGAAACGGATGATGGCTGTGAAACAGCTTACTCTGACCGAGATGTTCTGAAAACAATGACTTTCATTTACAGCACTCTATAAACATACAGTGTTAATATACAGCATTTGTAAGATTTATCATTTAATTGATTAAAAATTCTTTTTCCTTAAAAATATATACTTTTCCCCATTTTTCATAAACAACAATTTGTTAGAATAGACCCTTTATTCAAAAAAACCAATTATCCGATTAGGTTCCAGTCCCAATTAATGCCGATAGTTCTACTGTATATATATTAAGGGAAATTAAAAACTCAAAACTGAAAATACTAACATCACCTCATTCTTCTACAATCAGTAGCTATATTTACAATTTCATTGCGTAGAAATGTTCTTCTGCCAAAGAGCTATTCGTTAAATGATTCTATTGTTTGATAAGAAGTGTGAAAATAAGTTTGATTGGCTGAATTATTGGGTGTAGAAAATGAGGTGAGCTCTGTATGTTTTCAGAAATTCGGATTCTCGAATATGTTTTTTACTTATTTGATTAAAAAAAAGATAAAAATAAAAAAACGTGATATCAAAACAATGAAGTATTAAAAAGCGTATGCAGTGGATTCTGAGTCGAATGTTAGTTCTATTCATTTCACGCATATTTATCTGGAAAAATAAAAAAATAGAAATGTATTAATCTAATCTACACAAAAAATATCATAACTTTGATTCTTTTACAGATAAAATAGCATAAATAAGTATCTCTAATTCAATGGTGAGATAATTTTCTGACTCGCTGTTTTTAAAGTATATTTAAAATTATCAGCATCATAACATTAATATTGATGTTAAATTGAGAAAAATTTTAACATAACTTTAGAATTACTTTTGCTTAAAAACTCTATAAGTTGCTTGATTATATTTCGCTAGTAAGTTAAATTAGAACCAACACAATTATAGTTTCATTTGAATATTTTTCCTTTTAACTTCATTTGATCAGTAATCATAAATCAACTTATTAAACGGGAAGGAATTCCATACTTAATAAAATTATGAATACTTAGTATATTATAACTACAAATCTAATATTATTATGTATTGTTTTAGCACAAATAATATTACTATTATGTATTTAAGTAGAAATATAAACAGAAGAAGCATAACATTAATACATTCACTCAAAAGAACCATGTGGAATAACGTTTTATGATTTAAATTTTAAATCAATAGCAATATACAAATGATTTATATTCAAATTTTGCATTATATTGTTGTCTAGTAATATCCAAACATATTCAAAATTTAGCCTTGAATAAAATCATTCCGCTACACCTGTCTAAAGAATACTTTTTTAATTAAATATTATTTATAATTTTTTGCATTAGTAGTTATTTGAATGAAAACATGTGATTATGATTAATGATTCAATAAACTTTTGCATAAATCAAAATGCTCGTATTTTAATTTTTAATTCATTACTTTTTCATTGCAAGGAACCTCCTATCTGACCTCAACATCGTTTAGTGAGTTAAATTTAATAGATTTCTTATTTCAATCTTTATTTAAAATATTAATTCAATAAACATAAATATAAAACATCAAAAATAATTGCATTTGATCGCTTAATAAGAGACTTACTCTTGTATTTTTCAGTGTTTAACCTGAAAAAAATCTTTATCGTTATTCCTTTCTTTGTAGAAACCTTGTTGCGATTTCAAATATTGGATATTTTTTATCAGTGTAATTAATTTTCAATTAATGTAATTTTATAGATTTCGTTAATTTTCCGCAAAACCTAACTGGATTATAAATTCACAAATCGAGTTGTACATTGCATTTCATTGAAAAGATTATTGATTTGAGTGTTTAATTAAATCGCTTATGGATTCAATTGTTCTAGCTCTGAAGACAAAGATCTAGGAAATATAATGTTGTCGATTATGAAAGTTTGTTCAAAGTTGTTAAGCACCAGTCACGCGTGAACACATGAAGCTTCCATGTAACTTGATGCCAAAACACCATCAGGTAAGTCATCCACAAATATAAACTCGTGAGCAATATCATCTAGAAATTTCCAATTCACTACCATCAGCTCACTAATATTTGCACCAAACGTTATGCAAATAACTAACCTCCTAGATCTTATGACCTAAGTACATGAAAAACAATAATGATATTCCACACACGGTGATCTTTCAGAATTCCTCACTAAATAAGTTCATTTTGAAACAGTATCTCATTGCGTGTTTGATGAACTTTCGAGAGAATGGTTTACTTTGAATATATTTCCCGTTGTTTCACAGAGTATTCTGATAACTATAATCCACAGATGCAAGTAGTCCATGCTGTTCAGCAAGCTTGATAGCCAATCAAATTAACAGAAAAAGAGAGCACGTGTTACTGAAAGTCATATTATCTTCATCCTCCACATATTCCAAACATTTTTTCCTTTGATTTTTAAGCTTTCAAACCATAATTATAAAAATGGTGTTAAGAAGAAGTGAATAACTTTCTAGTGTCAGGGTGCACATAATACTAACGTGATTAAATTTTTTAAGAGAAATAACAAATAAAGGATTAAAAATGAAATTTTTATGCAAAGAACACAATTTCGCTGAGTGAATATACATATGTAAGTAATAATACAAAATATTCCGTCAGAATACTGCGCATAATAATTTTTTTTACAGACTAAAATATAAACAACATTTCAGAATCAACCAAGCATTTTATAAGCGTATCATTAGGCATTTTCTCGATTTTCAAATGGGTATTGTTAACTTACATTATCTTTGAATGTAAAAAAAATCGAAATTATGATAAAAAAAAAATATTTTATAAAATAATGGATATTTTAGGAATAATTACCATATTAATAAATTAACTCTGATTTCATCAATGATTTAAAGAACAATCAATCCATTTTTGTACAATTATTTACTTAATTTTTTAAACATGCTTAATATTTATTATTTCATTTGGACCAGAAAAATAAATCATTAATAAAAAAACACCACCTCCAGAAAATTTCATGTTCATTAATAATTAGTAAATGAGATTAAGATATTCGAAATTACTCATGTATAAACTTTCTTATATAAACTTTCATTATATAAACTTTCTTCTCTAAAATTCCACTCGAATAACGCATAACATTACGTGCACTTTATGATCTATAATCCATTTGTCATATCGAATTTGACAAATAGATTTTCCACTTCATGAAAAAAAGTAATGTTCATATTCAGAAAGGGAAAGCGGAAAAGGGAAAACGTATATAGGATGACATACCTTTATTTTTATTCACTCCAAAAGATTTTTTTAAAATAATAGATACGAATTGAACAAGGAAAATACTTCTAAAATAATTGGTCACGTGCTCAATTCTTTGTCTTCCAGCAGACGATAAAGAAGAACAAAATCTGTTTCCGTGACATACATTGTTATATCTGTAAGCGTCAATACCTCACAAGCCATTTGCGTACCAAAAAACAGAAACAATTCTATTTCCTTAAAAGTGATGTAAGCAGTGAAATATTTCCTCAGGGCTCATCGACCTTGCTTTTGAACTTTGACTTAAAAATGTAACGTGCGGAGGAATGCGAAAAAAACTTTTTCCGTCTAAAGATCATGCATTGTCGTGGAATAGCGTGAACTGCCGCATCTCAAGTGTGAAACAGTGTTTTTCAAAAGCGTTGGGCTTAAAAAACAATAATCGTTTCTTCGCCGCAATATTTCGTTCGAATCGCACCGGATTTGCACCGATGCCAACATAAGGTTCACGCTCTGATTGAAAGTGATACTTATCTGGAAATGTGTGAATGCATTTCGACCGTTTTTATTTGTGGTGTGGAAAATTATTCCATTCGCTTGGAAACATTTAGACTTAGAAAATTTTGAGTTCAAACGAAATAATTTATCTCTGACTTCAATAGAAAGAAAAATGTATGTTAATAAATTTTTCTAATGGCTGCGTATTATCAATGAAGTGAAAATTGTTTTGAGAGAATATTGTATAGATTTGAGAGTGCTATATAGAATATAATACTTATAATACATTCTAAAAATCATAGTTTCCACAGATGTTACAACTTTTTATTAAATTCTAAATATACTTTATTATTCATAAATTTTTATTTAAAAAAAGATATACACAGATATGTAAAAATAACAAAATAATCAACCATTTTATACATAAAAAACAGTATACATATAATAAATATACTTTTTACATACCCTATACATAAAATTTGGTACGTTTTTATAAGTTTTACATTCATAAGATTTAAATGTTTTGATAAATCTGAACTATGCAATTATATATATATATATATATATATATATATATATATATATATACAATTATTTCCCCTTTCCTAACCAACTACTTTTCGCTAGCGTATTTAGATTTTTTCCCCAAATTTTGGACATAATACTTACCATATATGAAGAATAGAAGTTTTAAAATCTAAGCATTCTTTAAAATTAAAGCAATTTAATTTTGATTTTACCTAGAAAATTATACAAGATTACTTTTAAAAGCAAGTTAAAAGATAATTGGAATGAATTATTAATATTAAATATTCCAGTTTTAGAAAACCATGGTTAAAATTGCAATGTCACGACCTATTCTTTTTTTCTTATCATTTCCCATCATTTCGTATTAACTTGCTCTTTTAATCTTCTTTACCTTTTTTCCAATACAAAAATAATCTCTCACTGTTTACATTGCTTTGTATTTTTTATGTGACAGGAAACGTGGAACGATTGAGGAAAATAGCCTTGTGAAATAATTTACTTTTTTTAGATATCTTTCAATCAGCAGGCTAGTTTAGAATAATGTATACAGAGAAAGCATTTGGAGAAAAATGCTTAATTACTTTTCAGATATTAATGTTAGGAACACAGCAAATTTTATTTCCTGAAAATATTTTAGGGCGCTTTCTTTCAATTTCTAAATAAGCTATAAATTATTCCTCAAATTATTAAATTTATTAATAACGGAATCAATATTATATCATTAATATTTACTTATTATAGCACTGGAAAGTAAATTCAATATTCAAATATAATATTTATAATTCATAATGAATACAAATTCCTGTAGGAGTAATACAAAAAATATTCAAATTCAGTCTTTGAATAATTATTATTTTTATATTTTTTAGTTTCCTAAAAGTGAAATTTTTGATATTTGTTGAAGAACTTAAAAACTATTAAAAGCGTCTCTTCATAAATAAGCATAATAAAATTAGTTATTTCAGACATTAATATAAAATATGTTTTAAAAAAAATGTTTCTTATTGTGAATATATGTAGTTTGAGAGGTCATTATGTGTAAGTGTGTGTGTGTGTGTGTGTGTGTGTGTGTGTGTGTGTGTGTGTGTGTGTGTGTGTGTGTGTGTGTGTGTGTGTGTGTGTGTGTGTGTGTGTGTGTGTGTGTGTGTGTGTGTGTGTGTGTGTGTGTGTGTGTACCTTTCTCCTGTCTTTATGTTTTATTTAAATTATTTTTTATATATCTGGGTAAATTAATTTTTAATTCACAGTTTACGTTTTTCTAGGAAAATATATGTCTCTATACTTTGGAGACTTCTTTTAATTATGGAAGTGAAAAACAATAAATTAATGCAATGAAAGCAGCAACAGAACTTAGATTCACTATTTTTTATACATGGCAAGCTGGAATAAGCAAAAATCACTTTACTGAGGACAGCCATTCACTGTTTAACTCAGAACAAAATTTAGGCGAACGAATAAGATAATTATTAATACATAGAAGATAATTGTATTTACAAATCAAGAGGGGTGATAGTACTCATCCAAATAAACAATAATTAACTTAGAATATAGGGTTGCATTCCTTTCTGCGAAGTAGACAAGGGGAATTTAGAGTTCCAACCTAAACTTAGAACAGTGAGCAAAAGAAAATTATCTATTTTGAAAGTTGCAAAATCAGATAGATAAATCAGAATCAGGAATAACTTAACTCATTGCTTAAATATGCCTGTATATTTCTTGCGCTTGGCAACAGTTGTTCCGTAAACTTCATTCACTTTAAACGTGAATACTCCAATACAACTCTCAGCAATGACATGTTTTTGCGGAATCTGTTAGTGGTGGAAAATTATTTTCACTGGCAATACTAGCAAAAGTAGCAGATTAGGTAAAACAATAGTTGGCTATCATTCGTTTAAGAAACTATGATAAGAACAATTATTATTCCTATCACCTCATTGAAGTTGTGCTGAGGTAATCGTGTTATTGAATCATGGTTCAAACAGAATAATCCATCATTCTGATATCTTAAATCCATCAGTCATTCTCGATTATTTCTCAACTCTGAAATCTAAATAAATCTATTCTATTCTTGCAGTAAGACTTCAAGGCATGCTCTTTAACACATTAGCCATGCATACTCATGCACTAACTAATGTCAGCATTAACTGCAGCTATCACCAATCGAGATTTTACATGTGAAATGTTATTAGCTGAAGTTAATGTGAAATCTTAATGTGTAATCTCGATTGGTGATAGCTGAAGTTAATGCTGAAGCTAACATTTCCATGCCTTAATTTCATTACAGCTTTTAATTTTAATGAATAAAAATAACTAGTTAGTATACTTACTTTTAGATGTCATATAATATCAGAAATTTCATCTTGGTTCAGCTTTACATTGATGGCAAAAAATAATCAGTTTTCTTTCGTAAATGGAAAACATTTTTTTTTCTTTCAAAATTTTGTAATTTTTTACTTCAGATTAATTTTTATACGATCTACATTAATAAATGTAATTGAAAATAAGACTAAAATCAAAGAAAATAAATTAATAAACAAAATTCTATTTTCAAACACATATAGAAAGGGGATAATATCGGACATTATTTTGTTTTCCAAAAAAACGAATAGTAATTATACTTTCACATAAAAGATAAAAATAATATTTTTCTTAATCAAATTCAATAAAAGTAAAAGTAGTTTCTATTTTAAATTTATGGTGTTTCTAGAGGAATTCACATATATTTTGTATTAAAATAAATGCGACATAGTTATAGCCATATGGATTTAATTTTTTATATTTCAATCAAGAAATGAATAAATTTTTCATACATATATCCATCATTAGTTACAAAAGAAATTTTCATTCAGAAGACAGAAACCACCATGCAAATCTTAAACATAATTCATATCAAAAAAATTCTAAATTCCAATAATTTCTATTTTAACTTCTTATTTAAATATAAAACACTCACACGTCTTAAAAAATCATGTCAAGATGATATTACGAGTATATATTTCTGTTAATTTAGATAGAAGTTTTCCTTCTCTAAACTCGATTATTTACTTGAATAAAAGTTAGAAGGCATCCAGATATTATTGCGATGGATATCTTGCCATAATAACCAATTCCCTCATCAAATGAAATTTTTTCCAAAGTAAATACTTCGCTGACGTTTATTAATACTAGAAATGTTTCTTTCATCAGGTATGAGCTTTGACATATTTTTTTCAACAAATATCTCGCATATCAGAAAAGAATTAACGAAGTGTTGATACGACAAAAAAATTCTAAGTATATATATATATAACATCTTTCAACTGAAACTACATTTTCATTTCAAAATTCAATTTCAATTCACTATCAATTCAAAATTCGAATTATATTTTCATCTTTCAATTCAAAATGTATGCCATCTGATTGGTAAATAATAAAAATAACTATTGGTTTTCAGAACTACTCTCATGTGTATATGTATGAATTTTCTTCATTTAACTTTCTTGCATTTTGACAACAATAGCTTCCTATAGAGTTTTTTCAACATGAAATCTTTAGAGTAACAATTTGTTTCCTACAAATTAAACTCAAGTCAAAACATTAAAATCGTTACTGTTCTATTTGATGCTTATGGCTTCAGAAGATGAAATATTATCTTCAAAATTTCAGATGATCAAGCTCTCTTTTCTCGTTCATATCACTCTGATTGGATAAACTTACTCTGAGTTATTTACTGGATTTATTTTCGTATCTATTGGATTCATATGTGTGTGCGTGTGCGTGTGTGTGTATATATATATATATGTATAAGTAGTACATAAATATGTGTGTGTGTATATATATGTATGAATATATATATATATAGAGAGAGGGGGGGCCGGCTTTTTTTATTAGATGAGAGAAAGTGAAATTGATAATATTTCTTTTTCTTCTTTTTGTCAAAATTTTATGCCATAAAAATGATCAATTTCCATTTTCATTCACCTCGTTAATTATTACCGTATTTACTTGGGAACCAATATAGTCTGAACATGTTTTCATTTAAGTAATAATATTTTATTGTTATCTAAATCATGTATAAAAAGTTTGATGTACAAAACAATTTACAATCGCTGATTATTTCGTTTTAATTTATTGGTGATAGCACAGAATATGATTCAAAAATAAGTGAAAAGTTTGATTTATATTTCCTAAATATTCTCAAATAACAACTGCTTATGAAATGCATTATGCAACTCTTTTTTATATTTTCTTTATTTTATACATTATTTCTACTGCTATAATTAAGGAAGCATATAATTTTGGATCAATTTTAATAAGTATACTGTCTTTTCTTATGAGTAAAAGACAACAATCTATTATAAAATGCCTTTTTAGTTAAATTAATATTTCTTTGTCTTTTTATTTGATTCTTTAATTCTTTTACTTTTTTACTGGAGCTGAATGCAAAATGTTATATGAATTAAAAATTATTTCCTAATATTCTTCACTAATGTATATAAAAATGGTCTCATATGCTATTGTTAGCATCTATTTCCTATTCATTTAATTATTCCATCGGAATGCTGTTAAATAACTCATATAGGATACGTTCCAAATTCTTCTTAGAAACTTGACATTGGCTTTCGCAACCCAATTATAGCAATCGATTATAATTACAATACCAATAACTGTCCTTTGCGAAACAATCAGCTGAAAATTTTCTTTTTCTAGTTCGCGAATCACCTATTTTTCTTGATATGGCTCTTAAATCTATTCTGTTGAGTAAAATTGCTGTTGTAAAAATTCCTTGTGAACAATGAGCTCTTTGTATTCTGTCTTATATTCTAATATCGCAAAGCCTTTGTCAGAAATTTCTTAGAACATTTTCTGTAGCAAGTTGGTTCTTGATTCTATGCGATTGTTTTATTCGACCTTTTAGTGGCATTCGCCAACAATAAAATTTTTTTTATCTAACGCTAATACTGTATCTACTTCAAGATTTAAATTTATCATCTATTTCTTAATCATCAGCAATAGTATTGTTGGCGAAATCATCTTCTGTTTTTATTTTCAAGCCAATATTGTGCTGAGAATTATAAATATTAAAATACTTTATGACTTGAATATATTTTCAGGTACATTTGCTTAGAATAAAGTATTTTTACTTTTAAATAAATTCCTAAGAGGACTTTTTATTTTTATTTGATGTTTCTATTGCATGAAGAAGTTAATTAATTTTATTTTTATTTTTGATAAATCCTAGCATAATTTAATTAAATTTATTTTTCTTTTTAAATATTTTTTATTTCAAATATTTTTTACTATACAGATAACTATTTTTTTCCAATCTTTTAAACATAAAGACACATAATTAAAAAAAATAACTATTATATATGATGATTTTTTACAGTATTGTTACATTATTATATTTTTATTCCTGATTTTGTATTATTTCATTTTTAAAAGATAAAATACAATGTGAAGATAACACAGTTCGCTTTAATTTAAAAAAATATTTATTATGTTCTAGCTTCAAAGGAAAATTCAATTTTTACGATATCTTACAAATGCATGTTTTTTCTTTATCATTAAATTAACTTTAAAATAATTTTCTATTAAGCATGCATTTAATCATTTATATTGTAATACACATTTGTATGTTTTTTAATTATTAGTTTCAATCAATTCATTAACTATGTTATTAACGCATCATTTTATTCATATTTAAAAAATTCATCATTTTTAAAATTATATATTCCCTTATCAGAGTGACAATGAAGAGTTCTAAATAATGTGGGAAATGTTAATACGTAAATTCTTGTCATTGTAGGTATTTAATTTTTGAAATTTTGAAAAAAATGGAATCACATACGCAATGTTTTTCTATTTTATGTTTGTGTGCAGGTATGTATTTGGGAATATAACAGTAAACTTTTAAGATTTTTTTAAAATTATTCAGGAATTCTTTGTACGTTATCGAAATAAGAAGAAATGTGAAATACGATTCGATTGAAAATTAATAGAAAAATTGAAAACTGCAATAAAAGATGATATTAATTGCCGAACATATACCGTATTCTTTTTCCAAAATTTTGTATTGCAAAATTCTTGATAAAGAAAAGAAACTTAATGAAAAAAATTGTTTGATATTTGTCCAAAGTATATTTCTAAATAAAATAATTTAAACTGTCTCAGGAATTTCGGAAGTAAAAGAAATACTTGTAATATGTTCGATTGAAAAGTTACATAAAGAATAAATGAAAGAATGTTCTCTTTTTTTATTGTAGTTTTTCAATTCTGAATACGAATTTTTTTATATTTGTTAAGAAAAATCTTTAGTCATTGATTATTTGTTTTCGAAAATTACATTCAACAAAGAAAAATTAAATTTTAATTTATACACATATTAGAATACAATTGAAGATGATTTTCATAGAATTAAAATTGCATGCACACTGCGGATTTTACAAATTGTTTATTTATATATATATATATATAGTTTTAAAATGGTGTCAGTTATAAAATAACAACTAAAATTGATATAAAATTCACGGTAAAGCAATTTTCTGTTTGATGTAATGCGAATAATTCGAAAAAAATGACAGTTTTCGACCTAATTCACCACAAGTAATATAAAAAGGAAATTGTGAACCAAAATAACTCAGCTTCATAAATCGGAAAACTCAAGTTTTTTTTAAAAAAAATCTTATAAAAAATTTAAAACCTTATTTTTTATTCCAATTTTAGGGATTTTATTATACAAGAAATAAGCATGCACTAAAGATATACAATTAATGTATGTTAAAATATGTATATTAAAAATATAGAGAAATTAAAAATACAAGTTTAGCTTTTATTTTTTTAAAGTTTAGTTTAATTTCGTATTACACCTATATGTTATAAAACTCCATTTTATACCATAGTAACAAAAAATTAAATATTTATGGAACAAATTAGAAAAAAGAATTATAAATATGAATAGAACAAAAAATCCAAAACCACAACACACAAAAAGACATGTAATCTTAAACAAATATATGCATCTATATTCGTAGAACAATATTTTTTATTTTAAAACAGCATTTGAAATAAAATTTGTGTTATAAATTAAGTAAAATATTATATTATTTGGATAAAAATGCTAAAAAATTTTGTTACTAGGTTGTTTCGAATAAATGATTTCCTTTTTATTTCGTCCTGATTTTTAAAAAATATAGAACATGGTAAATTATTTTCTATTATGAATATTCCTAAGAAATGAACTGATATAGCTTATCTCTTATTTTGTTCTGCAAGGGAAATTATTCTCAGAAAACAAACAGCAAGAAAATCTGCACGATTGACGCACTCGGCAGTCTAAGAAAACACGGATGCAGAATCCAGTGACGCATGACTGGCTGCAGTGAAATCACGCAGAACGCCGAATCTGACTTCTTGTCATCACAGTTTACTTACTGTTGCCATTCGCGACCTTGCAAAAAGCGGATTCTATCTTTAAGGCAGAAGAAATCTCATTTACTTTCCCTTCTTTTCTAAACTTTGCGAGTTGTCATTTAATTATTTAAGAAATGAAAAATATAAAGTACGTTAAATAAATTAAATATTAAAAGGATATAATTCTTCAATTGAGAAATAAAGCTCAACGAAAATAAAAATATATAAACATCATTTTCTTGTTACTTCCTTACTTTCCAAGTAAATGTTCTTATAAGTTAAATTAAGTTTATTTTCCTTAACTATTAACAATGAAATAATTTATCAGAAAAAAATAATCAGCAATCTAAATCTATTAAAAAAATGATTTAGTCAATGGCAAAATATTCAATTGCTAAAAGAATAATATTACTAATGAGAAAAAGTCTGATGCAGAAAAATATTATTATTGAGTAAAGAATGTAATCTTGGAATAATATTCTTAACCGAAAAATAGTAGATCTTCAGTGTCAATAATAAAATTTATCAATAAGAAACACAAAGAAAAATAACAATAAAAACCTACGGAATGAAGATTTCAGTTTATATTCTCTGGAATTTTATCCGAAAAAAAAAAACAAAATGTTAACATTTCTATTATTTATTTTATTCCTTTTTTACATTAGATATTAAATAGTTTTCTAATGATCAATGACAAAAATCGATATTATCTTTTTTTAAAACACTCAAAACTATTCTATAAGTGGCTGAATATTCATGATTTAATATAATGCGAATTCCTTTTCATTCAAACAAAAAACTAAGATTATATACAAAAGGTTCAGCATCATTGCGGTTGTAACACTTCGAGAAATTTTACACCAGGGAAAAAAAATGAAGAAAAAAAAAACTTTCGTTGAAGTTGTGAAGAGCAAGGACATATATACAAATAGTAAATTCGGTGTATATGTAAAAAAAAAATCTTGATCAAGTAAAAACTAATTTTATCTTGGCAAAAGCTGCTTTTGAGAAACTACTTCTACTGTAAAAATTAAAAGTTGAAATTTTTTTTACTTTCAAGTATATGAACATAGTTATAAGCATTTACAAATTGTTTTTGTGTTGCGGAATTATAAATTATGAATGCAGATAAGTTATGCAAATAAAAACAAAAGTGTAACTAAAAGCTCCTTGAACAAAAGCTTTTGTTCTGTAAATAGATTTTACCTCCATTAAAATAAAACCTCTTCAGGTTCAAAAAAAGAAAAAAAACTTGATGAATGAAAATTTGGACTAATTCCAAGAGCCAGCAATTCTGTATCAACATTGTTCATTAGTATGTATCATTATGAATCCGCTCTGCGGTTGATTAGAAGTTATATATTTCAAGAAAAAAAAAGTATTTATTTGTATAAAAATTTATTAGTAATAATGTTTTTAGATAATAAAATTGTGAAGTCTCTACTATGAAATTATATTTGCAAATGTTTATCAGATACATTTAAAAATATAAGATAATTATTTTGAATTTTAAAAAAGCAAAGTGAATCCAACTTTGAGTTAATTAAATTTGTGTAAACTTGGTTGAGAGATTTATGGAAGGCAGTAGGTTTATTAATTAACCCAAACAAAACTCTCTCTTTCCATTCATAGTGCATTGTCTGTTGATTTGTCACTGACTAAAGCTGATCTCTTCTATTTGAATTTGGCTGAATATATAGCTAAAATTCAAACAATAAAAAAATTCATTTTTATTTATTTTGCAATAAAAAAATCAATAATTTCAAAAGATTCTAAGTACATTCTATATTGTCGCTTCTAATTCTTTCAGCACCGATATAAGCTGACGAATAACACTTGCAGTTTTGTAAAATTTTTAGAATAAATCTGTGAGTTATTTAATTCTTTTTAAATTTGATTGAAAAATATACAAAAAAGTTATTTATTTGATTATTGATTATTTTCATATGAAGATTGTAATTTATTTTTATAGAGTAGATAAATTATTATGATAAATAATTCAAAATAAAATTTTTCAATTCGATTAGAATTTATATATATATATATATATATATATATATATATATATATATATATATATATATATATATATACACAGTTGATTCTTTTATTATGAAGAATATATTTCCTTTTCTTAGACTAGATAAATTATAATGATGATTAATTTAAAATAATTTAAACTAAAATTAATCTTACTCAAACTTTAATTTTAATAGAAAAAAGAATCAAAGTGCTAAATTTTTTTATTGTCAGAACTCGATGTTAATTTTCTATTGAATTTAATCTCCATACAAATATTTCCGACATTTTATTATGAATTTCATTAAATTTGTGATTTATTAAGATTAACTTTTGAAAAAAGAGAATGTTTTCTGAAATTAGATATTATATATATAAATACTTTTAAGTGTACTTTAAATATTTTCGGCACAAAATATGTACAAAAACTTAATTTTTAAATAATAATTATATATATATATATATATATATAGTAACTAAATTATTTATAAATTTGTTTTAATTTGTAACAAAAATGATCATGCATAAATGATTACAATATTGTCATGTCCCATTATCAGTTTCTAACATTACAATGTAATTTTTAGAGTTTAAAACGGATTTTCTTTTTTACCATTTGTCAGCTGCATTTGATGTTCCATTTAACTTCTTACAATGTTAAGGCTGGATTATATTAAAAGGATAAATATTAAAATAGTAATCTTCACTTTTAGGACCACTATAATCGAACACTCTTTGAAGTCTAAGTTCTCTAGTTCGATTCCTGTCACTGTTGAACATCAGAAAATATGTGTTGCATTTCCGTTTTCTACGTAAACATCTGCTGGAATAGATACTTGGAAATTTTTTAAAATTTTCCCCTTTGGGCACGTGTATAAGGAATATCCACAATCTATGAATTTCCTTTCCTTACTCAGAAATATTAAACAACTATACATCTCATTTCATTTGTTCCCTTACCGTCATTTTTTTAAACGTGGAATACTTAAATTGAAGCTTTTACAATTTACGTATATTTCCAACAACTATAAGCCTTCACTTTCTAGGTGGGTATCGAAGCCATGAACTGTTATACGAAAGGTAAGAACATCAAACATTTACCTGCAAGCTCGTTGTAAACATTTCTTTGTGTGTATAAAGAAAATATTTTATACTATAAATTTTTTCTTTTAAATTATGTTGAATTACAATGTTTTTAAACATAGTGAAGTTTATTTGCATTTCTAAGCATTACTTCTTTTCTATCATTGTTACATTATGATAGAAGTACATCCTTCTTTATGAAATAAATTGATTTTAATTAAATTTTATATAATTATAAAGTGATTATCACTACTGAACACCTCATATCGAAAGAATTATCTAATGAGGAAAAAAAATTAAATGAAATGTTAGTTTTACAATTTTATTACGACAATACTGAAGAGAAATGTTTTAAAATTACAAATATCCATTTTCACCAGTATCTTAACTAAATATAAATCAGAATATGACCTTTAAACATACTTTTGGAATGAGTGTAACAGAATTAGATGTCAGTCAGTAAATATGTATCTGCAATTCTTTCAATAAATTTGATAATATTCTTAAAATATCTTCTTATTTTTTATAAGTTTTAATATAATAACATACAAATTAAATTAATATAGTAGGTAAAGAAATTTGAAAATTTTTGAGATGTATTCAATGGTCTTCCAAACGTGAAGCTTTCGTCGCACATAGAACACGAATCCATTTCACATTAAGAATCAGCAAATCTCTCGATTATAGTAGTAGTAATCCTGCCTTTTAGGTCACAAGCACTTTCTTACTGCAAGCAGTCTTTAATAAACAGCCAAAGGGTAAAACACTTACAGTGTTATATCAGGTGATTTGGCTACACGAGAAATGAGGTCATATTTTTGTGAAATAGTCAATACAAACGTTAAAGAAAAGTTATTCAAATTACGAAAATAAATTTTCTACAGTTAATTGGATACAAAGATGATATTTACAAAAGTAAAGCTATTTAAATGATAAAAGAAAATCGCTTATGGAAATTTTCACATTCTGAAAATATATATAATGTGAAATAAAATCATTCTATAAATGCCATAAATGCGTTCACATCTTCATTATTTTGAATTTTTAAAAATTTAAAATTTGTCATATTTTAAATTTTTAAAAATTCAAAATAATGAAGAAAATCATATTTTTAAAAATTCAAAATAATGATAGATATAATTTGAAATAAAATCATTCTATAAATGCCATAAATGCGTTCACATCTTCATTATTTTGAATTTTTAAAAATTTAAAATTTGTCATACTTTCATTAATATTCAGCGTTTACTTTTTAGTGTATTTAATACAATAAATTTGAGATTAAATGTATCCAAAATTAATAATCACTTAAAATCATTGAGAATCATCTTATACGGATTATAAGAAGGTAAATGGAGATTAAAATACTTCTGAGAAAAAATTTTCAGAAATCAGAATATTACCACAAAAATTATTACTGCTTTTTTACACATTCTATTTGGAATCCTTTTAACTTTCACTTTTTTCATATAAAAATTCTCAAAACAATATTTTTAGTTCGAGAAGAATGATTTAGAGAATATGTTATATGTTACATTGTTTGTATTTTATAAATCAAAACTTGACGGTTCCGTGACAAAAATAAAACGATTTTTCTTCGGGAAAAAAGTGGTTTTTTATGGTGAATCAGAGAACGCATTTTTTTCTATGCCTATTCTCTAAATGGAATTTCACAAATAAGGAAATAAAATGCATTTGACGGTGAATGAAATATATGTACTATTAGCATAAACGAAAGGGAATATTCGCACACACTTCCTAGCAGATATTACAAAATAAGAAATTTTGACACAATGAAATTTAATTTTATAAAGTTTAAATGTATTTCTATTAGTGTGTATTGTGTTCAATTTCAAAATAAATCAGTTGAACAACAGTGATCTATTAATTTACAGAGCTGTCTTATATTCTTATCAAAAATATAAAAAAAAATTGAGGTAGTAGTTCTACTTTCTTAGTAAGGGTTTTTACTTTAATTTATTTTGAAAAACCAATTTTATAAAAATTTTCATTTATAATCAGATGTATTTTTTTTTAACTTTTTCATTCATGTCGCTTAAAGAAAAAAATATAATGATCATGAAAAAACAAAATTATTTCATGATGTATTAGCATATGTTGTACATCCGGAAAGTAATATTTTAAAATATATTCGGAAGTTCTCAGTACGTGTTTTTATTTTTAAAATATTAAATTGTCTCTCTGAAACATTAATAGTCTTATAAATGATTTTAATCTTATAAATAAAAATTTTGTTAGATTATCCCTTGTTTAAATCTTAAAAGCCTATTATTTCTTAAATGGAAACTGAAACAATTTACGGAGAAAAAGTGAGAACCTAATACGAACGAATTTACAATTTAAAAATATAATGCATAACGTTGTATTAAAAGGAATAATGCTAATTATTACAAAGAACATGATACAAAACTGTGTGTGTGTGTGTGTGAAAAGTTTATAAAAAAATAAATAAATACAAAATACCCTTCACTAAGAAGTCAAAAAGGCAACAAAATAGAAATGTAAAAATCCTTTTCAGCAGACACAAAATGTATGATTTATGCTCAAATTATCTGTTCAAAATTAATAGCTTAAGTTAGTAAACCATGAAACATTGAGTGAAGTTAATTAAAACAATAATGTATATATCATTAATATATGAATTTCGATGATAAAAATAATGATTACAATGTTAATGATAACAAAAGAGAACGGTTGTTCTCGTGTGCCAGCTAGGCTGACAAATTGGGAAGCGCTGCACCACTTTTCAAACTGAACCGTATTTGGTGTGGAGTCCGATTTCTTCAGTACACACACATGCCATAGGGTCCCATTTATAAGGTAGGCAACAATTCACACCTCATTCACACAAAAGGAAAGGACAAAGACAGGATAAAGAGAGTACATCCATGCCTGAACCGGGATTCGAACCCAGGAACACCCGATTCGTAGTCAGGCAAGTTGACCACTAGACAAGATGGCTGGCAAAAAAAAGAACGATAAAAGCAAAATTTGAAGACATTATGTTTTCACTGTAAAAATTATTCAAATATTGTAAAAAAAAGTGTTATTATTCTCATTATTAGTGTAGAAGATGATTTTAGGTGATATACAATACTATAATTTACAATCAAGTGAAGTTGTGACTGTGATAAACTTACATACTTAATAAATCCTTAATGAATTTCATTGACGCCTTAATTTTTACCCAATCTGGAAATCATTTTATTGACAGTATCACCTCTGTGTACGAAAATACTTTATCTTTTTAGTTCTATACTTTTTGAAAAGGAGAATCTTATCCCTAACAATATAGAAAAAAAAATAAAATTATTTTTTTATAAAAGCTTTTGACAAAATCGATTTCCTTAACTTTACCTAAATAAAATTGTATTAGCTAAAGCTGTATTATAACTCTTGCATCCTAAGCTTCAGTAAAGTACCTTTTTCTCAAACTTAAAATGTTTGACAAAACAATTAAAATTTGTTTTGTCCTAATATTAAAAATAATTTTGCCCTAATAAAACTATTTTTGGCTTAAATACTTTATGCAAATGCCATATTGTTATGTCTTATTATTAAATTTTATAAAAAGTAAGAAAAAAATTAATTATTTAATAAATTCGATTTTTTATTTATATAAAAATATTATTTCTTTTTATTATTCATTTTGTATGACATAATAAAAAAAATTAATAAGTAGTATGTAGAATTTTTACATAAATTCAAATTTGAATACATATTATAAAATGAATTTACCAACTTTTTAACATTACTAAAAACCTTGAGTTTATAAAAATAAAAAACAAATTATAAAAGAATGAGTCGATAAGACAATATATCTGTCATTTTGCTGACGAAAACATGAAGCGAGAGACAAAAGACAATAAGAATCCATTTCACGTATAGTTTCAATTGAATAAAATTCCTATTAATTAAAATCTAACATTTTTTATCATACATTAATAAAAATTACTGACTAACTGAATGACATTTAATTGTGTTGAGCTCAACCAAAAACGACACTTATAGAATGACTTTGTGTTAAGTATTTACGCAAATCTTTTTACTTTTAAGGTTAGAAAAGTAACATACGCCCAACATGGGGCTCAAACCCACGACCCCGAGATTAAGAGCCTCGTGCTCCACCGACTGAGTTAGCCGGGCCTTAACTACCATTCAATTCTGTTTGTACAACAAACGTTTCACCAGGATTGAAATGAGAATGGTTGTAAGAAACGAAATGAAACTTACATCAAAATGTTAATGTACATGTAATGTAATGTAAACATAAAATATGAGCTATGATTCACCCTGAAATTTTGATGACCACACTTGTGATTAACGTAAGGCTTAATTAACGTTGATTTGATTGCACAGTAAGTTTGCTGTGACTCGCGATGCACACAATTCCGAAACTGTGCTCACTTCGAAACATAATTCTTTCCCTCTTTTAACAATGTTATCACTGCATAGCCACTGGTGACAAAGGAAAAGTATTTACTGCATCGAATGGCCCTTATTTCTGCATTCCCACTGTGTAATTTTATATTAAAACCATACCAAAATTTATTGGTATTTTTTTTATTTTTTAAATTGTTTTAATTAGTTGCAGACGTGTTTACTACTTTTCCAATATGCCACCAATCGAAATTCCTTATGAACACAGGTGAATAGGATTATGATTTCAATATTTAATACCCTTATAACTAGAAGGAATTTTTAAGCATTTCACACTTCAGTTGGTTTATTTTTAGCTGTTTATACGCAAAACTTAACTTTTTGGTAGAAAACAGCATTTTCAACAAATCTAAGCAATTAGTAAATACCGTTATTTTACCTAACTGCAATATTTTCCCCTTAAAGCTTGGAACGAATGTTTTTCATTAATTCCAAGTTTTATTATGATTTCTTATGTTTTTCATTGGAAACCACTGCTTGCGGACATAACCCGACAGTCTATCGTAAACTCAGTATTTAGTTTAATTTTAGATTTAACAAAAATATTGTATATATTTATTTTTAACATTCATTCAGTACAAAAACTATAGCATTCTAAATAAAAATGGGACAAATAATAAGTGCCCTCTCTATAAAAAATAAAAACGAAGTAATTAGTCAATTCATATTACAACCAAAATCTTTTGTGTTGATAAATTTTTCGCGGAAAAATCTTTATTGATAGTGAATATACTTAAGAGAGTAATTACTCACTCAGATTCCTGTTATGTAAATCTAATTAATATTTTACTATCAAAATAACTCATAAATATAAAAATTAACGAAAATTGCTTGTTTTTCTCAAACACCAAATTATGCAAACATTTAAAGTTCACTTAATTAAATATCTATAAATACACTTTTTACTTACATTTTATAATTTTTAATTTATTTAATTCTATCTTAATTAATTAATTAGAGTCAATAAAAAATAAAAGTGAACAAATGTAGGTCTCCAATTAAAAATAACACGGTAAAAAATTTGTGAGAAATCAGAGTATTTATTTTCTCAAAGGAAAGAAAAACCTATAAAAACAGTTTTTGAAATGAGTTCAAAGCAATTCACATGAACATGCTCTTTAATCAAGGTTTAAAAACATTACGTTACAACATCAAAACTCTTTCAGTTACATTTCTATTCCCACTTCGGACGTAGAAAGGTATAAAAACATCGTAAAGCTACAATTTGTTTAATTATACGCCTAATAGAATATCCATTTGTAAATGGGGAATAAGTATGCCATGCGTTCTGAATAATCGGAAGGAAATGGAAAGTGAAATATTTCCGCTCGGCGAGTTTTGTGGGTCAGCTTGCTTTTAGTGCCTAAGGAAGAATGTTTATTCAGATGTATTTTGAGCAACATTTACCAAGGATGCTCTGGAAAAACTTTCCACTGTTGATACACCTTGCGACCTAGACATACCTTCAATGTTCCCAAGGATCACGATGCCTTTTATTTTCAAATACTTCTTGCTTCTTTTAGGGTGCACTCAACGATATGTTTACTCACTTGCATAGTATGGGTGCACTTCATTATACTTTTTAACTGTAACCTCGTTTCTCTCATGTAATCCATATATTTTTTCTTTCTTTCTTTTTTTTTTTTTTTTTTTTTTTACTGCAATTGGGGTGTGATATGATCAATTCCTTCATATTCTTCTACCTTATATTTCTAATTTTCAATCTAATTTCTATCTGCCAAACCTCAATAAAATTATCATCAATTTCATTTCATTGTAGCTTTTTTAAATCTTAATTATAAAAAACGGAAATAAACTGAGTGACATAACATGATAGCTCACATGAAGGCCAAGGTCTACAGTGTCCATATCTATTCACTTGACCAAGAGCTCTGAGGTGCGAAGCATATGCCCCGGTTAGGTGGTCAGCCTACCATGAAACCTCCAATCTTTTATTTCCAAGCATGCTTGATACTTATTTTTATCGATCCACTGAAGGACTGAAAGTCCAACCCAACCCGAATATCGAACATTGGACCACTGCTTTAGCAGCGCGCATCGCTACGCAACGCCACCTGACGTCAAATCTTAACTATAAAAATAGCTTATATGAACGTCATTCAGGGAAAATTTAGCTGCTACGAATTTAGGCTATAATGGTACTCAGCAGCATAAAAATAATCCCACAAATAAAATTACAAAGTAGAATTCAAATTATTTTCCATTTTTTTATTTGTAGTGATTAAACAGTAATTAAAATTTTTCTAACAGGCATACTATAGAATAGTGACTTAGAAGAAATTCTTCTGGGTTTGGACTTTAGATTTGATTCCAAGAACTGTTGAACAAAGAGAGATAAGGGCTATGTTTCTACATTCTTTATGCCCATATTTTAATGTGAGTGCTTCAAAGTTTTCCACATTCATTTTTGTATCATGTAAATGAGAATTGTAGAAAAAGTATTTCTAAAAACAACATGGGGAGGTTATTTTAATATTTCACTACTCAAAAAGTGATAATAAATATAAAATTTTCACCTTTTAATTATTCTTATGATTGCTCTTTATGAATGTGTGTAACTACATGAAAACAAATTTAGGTAAAATCCTTTGATTATTCTGGTTTTCTTTCTTATATAAATAGTGGTTATAAAAAAATCAATTGTTTTGCATTTGCATATGAAATTTACTATCATGAAAGTCTTCTGAAAAAAAGTAAAAAAAAATAAATTAACTCCTAGTTAGGACAATATATATTCTAATATTCTATGTAATTCTAATATTCTAATAATAATAATATATTCCAAAATGTTTCATCCAACTTTCCGAAGGAAATCAATCATAAATCAAACTTTTTGTTAAATCAAATGACAATCATTGACAAGAAGTCAAACTTTTTGTTAAATCAAAAGGTCCTTTTGAAAATCGTATGTTATATCATTAAACAAACAAAGAAATTTGATCACTTTTAACAAAAATAACACAGCCGAAAAAAAAATCACTGCCAATTTGAAAGATAAAGTTATTTATGTAAATTAAGAGTAAAACACTTGATATTACTCGAATGGTAAAATAAAATAAATATTTGAATAATGGTTTTAATCGGGATCATTTCTAAAACAAAGCGTCATTCACATAATTTTATCGAGTACTTGCAAAGTAAATACATCGAAAATAGAATAAAAGAAAAAATAAATTTTAACTTTAGGCATTTTTGTATTTAATTTTATATTGATTTATTTCTAAAATCAACCCTATAACCACATTTTATTTTACTGTAAAATATCTCGGTAAAAAGTGTTTTTGATTTTTCTATTCTTATTTAAGCACACGATCTGGAATTTTTTACACATTCATACTATTCATAGATAAATAATAGTTATAAATCAAATCTGGAAGGAAAAGAAGTAATTAAAATTTATAAATTTTGGGAAAAATATACCAGATCTATATATAAGTTTTTTTTTAATTTATTTGAATGTAAAACTCAATAGACATTAAGTCACTTTGAATTTTATTTAACTTAACTCATGACTAAAATTTACCAAAACAACTTTGTGAAAATGCCTTTAGATGAATATAAATCTACAGTTAAAATTTACAAGACATCATTTAGAATGTTAAAAAGTTATTTCATTTTTCAGAACATTCACTCATTCATTTATTTAACCTCGTCCTCTCTCTCAGTCACATTTAAAATAGCAATACAAGAGAATTGTATCCTCTAAACGTATATATTTTGTAGCTGAAAGCAGTTACTTCTGCATTAAATCTTCCTAAACACGGGCAGCGACAGTAAAGATACAGCTTAGAGCTAGGTACTGGCAAGTATGTCTGCACACATTCACGCACATGGAAAATACAGATTCAATCCATAGCCGAATCGAAATTGGAAAACGGATTTACAGACAAGAATGTCTTGTTTATTTTTTTATGAAAATAAACCATGTGCCACTGTTTGAAAAAAAATCCTTATACACTATAAGCCTATCAAATTGAAATGATAAAATTATTTACCAGTTAAATAAATAACAATCACACAGCATTCTCTTAAAGCGAAACACATCGTTGTCTTTATGGAAAGTAATTTTTTATTCATAAAGCTTCTGATAAGTTCTATTTCTGGGTGCTATTATCCTATTCGACATTCTTGGAAGTGAGGAAACTTGACCCCAACTTCCTCCTCATTCTTTGTGTTCCTCTTTAATAAGGGGTGTTGTATGTCGGATATTTCCATGCTAAGTGATTTGTTTTCTGTCACAATGTCTCGAAGCAACCAAGCACATCGCTTAGGGAAAATGTCTTCATGCGGCTTATGTTTTTTTTATTTCTTAACTATTCAAATAAAGAAGATTTGTTTCTTCCGAATGTGAAATCGCTTCTTCTCCACGAAGGAGCTAAATGGTTTGCTGAGTGTTTTGTCGTTTACCTTTCAACCCGGATGATCTGGGATCTGTTTGCATAACAAGCTTGAAAACACAAAGACGAGAAAGATAAGAATGATGATTGGTATTAAATATATTCCTTATCGTGCTTAAAATATTCCCTGCACCTTATTAAATTTATTTCCTAGATCATCCCCAGCAGCTCATTATGCAGTTTCATTGTGGAAGTGTTAAAGATAGTTTGGAAAAAGAACCATCTACTTCCTTGTTTGAACAGAGAAGAAATGTGTCTTAGCTTAGTATTCATTTGATGCAGCATGTCATCAGTAATCTGCTGTATAGATAAAGCCCCATCTCGCATGTCGACTTCGTCAATCAATCGGAGTTTGTTACTACATCGAATTTTGAACTGATGGCAGTAAATAAAGTGGTCATTGAATCCATAATACCTATTTGTTTTAAGGCGGTGGTGGCGTTGTTGATCAAGGTGTTGTTTTCATTACCATAAAGTAATAAGCTCGGATCCCGACTTAACCGAAGATCCATCATGTTCACTAAAAGCGGATGTGAGTACATTAAATAGGTCGTAATCTAATATCCTCTAAGTAAAATAATAAGTCTGGGAGAGCTAGGTCAAGAGTTGAGAAATCTTTTACTTGATTCCTGTTTCTAATTTATAAAGACTCTCATATAGCGGTTTCCATGCAATTGGTAAAACCAACTTTCCTGTAAACTCTCAGCTCTATCAGTTAGTTTTAACTACTACGTGTGAGTTTACGTAATAAGCAGAGACCAAGCATGTGATCACACAATACTTAACCTACCACTTACGAGGTATCATTTCACTTGGAAGACAGTGCAACCATTAAATTCGACCTCATATCTTTAGCGAGCAAGTCGGATCTTCTATTAAATAGAGATTCGAATTCACTACCATGTGATAATGAGAAGAGGCTTTAAGCAATCACCGCAGAATGAGTCATATAGTAGACAATCCAATTGCATAAGTCTGTAGTAAGAATTCTAAGTAATCAAAAATTTAAAAGATGATGGGCTTTATTCATGATTACACGAAAAAAAATTCATAAAATTGTTAAGTCTGATATAAACAGAAATGCATAATTAACATGAAGTCTAAATATGATAAAATATATATCCATATGTATATTTCTCCTTATTCAAATCAACCAAAAATGGAATTAATTTTTAATTCCATCATTTGTTTGCTCAGAAAACGCATATAAATACAAATCAAGGTAGCAAGAAGTAAACATTGTAAGAGCAGCTAAAATTGGAGATTTATTTCAAATTAAATTTTGCCGCATGAAGAAATCTGGGTCCGATACCCATTATAGTATTCTAATAGTGCATGGTTCAAAGGATTTTTCAAAATATCCTATCTCGCATCATTTTCCATGAGGAAATAATACATACTTATATATATAATATATATATATATATATAGTTGTTGTTGTCTTGTGCCAGTTAGGCTGACAATATCGGGTGCGCTGCTCCACTTTTCCAACTGAACCATATTTTGGTGTGGAGTCCGACTTCCTCAGTACACATATGCCATTGGCACCCATTTATAGGGTAGGCAACCATTAACAACCCATTCATATAAATAAAGAACAAGAACAGGATAGACAGAGAGAGAAGGTACATCCATGTCCGGACTGAGATTTGAACCCAGGATCTCCCTATCGGCAGTCAGGCACGCTGACCAATAGACAGGGTGGGCGGCAAACATACATACATATATGTGTGTGTGTGTGTGTGTGTATTATAATAATCAGCATGCTTGTCCTTTTTATATAAATTTAATAAGCAAGTTTATTCCAGTAATAACTAGTTTATTAAATTTTATATAATTGAAATTTTTTTCTCTGAGCAGAAATGAAGTTAAAGCTAACTATAATATATAGTTAACAAAACTCAGTATTTAATATTGAATAATCATTTATTCTGTTGTAAAGCAGAATTGTAGCTAAAGCTAACTATAATATATAGTTAACTAAACTCAGTATTTAATATTGAATAATCATTTATTCTGTTGTAAAACAGAATTGTAGCTAAAGCTAACTATAATATACAGTTAACAAGACTCAGCATTTAATATTGAATAATCATTTTTTCGTTTTTAGAACAGAATTGTAGCTAAAGCTAACTATAAATTACAGTTAACAAGACTCAGCATTTAATATTGAATAATCATTTTTTCGTTTTTAGAACAGAATTGTAGCTAAAGCTAACTATAAAATACAGTTAACAAGACTCAGTATTTAATATTGAATAATCATTTATTCTGTTGTAGAACAGAATTGTAGCTAAAGCTAACTATAAAATACAGTTAACAAGACTCAGCATTTAATATTGAATAATCATTTTTTCGTTTTTAGAACAGAATTGTAGCTAAAGCTAACTATAAAATACAGTTAACAAGACTCAGTATTTAATATTGAATAATCATTTATTCTGTTGTAGAACAGAATTGTAGCTAAAGCTAACTATAATATACAGTTAACAAGACTCAGCATTTAATATTGAATAATCATTTATTCTGTTGTAGAACAGAATTGTAGCTAAAGCTAACTATAAAATACAGTTAACAAGACTCAGCATTTAATATTGAATAATCATTTATTCTGTTGTAGAACAGAATTGTAGCTAAAGCTAACTATAATATACAGTTAACAAGACTCAGTATTTAATACAGAATAATCATTTATTCTTTTTACAGTGAAAAATGACTTTTCAACAATTTTAAAGAATAAACCAAAATTATTTTCGTTATTAGGGAGAACTTCCCATGGTTTTCAAATTGAGCCACTCAGTTATTAGTTTACCAAAGTTTGAGACGGGTTAACGAAACCTTCATAAAGGAATAATTATTTGGAATAATTTGACACCCTCCTCTTTACTCATTAATTCCTCCGAGAAATGCAAATAAGGAGTAAAAATGAAACTTCCGAAAACTTTAACCTCGTTAGTCTCAACATAAATATGTAATAACAACTCTACTGACTGCGTAATCCTTGTTGGATAACTAAACAGCTGGGAAAGAGAGATCTTAATTTCGTGTCGCAATTTGCTGTTTCTCAATATGGCGAGGGTTGAAAAAAATGCAAACGACTCTAATAAAATGATAATTTCTTTTTGACATTGGGAACTATAATAACATATAATATAGGCGCATGTATTTGCTTCATAATAAAATAGGAAAACGACAAATGTAATTAAGTTCTCCTCGTTATAATGAATTTGCTCATAAAAATGAAAGAATGGCTAGAAGAGATTTAAATTCTTTGCAGTTAATCTTGTAATTATGGATGAAATATTTACATAACAGAATGTAATTATTACTCAATTAAAAATAAAAATGGAAATTTAATTATGCCTCTCACTTCTTTATGAAATTTCAAAAATCACATCTGAAAAATTAATATTACTTTAAAATTATTACTCTCGTTTTTCAGGTTATAAGTTGTTAAATTTCAAGAAAACGTTAAAGAGCTTAAAATGATTTAATTTGGTGAATGTATGTCTCAATATACATATTCAAATAGCTATTAAGACAATATACACAACTAGTATAAATTATCTTTACTCTAAATTTGGAATTATTTATTATTTTAAAAATACACCTATAATTATGTATACCTAGTTGTCTACATTGTGAATCGAAACAAATTTCATGATATGTTTTCTCAATATAAAATCATATTTGTCCTGATATAAAGTTTGTAATTAACATTTTCTCTCATTAATAATTAACATTCTTATTTAACTAACCTTTTTTATTTATTTTCAAAAGTCACATAGGCCACGCACTTAATCATTCATATCCCTTTTTCAAAAACATGCTCCTTGAAAATTAATATTTTACAATCTTAATGATTTAAACATATGAATTTGGATTTCTTCTCATTGAATGTTTCTCTATATTATCACTTTACTAATAAATCATTTCTTATCAAGTATAATATGCGAAAGTGTTTAATTTTCCTAAGTTTTAGTATCTTAACTATGAAAGACTGAAGAAATTATGGGTTGTGTTTGTTAGTTAACAGGTTCCATTGAGTAAAAACATCTGTATTCTTGTGAAAAATAAAAAATAATAGTTGAAAAAATGAATAGTGGTCCCTTTTTAATTTCGGTTTAAGGCATGGTTAAAAGAAGGAGAAAAAAAACTATTAGTTGTATTTGGTAGTTAAAATGGGTTTGATTTTAAACCATCCAAAAGCATTGGCTCCAAAAACATTGGTCATAAGCCAGTCAAAAGCATCAGTAGAAGGAAAATGATGGGAAAAAATGCGTGAAAATTTGATTTAATTTTAATTTAAGTAAAATTTAGGGCGTAAGTATGAGAGGCTGAAGAAAATATGGTTTGTGTCTGGTAGTTAATAGGATCAATTGGTCAATAAAACATCGAAGAATCGAAGGTAGGGAAATTAATAAGTGATGAAACACACAAACGGACTGGATATTCCCTTTTTAATTTGTGTACAATTTTATTCATGATTTTGAGTAGATGAAGAAACGACGGTTTTTATTTGGTAGTCAATGGATTCGATGAGACCATCCGAAACAATGTTACTGGTACGATCAATTGAAGGTAAATTATTAAGATTAAATACATAAATTTGAACAAAATAGTGAAAAATCAAAATTTATCTGTTTGATATAAAAATAATTTATGTTTCCAGTTGCTTATTCTCATCAATTCAAAGATGCAAAAAACAAGTTATTATGACGGATACAACTGACTTTATATTAGGGCATTAATTATATTAACACTATTTTCTATCACAATACATGGATTTACTACATTGCTATGAACACATAGAAAAAGATAACTATCTATAACTATCTCTTCCTGACACTTTTGTAAACAAATGCATTGGAGGAGTGATTTGGCATAATCTGTAAGCAATCTTGAGGTGCACCACGTAATTTGACAGAGTATTTGACTTACCGTTATCATAAAATGTACTCGGCCAATGTTTTAATTTTAATTTGCGTCAATTTTTCGTACTAAGTTATTCAAAAATTACTGCATGAAACATAAAAATAAACTAAATATGTTTTTTAAAAATTGCTTTTTATTTATAAACTAATTTTTGATATATAAATTATAACATTTATCAAGTGGGGTAATAATAATAATAATAATAATAATAATATATATATATATATATATATATATATATATATATATATATATATATATATATATATATATATATATATATATTTTTGAGCAAAGAATTATTTAATTATTTTTTCTTTATTTTATTACTGGTTGGATTTGCACTAAATACATTAATTTTAATTGTATTGAAATTATTTTATGAATAAAAATAGCATTAGTCATTAAATGATGTTTGTCATGAAATCGAATTTTTATAGAAAAGATGCATTTCTAATATTTTGTTGAATTCATTTTTATTATAAAAATTTAACTCAAAATTCCATTCAAAAATATTTTATACCTCTTATTAAAATTTATTATTTATACTTAAACCTGGACAAAATAACAGTAAAATTAACAATTTAACTATGTATCAAATTTAAATACTTTTATCAAAAATCTTTCTTGCTTCATTTTTTACTTTCAAGAAATTTTAATAAATATTTCTAAAGTGTTTTTTTATATTGCTGACCACGATGATGTTAGAATAAGAAATTTGTGCATAAAATAGCTTCTTAATTGTGTTTTTAAATATTTACAGCCTATTTTAAATCATCTTAATAAAACTACTTTATTTTATTCTTTGATTTTTCCTTCCCTCTTTCTTTCTATTCAATAGTTCATGGGTTCGAATCACACTTTGGGCTTGGATGTTTGCAATGGTTTGGAATTCACTTTAAACTTTAGATCTCGGCCTAATTTCTTTATGTGCAAAAAATGACCTTTTAGAGACAAGGAAATCAAACCAAATCTGATTTTCATTCATTGTAACAATAAGAAGGTCTAGTGTTAAATATTTCCCAGATTAAGTGATATTCAGCAAGGATTTCTGACTTCTTCGAATTTTGAACAATCATAAGTATTTAACATGCATGACATAAAAGTTGATATCATAAAAAGTCAAACATAAAAATGTTTCTAAATTACTTTGCTCATATTCTGAATGTTCAATCTACTGGCAATAAAGAATGTGTTAAATAAAAAAAATAAGATTGTGTATGTAGACCCAATTGCCTTATTGTATTACTATTGTTATTTATTGAAATATATCTTAAATAAAATTCACTTCAGCTTTCATCTTGTTTTCAATGTTTGCTCAGCGAATGCAACAGCTATATAAGAAGAGTTGTTTTATTTTATATCGTTTAAATTTTATAGTATTTATATAAAACTGTTTTACATTATTTGAATATATCTTTCAATTTTTAACTAAAAAAGTTTTGATTATTATGCTTTATTGTGATGCTTGTTTATTATGCTTTACTGTGGTTGAATGATTTATTTCAACATTCAAAAGTAAAATTTTAAAAAAATATATATGTAATATAAATTGTTTTCCTTTCAACAAACGAAAATATTTTGTTTGTTTTTTTAATTTATTTACTCCTAAAAAATTATTTCTCATACATTATTTATAGTAACTGCTTTAAAAAAATAAATAACATTTTTTTAGACAGCACTAAAATTTATGCAAGGATTCTCCTTTAACATTAAAAAGCTTTTTTCATCAACATTTTTTGTAATCTAATTAATTCATACTAATTATACTTCACATTTAACTAATTAAAGATCTTCCAGATTCACTTGGAACAGAAAAACGAATGCTATTATTTTATCTAAAGCTAACATATTTTCTGGCAAGTAGGGAAATTGGAAATTGTGTGTAGATTAAAAACATAAGTTACTTTTAGGTTTTCACGTTCAAATACATCAAATTCTTCATCTCTTTCATTCTTGTTTTATTCATTTAAATAACTCCTGTTTAAAATTATTTAAATAACTCCTGTTTAAAATGACAATGATTTTTCCTATTATTTTGCTTCAATAAATTTATATTTATTGATAAAGTAATTATATTTAAAATATTAAAATGGAATTTTCGGATATAATTGCCATCTAATTCTTGGGACACAAAATATCTTCTGATGTTAATCTACCTTGCAGAGCAACGCTATTTTAACGTTTTTAGAAATCTCCACTATTAAAAAGTTGGAATTAAATGCAAATTGGAAAGATCCGCCTGCCCATTCTTGGTTCTTTGGGAAAAAACCTTGTTGGTGTCACCAGCTCAATATCCCCAGGATACAGCAGACTGCTCTTTCACGTTTATAGAGTGGCCGCATTAGGTCCCTTTCTTTTCAACAGGGCCAGAAAATCTTTCTGGAGTGTCACTGGTGCAAGGCTGATCAGGCCTCCCCGAGACTTATTCTTGACTGTCTGAATTTTACTGTGAACGAGATTTCGGAGAATCCTATTTTATTTTTAGTCTTTTTAATGGTTTTTGGTTTTATGGAGATGCCTTAGCCCGGCTACAGCATCTGGGATTAGATAGAACAACAAAAGGATGTTAATCTGAAAATGGTTGATTATAAAAGCATTAAATAATTTACATTTAATGCATCTAAGCCAGAATCCCTATGTATTAAATAATTTATATTTAATATATAAGGATTCTGGCTTAGAAATATTAAATATCAATATTTTAAATCATACCGGGAATTTAGAAAAACCTTTTGGCCAATAATTTTAATAAAAACTAATGCGTATTCCTTTCTGAACCACCTTATTTGAAACTTATATAAAGTTATCCAGAAATGCAACAAATCCAACAGAAAAAATCGATTCACCAAAAATAATAGTAATTCCTTAAATCTGTATTTAAGGATGCATAACGAAGTTAGAAATGCTTATTTGCCATTTAATCCCAAATAAAAACCATTATCAATCAGATTACAGAACACAGTGTTATTTATATATATCTCCAATAGTTTCGATGTAATTTAAGTAAACAAAAATTTAAATATTTTAGAATAAGTTAGAAAACTCTTGCTTAGTAAAAAAAAGGTTCCATGTCTATAACGCCTCTACATAAACTCATTTACAGTAACATATGACATTTTTTTTGTCGTGTCCATGAGAGTCGAACTATATGTGTCCGTGAATTTTGAAAATTTCCTCTGCGACTTGCTTGATGTTGTCTCCATACGGATCCATCATAGTATCTATCATATATAGTCGGCAGCACTCCAATCTTTCTCAGGTTGGCGCTCATAGCCAGACACTCTTAGATGTGAGTAGGCGTAAGCTTTGCATCAGGATAATGATCACAACTTCTATAGATCTTTTTGCCCTCTCCATCGATCTTCATACCTCTGTGGTGTCCGGTTCTCAGCTTAGTTATGGTTTTAATAGTAGGTCTGTTCGCAGTTATTTCAGAGAGAAGATGTTTGGTCTGAATGGATTTTTTCTAAGTTTGTATCTGGCCACTGCATTCGTATCCTAAAGAGAAACATCATTGCAGCTAATGTTGAGGTCTCTGCCCTCCTTGGCCAATTTATCCGCAGTTTCATTATCTTCTATGTCCTCAAGTCCTAGTACTTGGCCTCAAAGTGGCGAAGGGGTGTACCTGGGCGGAACGGGCGAAGTACGTCCGGAGATTTTTTTCTTGGCAGGGTCACCCAAGGCGTGAAGGCCGTTTCATTTTGCTCAGCTAACTACTACATGCAAACAAGTCCAACCTCCCAAGGCTCTGTCAACCCATTTCAATGAATATAACATATTTATTTTACATAAAAGCAGAGTCTAACATCACAAATACCATCTTTTTATGTTCCTAATGAATTTAAATGCTTACATTGTAAACCAAATTACAATTATCAATAAAATATTATTGATTTCAAAAACACTGTCTCTTAATCATCAGAAAACTAAGCATAAAAATTCCCTAAGAGCAATATAAAATTAAAAGACGAACAAAACATTGAACAACAACGAGTGGACTGAATCCCCTTTTAAATTTGACTCAACAAAGTTTCTCCTTAAAACAATTGAAAACAATTGCATAATTCTGGTCATATCGAGTCCATGTACTCTTTCGTCGGAAAAACTCAGGATAAATACTCAACCAACGAAGCGTGGTGTATTTACTTTAATGTTACAACTACGAGTACAAGCCTATGAATGAATGGAAAGGGTAGTTAGTCAGCTTATATGATTTCCGCAATGAGAACAATTTCATTTCTTCATTGTATGCGCAGTCGGTAAAAATTAATGTATAAATTGACCTTCAACTACTGTGGACTTTAAAAAAAAGATCTAAGGCATCAAGAAAAGAGGATGCTTATTCAAGAACAAAGGCTTCCTTTAATAATAAAAAAATAATGTATTGTTCTTTACCTAGGTTTCGTACAGGTTGGATTTTGTTAAAGAGAATTTCAATTTCCATCGAAATGTCTCTCAACTTATAATAAATAATATTTTTAAATTTAGCAAGTTGGTAAAGCATTTTTTCCATTAAATTATATAGCGAGAAACCTTAAATTGCATTTTTATTTTATGCATAACTATTCATATCAATCCAAAAATTACATTATTACATTTTATATCTAACTTCTTATATCTAACCTCTTACATTTTATATCTAAAAATTACATGATTATAAGTAATAATTAAAAAGGAGCTTTTGCGTCTCTATTTTCTGAAATTTCAATAACTTTAGTAACCAAATGAATGTTAATGAATCATTTACACTTATACTTGAATTTTTAAATATTTTTATATTTTTAAATGAAATTAATCATGTAATTTAAAATCTTTATTTAATCAATTCCACTTATTTTTCATTGTTTTTTATGATATATCAAATTTTCCCAAGCACAAATAATTAAAAATAACTTTTTTTTAATTGTAAAAGATTTCTAAAAACCATAAAAAAATTCGAGGTATACAGATTTATTTTGTTCGTAACAAGCACTAAGATTTCGATTATATTCTGAATTCTTGATTAACTAAATATATACAGTGTTTTTGAGGTCATTCTTTTCTTTTGTTCACATAAAATACAGGCTGCTAATGATAGTGTTCATAGATTAATAATAGTGATTTCTATTTTAGCCATTTTTGAAACGAAACCCTTTCTTAAAATTCTTGATACTGTAAATAGAGATGGCTTGTGATGAAAATTATACAATTTTGAATAATATGTGTTATTCAGTAAGGAAGAAATCCTCAAATTTATTAAGATATGCCATTTGGTTCGTGAGTTCCTAATCTTCCTAATAAAGACTTCTTCTTAGCCATCTAAGATTCTCAACAAAAAATCTATTGGAACTAGACTTAGCGATGGATTGATTGTGTAAAACAGGATTTTAAAATTATAACCTTTAATGAAGAACAATTGTTAATCAGGGAATGAAATGGAAGAAAGTTTTTAAGAATATTTTTGACCTTCAAGAACTTTGGAACCAATCGAGGAATAGAAATGAAAAGACATCTTTTTTTAATCTACTCAGAAATCCATACGTTGATACGAAATTTGTACATTAACTAGAAGCTACCTTATATTTTCCTTCACTAAATGAACCTGGTAGTTTAAAGAAATAATTCACGAAAAGGATTAAGAACAAATGAGAAAAGTAATTTATAGTTCATTCAAAACTGACAGCTATTTTAAAAGGGTATAAAATTATTATTATTCTGCAACAACATAAAATTTTCTACTCCTAATTGATCAATAAAAAGAATGTAATTCCCATTTCTCTCAGAAAATTATTTTGCAAATTTAAACTGTGTATCCATGGACAAATATTAGCATTTCCTCATATTTATAATGCAAACCCACATCGAAACTATCTGAAAATAAATTTTAAAAATGTTTATTAATTACTGGGGAAAATATTATATTTGAATTTCAAAAAAATTTGTATTTATTTATCTAAGTTGATTGTACTTCAAATAGCCAATTATAGATTCTAAAAGAAAATTTGCCTTTTAAAAAATGAAAAGTTGTTTAACAAATGAAGACCTTCGCCTCTATTTATCTGTCTTTACTTGCCTGAATCAAAATGTATTTTCTACTCTTACATTAATATTTTTAAATTGTTTAATATTGTGCTCAATTTTCAAAATGATGGCATCTCTTTAAAATGATTTAATGCTTCAAAGAAATAAAAAAACAAACAACCCATCTGCATTTGATTTCTGAGAAAAATGCTTAAATTTCAATTACTATTGCAAATCTATGAATCATAATAAAAAAAGTATGTCTCAATACATATTCTTAAGACTTTGTACACAACCAAAATTAAGGGTCTGATATGCAGCATGGCAGCGTTACAAAAAGTGGGAAATTAAAATAGGTTGAAGGAAAGTTATAAACAATTTTTTGTCTAATCATATATCATAATGATATATATAATCATATATCATATGATGATTATATGTGTCTAACAAAAGTATTTATTTTTCAGTGATTACACATACCATATTATATTCTTAAAACAATTCAAAATCAGAATTTTTAAACTGTGCTGTTTTTACTAATGTGATCCATAATATTTCTCTAGTTCATAGATAATTAAACAAAAAATTAGAAAAGAAAAGCAAAAATAATTTTCTGTTTAACTTAAAATAATTAAACAGCAATTTAATACAATATAGTATGTAATTTTAATGGTAATAAGACTCTCTAAACTATTGCTGATATTTATTATTAATAACAACAATTGTTGATGAAATCTAAAATGATAAAAAAATCGAATGAAATTTAATGTAAATAAATATAATTTTTTAAAGTCTTTTCTAATCAATTTCATCAAATATATGTACATATTTAAAGAAAAAATTTCAGCTAATAGTAAACTTTATTTTCATTGCATAAAGAAAAGTCTAAAGAAATCTAAACTACTCAGTCTCTTAACAAAATAAAGTATATCATTCATAGTTTAAAATAAACAGTAATCACATTTCGAAATGCTACTCTTCCTTTCACAGCAATTAACTATTACTGCTGAACGATAGTGATTCTTTTTGTCTCGATTATTTTAAGGAATTAATTTTATTAACATTTGAGTCTAATTACCACTATTGAAACTTATTTTTCAAAGTTCCTGATTAGCAGTAAATAATATATCGATTCCTCTATTATTAAACCATGGAAGGTGGATATTATGATCTAATTTTTGATCATATGTAATTCCTATTGGATACACCAAGGCTTCTAGAATAAAAACCTCTGTGACAAGTACAGTATAATATAAATCAACCATTCTTTTATGAACGAGTTTTGAAAGAAGAGACACTCGTAAGCGAAAACACTGGATATTGATAGTCCATAAATCAGAATCAAAATTTTTACGTATTATTTGATGAAATTTTTAGTTCTTTAGTTAATGTGTGTGTTCCTATAACCTTCTGTATGGGAGTTTTGACACCGCGTAGTGGAAAGCATAATAAAATAAAAGCCGTTTGTTGTAAGGGATTTCAGTTTCAACTCAGTAAATTGGCTTCCTCGAGGACTTTACATGAATAGTAAGCCATGTTCCTTTATCGAAAAGGACATAACACAAAAAACACCAAAGCAGCTAATCTGATGAAAAAACATGCAAAAGCCAGAAGTTCAATTTTGGTAATAGAGGTTAATATCAAACACTGTGGATTTTACCGTCCGACATCCTACTACTAGTCCGTGCTGTATCCTCTCATGAGAATTTAGAAATGTTATAAAAAGCTCTTGTGGAAAATAATATAAGAGAAAGAATTTTACAAAAGATTTTCAAAGAACATGCCATAAATATTTACTTAATAATTATTTTAGGCTTTATAAAAGTGATATTTTAACTATGAGTAGCTAATCCTTTGAAAATAATGTACGATTTCAGGTTTCTGGTATAAGGATCGTTAATAGAAATCAAAGTTCACAAAAGAAAATTTTTTACAGCTGTAAAAAAAAGTAGAGCTATATTTATCAATCCTGATGATGACGTAGAATGACATTCCAAAAATTCACTTGAGTTGAAATAAGCATTCTTCTGTGTTGAAACGAATTTTGTATTATTTAACGTTTTTCACCTGTTTCAATACAAATAAATGACTTATTTTGGCATATTTGCATATACATAATATATGTATAATGCACATTTTTTTATGATTTAAAATTATTTTAGATAAATATTTTCTTGTATATTGTGTGTGTATGTATGTATATATATATATATATATATATATATATATATATATATATATATATATATATATATATATATATATATATATATATATATATATATATATATATACTTTTTAACTCTGATCATCTTTATAATAGTATACTACAGTAATTAAGATTATTAAACAAATATTTAAATTTTGAACTATAACAGGAAAAAAAAGACAGTCTTGAAACATATTTCTTTGTATAAACGTCATTACAGGAGATCTATGGGGTCGGTTAACCCCAAATAAAAATTCTAACTTGACTCAGAACATGATTTTTATTTAGTTATTTTTTATCAGTTAAATGCTTTGCGCAAAAGACATGAAAATGACATGAAACCATTAACGAAGATAGTCGCTAAAAACACCCACTCCCATAAAACAATTTTTTTTCTTCATGAAATACAGAAGAAAATAGCTTTCCTTCTTTAAAAAGCGAGCTGATAATGATGCCGAAAACCAACATTAACTAAGTGATTTTGTTTGCTAAAATAAATTACATAAAGTTTACATTTAAAAAAAATAATGGTGTCTTAAATAGGAAATTTAGAACCGACTTACAAATAAATAAGACGTTACAGATATTTTCAAGTGAATTATTGATAATTTTCAAATATTCTGTTTTGGTTAAAAATATTATTTATAATATTTTTATATATGAATTAGAGAAAACAATGATTAAATTTTAATATTATAGTTGGAACAATATAGGGCGAAGCTTGTCAACTGGAAACTGTCATTGCATTTAACGTCTCACATAGCCATTGGATTCTAACCCATAGCGAAGTAAGTATTTCCTCAAGTGTCTCTCTTAAAATAAAATGGCGTTATTAAAATATTCTATTCTATAAAAATGTAATAGTCAAAAAAATTGAGAATATATGAGCATAATAATAAATTTTAATGTGTCAATTTTTTAAAGTATCTAATTAGCTTCAAGAGCTAATTAGATACTTTAAAAAATTATTAAATTAGAAATCGCTACTTGATTTACTAAGATTGTCATCAATAATTCTAAGATTTAATCGAAGAAATTATATATGACGATTAGAATTTCGAAAAACATTTTATAAGATATGTATGAATTACATACTACTGTGTTTTTGAAAAATGAAATTTCTTATCTTATCATAATAAGATATTTTATTTTTACATGTCTTCAAAGAATATTTACAAAAATAAAATAATTCTTGTTTGCATATGAATCATAAGGATGTATTCCACATTTTTTTCCCAAAATGATACCTTACATTTATAATCAATAGTTAAAGAAGCGTGATGAAATCTGAGTTATGGTCCTCTTGTATCAATTTTAACCGCAAGCGAAAAAAAAACCTGTCACAACACTAAAAGATTTTAATAAATGCGTACGTAGTTGATATGCAACGAAAAACTAGAATATACCTACCATGTACGAAGTTGATATGCAGTGAAAAGTTGGATTAAAATTAATTGTATGTTGTAAAACTTACTATTTAAAAATAATATAAAACTTAATAAAAGAATTAAAAATTACATTACACAAAAAAACAGTAATAAATTATTAAGTAGCTTTTATTTTTAACACTTATTACTAAATAGAGTTTTTTTCATACTATATCAAGAATTTACGTATTGAACTATATTCATGTGAAAACATAGTGAAATCTGTTGCATTAAGTCAGTTGTGATAATCAGGATGAGAGAAATAGCTGTTGCTTCTGTAGTAATGAAAAATAATTTCGACCCATAAATGTCAAAAACTGTCAAGTTTATGATGCTTATTCACTTTTCTACAATGACCTAACGTAATGTAGAATCCTCGAAACAAAATAGCCTAAATACAGAATATGCAAATACTCAAGCAATCACAATGTGCATCTTAATATAAATCTAAAAATTTTTATTTAAAAATTAACATTTTGTTCCAAAAAATAAGCGACTAACAGTAAAATTAGCATAACTCAAGAAGAAATAAAGTCATCCTAACGAAATTTGCACATGTAATGCTGAGTGAGATTCAAAAGCAATTCCGTACTTAAATATTAGCATAATTACTCATAAAACTGTGTATTACAGTGTTATATAAAAATCGGTTCATTTCAACAGATGCTATTTCATTCATTGCGTTTTATATTATGTTTTTCTTTGATTTAAATTTCTTCAATACTTTTGCTCCAAATTTCTGAAAATGAGTTGTGGATGGCAGTTGAGTGATAAAATGTGAAGATATACCAACGGATGTCCCATTCTAAATAATGACCATTAGAAATTGACCAGGCTTTAAATGTCTACGCTTTCGATCATCAGACAGATTTTAGATGAGGTTGGAAAACATATTACCATATCCCTTAACAAAACTAAGGATTACTAGCTGAGAAAGGGAAATCTTAACTATATCAAATAGGCGTAATGAATAATTTGGTTTGATTTGCTTGCCTCTTTATGATACAAGTTTGTATATTACAATTATTTCAACAAAAAATTTCAGATGAATGCACAGGAACACTGTAAACATCCATTTCTTAGATGGGAATCGAATTCACAAAATGCAGGAACTTAAAGTATTCAGATACAATTTTACCTTCACAATTGTGAGTTCATAGTTTCGAGTCACGATTAAAACGTTTCTACGTTAATATGACACAGCCATATTTGATGCATGATTAATACATAACTTATCTTACCACATTTGACCGTAAAAGTACGTCAACAAAGGTGCTATATTTTATTTCCCTCTCTAAACTTCTTTGTCAATCTGTCACAGAGATAAGAAAAATTTTCCTAGCACTCAAGAATCATGTATTTTGGAATGACAAAAATCAAATCAGATTAATTTCTTCACTAATTAAGAATTGGATTTGTACAGTACAGAAATTTTAAAGTTGTTATGAATATACTTAAAATATGTTGGTGTATGAAAGTAGAATTAGAATGGACAGTATGAATAATGTAATTTTCAGGTAAAATGAAACCCTTATTGTTTCGTTGGTTGGTTGAGGTTTAAGGCATTAGCTCCAAAATAGGCCCCATGTGTACATTTGCGCCACGAATCCTTAAATCTTTACTAAATTTGTATAGTAGTTTTAAGATCTTCATATCTTTACATAAGATCTTTATTTCCTATAGAAAATGCCGTGGTGATGATGATTATGGGTGCAGTAAAATGAACAGAAAGCCGAACGCGACATTTTTTCTGTAGTAATTGGTATATATTTTTTTTTCAGCAATTTATGTTTAGAAAATCAGTAAATGAAAAAGTCAAACATAAGATTTTATAAAATTTCAAAAACTCTTCTCAAGGTCAGAAATCAAAGTGGAGGAATTCTTGTGCTTAAACTAGTATTCTGTAAAATCTATTGTCATTATATGAACTTTAATGATATTTACAGGTTTCACATAAGCTATCAAAACTCTAGTTTTCTCAAAAAGTACTAAATTCATAATGCATATTTTCGTAATTAATGAATATAACACCTAAAGTTACAAAACAAATATACAAAAATAGAAGATAATTACTAGAAAAATATGTAATGTGTGCGTGAGAGAGAGAGAGAGAGAAAGAGATGTAAGAAACTAATTACGACGTATAAATTTCAAAATTGCAATCACGTAGTGAAAGGAATCAGATGTCACAAAAATGCTTCAATGTTACTTGGTTTCGTTTTCCAAGTAACATCGAATAGGTTTTGTTTTCCTCTATAAAATACATTAAGTTCCATACATAATCCAATCGAACATGTAAGCTAAAAGTTACCTTACATGTTATAAAATCATAGATCCAATGTTTCTTCACAGTCAGGGTTTAATGTGGCGAATATTTTATATATCTCATATATTGCACAAAAATTGTTGTGATAAAGACTTGTCCATAATTTACATTAAAAAGTGATTGATTAAGTTTAGTTGCTAAGGTGAGAAGAATGAATGAGCCAAACATGTCTGAACATTTTAAAAATATATGTTCGATTTAATTATTGCCTAGTAGTAGAGACATGCCCTTCGGAGTAAAAAGTATTTAGTTTCATCTAAGCCACTGTTAAACAATAGGAGATAAGCGATGCATTTTTTCTTTTTATATGCCGTGTGCCTAAGTAGGTTCCTGATCAATTTTTTTTTATCTCTTTTCAACATTTGAAATCGGCTCACAATAGACGAAACACATTTCCGAATACGTTGTGACTGTAAAATTAAAGTTTATTATAACCTATGGCTGTTAGGCTATTTGCTATGGGGTTCGAGAATTATCCCTATTGAAGAAATATTCTGCGGCAGAAATATACTACTATACATACAGTAGAACTCCAACTATCCGAATCAATTGGGATAGGACCCCATCCCGATAATCAAAAATTTCGATAATTGAATGTTTTCGAAAATAGGGCCTATTTTAATTTATTATTTTCTGTTAAAAATGGGAGGAAAAAACTACATATTATTATTTTTTTTTTAAGAAAATGAACTTTTAACCAATCAAATGAAAATGTAACATTTTTATACATATTAAGGTTTTTATAAGTGCCTTGTATGAATGCATTTATACATTAATACAATATGTAATTAATGTTAATTAAAAGTCAGTGCTGTAAACGAAAGTTGAAATCGCAACCCGCTTAACACTGAGAATTTACATATAGTCACACTTGGGACACTTCAAAGCAGTTTCAAGCTCGAAAAAGGCGTCAATAGCTGATGGTTGCAAGTATGCTTCAACTTGGACATTAAACCCATTTTTTTTAGTTGAACTATAAATAAGAGAACCATCATTTGTGTAATTAGAAATTTAGGATCTCAGTCATAATCTATTCTCTTTTCAGCTCTAATTCCTGAGCATTCAGAGATTTTCAAAAAAATGTTTTTGAATTTCTCAACTGACACGTCTCTCATTCTCATCTTCTTTTTACTCTCGCCTTTCCTTTTATTCAGCCTTTCCCTTTTTCTTCTTCAATATAGTTTATTTTTCTGAGCGCAATTTGGATAATCAGCTATTCGGATAAACGGAATTCAAATAATTGAAATTCTTCTCAAAGATATAATTTTCTTGTGGATATTATTTAGTCATATATTCAGTATACACGTTTATAAATTATCTGTTTCTGATAAATTTTTCATATTGATTGAATTCACTTTAAATATTTTTATAGTTAGCTTAATCAAGTAACATGTATATTTTTATATCTGATTACAAAATTGGTTAATTTGCATATAATTCAACACTGCAGAGTAAGGAAATGCATAAATCATTATGTTCTTAAGGAAATTAACATGTTGTTAAAAGCGCTAAATTATAACGCAGAGAATTTCGCGTATATTTTAAAATAGGTGGATTGTGGGTTTGAATAACATTTTGAATATTTAATTAGAATGCTATTATTTTTATTATACATATATGTTTATGAGACATCATTTCTTAATTGTTTGTTTTCGTATGTTTGCCAATATGGTTTCACTTTTGATCGGTATTGTTGATTTAACTTGGATCTAGTTTAAAGTTGATTCCCAAAATTCATAAACATCAAGTCCGAAATGAAAATGGAACTCATAAGCTGTTCATTTAAAGACCAAATCGTTAGTCATTCCAGCTACCATGTCGAGGTCTTCCATGGTTCTATTCCCATTATATATCAAAGAGATTTGCTTATATTAAATATGTAACCTATTTTAATCGTTTTGTCGCAAGTTTAATCGTCGTGAAATATCGTTCAATTTAAAATTAATACATCATTCAATTTCAGAATGTGAAATTTACAATTTCATCATACTATTTTCCAAACATATGAGTCAATGAGTTTATTTGAAATGTTTTTCATCAGATTCTTTTAACAAATAATAAAATATTCATTTTAACAAATTTTTCATCCGAAAAATATAGAAATGTGTGTCAAAAGTCATTAAAACCATTATTTTACTTGTGAGATGACGTTACTATTATTTCAATTAATAAATTAAAGCTAAATTACTTTTGCAATTTATAAATAACGAATATACACATTTACTACAGGAGTTTTCTCATGCTCAACCGAAATAAAATTCCAAGAACTTAATTCAATTGGGATCTAAGTTTATGAAATTAATAAACAAGGAGTCGAGAATTGAAATAGGGATTGAATGAAAACACACAGCAGTTATGAAACCACTCAACAAAACACATTATTGATACAGCTGTATGGCATCTATTTTTGTACATTTATCGCCGTGAGTTTTGTCCTAAATTTAGCATTATTTAAAATTTGAGGTTAAAAAGGAAATAAAAGAAAATCTCATCAGTTTACATTTTTATTTTTAAAATCTCATGTATGTGATAAATTTTGGTTATGACTGAACATTTAGTTACATATTTTAAATAATCTTTCTTTATAAAATGTTATTATTTGCTTTTCAATTTGGCGAGATTTTGACAACAATCGCCAAAAAGGCAGGTTTTACAGAGACTGTTTTTCTTCTTTAACATACTTGCTGTGACTGGTACACAAACGTGTTTTGGATTTACTGTTTTAATTTACTTGAACGCCCCCTCGGCTTATGATCTGGATAAACAAATTACTTCTGACAGTTTTGTTCGTTCGGATTTTACTCCATTAAATAAAATACACTTTTAATACAAGGTATGCTGTATGACTAATGATTTTAATTATAAAATTTTTATTTTATAATCCATTTTTTTTAAATTTATTTTATTTTATTAAAACATTTTTTTAAATTTTCATTAACTTATCTATTCACTGGCAAAAGTTTTTTCAACTATGCATTTTGTCTTAATAGCTTATCAAGAAAATATATGTTGACATTAAATTGATATAAAAGTTTACAAATGAATTTAAAAAATGACAGTTCTTTTGTGATGTGTGCTTTATTATAAAATTACATCTGTCAAGTTACATATTATACTTTCTTTGAAATATTTATTAACTTTACATTTTTATTTTAAAATCAGCAGCTATTGATTACTATCCCAAATTATGTATCGTTAGTTTTTAAAATTAAATTGAGAACATTGTAAATCGTTTTGTCAACTTACCTGTCATGCAAATTTATTTGAAAATTCCTGAAAAAGTATTGTGAATACCAAGTTGTTTGATATATAATTTTGTATTAAAGATTATAATTGACAAGGCAGAGAATTCCGTTTATAAACAAAATTAAGATGATATTTAGATCTTAGATTTAGGATTATTACAATAATAATTGCAATGCATTGTAACTTCTTTTTTTCCGTGATTTCATACATAATAACGAAGTCTTGCCCAGGAATTATAAGTAATTCCCATTAAGTTGAAAATGTAAAGCAAAACTTATTTTTGTATATATATATTGTTACAATGTTTTTAAAGTAATTAGGATGCTATAGTGTAATGCACAATAAATATTGGCACTCTTGCATAATATTTTATAACATATTGATTTATTTCCACTTCCTTTTGCTTCAATTTCTAAACATATTTTATGATAGGTTTCTAATATGTCTGCTTTCCAATAGAAGTTTCCATTATGATTTAATCTAAGTGAAGTTCATAAATTTAATTTATAAGAATTTATATTTGGAAAATATGTAAATAAATCATAACTGAATATTTTTATAACGTAATTTTAGTTTCAATAGCTGATAAATGGAAATTTTACCACTTTAAATCTCATTTATTCTGAATATAAATCCAACCTTTATTTAAAAATTAGTTTTATTTTATTTATTTATGTATTTATTTTTTTGAAAGCTTTGTTAATATTCTGTTACAATGTATTATAAATTTTGAATTCAATGAATATTTAAACTGTAATTAAGGGATTCATTTAACAATTAAATTTAACCTGAAGTTTCATTTCAGACAAGAATGATATTGTGTAGTTAATGTAAAATTTTACTACAAAGAAATATGTTAATTTGTCAAGTTTACAATATCTTAATCATTAGCTTATTTGTGAATTTTCATACAATGAAAACAAAAATGTTTAATGTTTTATTTAGTCAAAACATTTAAAATAAATTTTAATGCCCTTTTTATTTTAATTTTCAGAGTAAACAATGCCTGTCTAGTTCTATTTAATAAAGGCTTACTCTAGAAAGAAGCAGTTCTTTTCTTTTCAGAAATGATTAAACAATCCAATTTATTGAAATGGGCTCACAATAATAAAAACAATGCCAAGAACGGAAGTAAGTTTATTTTAATCATTCCTAGATGTACTTTTAGTCATAGTGTATAAAGAAAGTATTTAGTATGAGAAGATTTTTTTGATAATGTGTATTTATAATTTTCTTTGGCTGTTGTGAATGTTTTTACTAAATAATTGTTTTAAGCTCCATAGTAAAATTTTTTAAATAATTTTATAGCGATCAATTGTTTCTGCTTTAGTGCTTTCAAATATATTTTACTGAACTTGATTCCCAGAAGATTTTTTATGTACTTAATAACATTTTTTAAATTCATGTCCAATAAAAGAAAGCTTTGAAATTGATATAATTTTAGGTACTTTTCATTTGAGAGGTGAATAAAATTCTCAACTTAAAACAATCTTAAAAGAACTTTTCTTAATTACTGTACATGGAATTCTTTTTCCTATGATTAAAGCAAGCATTTTTAAATTTCATTTTACTAGATCATTGATGTTTATTTTTGCTGCTTATCTTATTTGCTTCTTTCATTTCTTTTTGATTTTATATATATTTAAAAATTGCTAAAGCTTATAGCAAATTTATTGTAAACCAAAAAATTTATAAAATTTTATGAATAAAGGTTAATCTTTTGTTACTTCTTTTTGATTGATAATATGGATGAAACGGTTTTGTCTCTTTACTATCAAGTGTCACTTGCTCAGCCCCTTGTCATTGGTGATCTAAATGATTAGTACTCTGAACTTCAGTTTAATAGCTTGTGAGTTTTAATCTCACCTTGCATTGGATATATTTAATGTTTTAAAATCAATTTAAATTTATATTCCACTGAAACTTTTGTGATTAAATGGCCCTAGGTGTGATCTTGTATGTTATTTAATAAAGAAGTATATATGTATATATATACTTTTTATGATATTATATATTTTATTTACTATCGAGATTTCCTCCTTAATGCTAGTGCCACATATAATTTATAAAAAAATCTCTTGAAAAACATTGTGTTGTGAATATTAAAAATAAAACTTTAATCAAGGCTCCAGATAGTAAGTTAATCGCAATATTTTGTCTCAATATAATATGCAAAATTACAAAAAATTGATCTAAGTTGGTGATTAGATTTTCTGCATAAGAATGTGGGAATAACATTGCATCCCCCTAAGCTTTTTAATATGTAATTAGTTATACTTTCCTGTATTAATATTGTTTTCTGGTTTTCAAATTTAATTTTTTTTAAATTTTTATTACATTTTTCATTTTTGTAAAACAAAGAAAAATATTATTGAAAGGTAAAAAAAAAATATCTGGAATTTTTTATTGTTGCATTCAAGATACTTTTACAAAAGATGAGGTTTTTAAAGAAGAAAAATAGAGGATAAAGAGAATTATCAAATTGAAATGAAGGTTATAAATAGTTAACAGAATTTTCAAATATACTGAAAATTTTCTTTTGCAGAAGAAATATTTCTTTGGTTAGTTTATTAAGAAATATATTTGGAAAAATTGGTTAAAACTTTTTAATGTTTAATGATGTAATTTATTTCATATTAGTAAAATAGGAGACATTTGAATACATTTTATTAAAAGCAATTATTTTCTTTGTTTATAAACAAAGCAAATTTTAATTGTTCCTCTTTTCTAAAATTTTATTTGAATAAAAAAAATTCTTTTTTTTTCCCTCACTTATATAGTGGAAAAGTTCGTATAAATTTAATTTTTTAAAATTAACAAATATTTTTGAAAAATTTTATTGATTGTATCAAATTGTAAACAATGAAAGTAAAATTCTTGCTTTATCTATTTTGTTGTTTAGCAAGGGAATGTTCAACATACTGGTCTTTATTTCAAGGGTTTCATTTTCCTTTGGGCCTAGTTTGTAGCATTTCATAATTAATTTTAAATTGTTGGTCTGGTTCAATTCCTATAGTTTAAAAGGGACTAGGACTAGGGTGATAAACTGATTAAATCAACTAAGTTGAATGCTGAGTCAGTTCTGAATTGCTTAGTACTTGTTCTTAAATTTAGTTTGGGGATTCAATCCCATTACAAATAGAAATATTTGGTTTGTTTTTCACTTGAAATTTTTAGTTTCTATCTTACACAAAAAGTTATCTTGAGATAGAAACCAAAATTTGCTGTTTTTGTAAGTTTACTTAGAGTTATGTGTTCCAGTTTTTTATAACTTGAAATTTGACTAGCTATTTTGTTGGAACCAAATATTTGATAGATCTTTGCTTTGAACTACAGAATATTTCTTAATTTTTTATTAAAATTTATTTTCCAGATTACATGCATTTCAATTTTTTTAACTTTTATATATGAATCCTGTGTTTTCTCTATAATAATTGAAACTTCAGAATAGAAACTGAATTCTTCTGATGTAATTATGTAATAAAAATGTTTTAAATTTAAATATGAATTTTATTTCTTACTCTAGTAATTCTGTAATTGATTAATGTTAATTTATATTAATATTTTAATAATAAGATTGCATCCATTAATTTTATGACTTACAATAACTGAATATTCTCTAAAAATTGGATAAAAATTTATTTAAAGTTTATTAAAATAAATTAAAACTATAAAGTGAAAAGTCACTAAAATTTAAAAAATTTAATCCATGTTGTAACAAAGCATATCATGATATTTAAGTAGAAGACATGATACATGTTAAATATAATGAAAATAATTTTATTTTTATTATTTTGTATAAGTTTTTTTATTATTTTGTATAAGTTTTTTTATTATCTTTCTTGAAAAAATTGAGCTTTTTAATTTTTACATTATTTAAAATGTAGAGTTTGCCTGTATATTTTTATGGAAAGTTGACATTTGTTTTATACATTTTTCTATAGCAATAGAATTATACTTTAAATAATGAAAGAAATGACAAAATGATTTGTTTTCATTTTTCAGCAAATAAAAGTTGGATTCATCCTCCAGACGCTCTACAACATGGACATGTTGCTTATTTAGTAAAAGTAAATTATTTTCAATACTTTTTATTGTGTTAAAATGTTTAATTTTGTGTTTATGTGTTTGAGATGACCCTGATCAATAAATTTTCTTGTGCTCACCTTTTCTAGGTATGTGTGAATCTAAATTATCCTTATATAGTAAATAAATTTTTTGCCTTTCTGATAACAAAGCTTATATTATCTCTACATATTTAAAATTTTTATAGATGATACATGTATGTATGTAAAATTATCAAAAATATTAAATATCAAATTAAGTTATTAGTTATGTATTATAAAAGTTATATGTATCTAAGCTTTGAATTATGATAGATATTTCTTACAAATTGTCTCTATGATTTCATAGTAATTTATATTATTTCTTCTTTATTCATTTTTTTTTTAAAAATTAAAAGTTATTTTAAATTTGTTATAATTTGCAATACTGAATTTTATTTATATTCTTCTGATTAATTCATTATTTTAAGCTTAGAGTTATTAATAAATTTTTTTCCCCAAAGTTTCTTGGAAGTATAGAAGTTGATCAAGCAAAAGGCATTGATGTTGTTAAAGATGGAATTAGAAAATTAAAAGTAAGGGCTTAAGACATTTCAATTTTTTTCTTTTATAATTAATGTTAATATTAAATGTTATTTTTACTTCTCCATTTGAATAAAATAAAAATTTTCCAAACTGTTAAGTTACAATACTGCATATTTTTGTTTAAATATGTTCATTGAAAATAAATTCTTGAATAAAACACTTTTCACCACAATCTTAGTTTCTTTTTTTTAAACATTAGTCATGCATTTCATTAATATATTTAGTAGATAATATGTATTTCACATTAAAATTGATATTTTATTTCAGTTTAATCAACAATTAAAAAAAGCTGAGGGGACTAAGACTCCTAAAGTAGAAGTTACAATATCTATAGATGGTGTTGCCATTCAAGATCAGAAAACAAAAGTATATTTCTACATTAAAATACATTTTCTCAAAAACTTATGTTTTTAAGTTATATATATATATATACACACATACATGCTTGTATGTAACATAGGAGCTTAAATGAAAAGTAAATTTTCCCATTTAAAAAAAGCAAATGAAAAATTAGTGATAGAAAGTAAAAAGTAAATAATGCATACAAAAGTATTTTCAAATGAAAGGAAATTGAAATTTTTCATCTATGTCTTATCTGATAATTGTTTTGTACAAAAAATAGTTTCATAATTTGTTTATATGTATTTAACTTCTTTAGATATGCTTTGAAAATTATCCGATTTTAAAGTATATAATGTTATTAGAAGAAATAAAAAAAAGTTTCATAATTTAACTAAGTTTTGCAAATTTATTGTGTTAAATTACACATTTGGAAATGCATTTCCTTGAATATATATTGCTTTTATTTTATTTTTTTATTTTTTTTAATTATAAATCAATCAAGTAACGTATTTTATTTGAAAAATTTTAACAAATTATTTGAATAATTTTAGATTACCTATATATTACCATAATAAACATAAAAGAAACGTAATTATAAAATTGTTTTTTTTTAAAGTTTAACTATTATTACTAAAATATTAATCTGAATTCATAAAATTGTATTACTAAGTGCAACTATTATTGTTTTACTTCAGTTTTTTAATTTATATTTTGTATTTTTATTATATTGTAGTTTTTACCTTTAACAAAAATTTAAATTATATGAATATATTTATTCATGTAATTAATTTTAAAATATGCATTATACTTGGATCTTTCTGAAGCATTCCCTCAAATCTTTCATCGTAATAATATTTTAAAATTTTTAGGTTGAACTATTGTTTGAAGTATCTGCTATTGTCATTCTTTACTTTTGTATAAGTTACGATAGATTTTGAATACAAATTTGACCATGAAATATAAAAGCAATTAGAAATATGATAACAATATATTTAATGGGCTATTTGGTTATTTATGCTTCAGGAACAAAAAATATATAAGATGTGAACATACATGTTTTACTTTTACAGCATATTACTTTCTCATTTGATTATTGGAATATTGTGTAATCTTTTGAAACCAAGTTTAGAGTTTCTTCTAAAACTGTTTTACTTAACATTTTAAATTTTTGCATATTACTTTATATTGGTACTATTTTAATTATTTGTTATAAGGATACTGTATTAAATTATGATATAAAAGAGTTATGTTGTTTAATTCTTCTAAGCATTTCTAGTTTTTTAGTAGTTTTAAATTTAATTCAAAATAAGCAATTTTATATTTGAAGTAAAATTTCTTTTATGCAGGTAGAATAAAGATTTAATGTATTTCATCACAGTTATAATTTCTAATTTTAGTGGGTAGAACATATTCTTAATTAATCCTATTTAATTTGAATTATGTATATTTAATATAATTTTTACATAATTATCGTGATATTTTTTTATCTTAAATATTTGCTATACTACTATAAATATTTTTTTCAGCAAATATTTCATCAGTACCCTTTACATCGTATCTCTTATTGTGCAAATGATAAATCAGATAAGAAATTCTTTAGCTTTATTGCTAAGGAAGAAAATGGAGAGAAACATATGTGCTTTGTATTTGCCAGTGACAAACTTGTGAGTGTAATTTGTTTTATATTTATTGAAATATTTTCAAACAAGTTATTAACTAATAGTTTTATGCAAAATTTAAATTAATGATTAATTTCACACTGATTGAGCCAAAGTTTGGAATCTGGAAAGTATGCATTTTTCTCGACAAATCATTTAAACTTTTAATATTAGTTCAGTTTCTCATAATTGAATATGTATATCATGTATCCATCAGATCCTTATTTTTTTACCCTATACAATTTATAATATGGAGTTGTACAGCAAATTTCATAATAAATATATATGAAATGAAAAATATGTAAGCATGTCAATTCATATTTGTGTATGAAACTATATCTTTGCACATGCTCCTTACTTTTCACAACATACTCTTAAATTACAATTCTTGCATTTAATTTATTGTCTTTATTTATTTTTGCTGTTTTAATATGAATTCATACAAGGGAAAAAAATTTGTAGGCTGAAGATATTACCTTGACGATTGGTGAGGCTTTTGATCTTGCTTATCGGAAATTCTTAGATACTTCAGGAAGAGATTTAGAAGCAAAGAAACAATTAATGATTCTTCAAAAGCGAGTAAGATTATTATTATAATTATTTTGCTTAATATATCAGTGTGTCATAAGTAAATTCCATTTAAAATTAAGTCCTATTTAGCAAAAATTTCTTTGTATAAAATGTTTCATAATATTATTGGTAATTATCTATATTTTAATAATAGATTTTCCTTCTTGAAATTTTTTTATTATAACGATTGAATTTTGTATTCTAAAATAACTTCACTAATAATAAAATATAAAGTATTTATCCTGGGAATCACATTCCTTTGAATTCTTTTTTTACTTTAAAGAAAGAGAAATATGAAAATTGAGCTCATTCTAACCTATCTTGGTAGCTTAAGGAATTTCACATTCCATGTTCCCCAAAGCTCTCAAAATCTTCAATATAATACCACACATACATGATAAAACTTAGTTGCAAAAATAAGCTATTTTAAAGTTTGTGTTAAATAATTTATAAAACAATGTTTTTTTTTTTTTTTTTTTTTTTTTTTTAATAATTTAGTTACAATTAATATTCTGTGTTTATTCTGTGATTCCTTATTATTCTGTGATTTTCAACTTCATAAAAAACTTTCTTGACAAACATTTTTTGGCAGATTAATGTTGCAAATATAACATGATCAGCAACAAAATAATTAATCTTTTTTTATTCTGTGTATGTAATGCTATAAATAATGTTAGAAATAAAACCTTCTGAAAATAAAATAAAGTACAGAATGTTAAAATATTCTCATCTAAGATTGACTTGGTCCTGTAGAAGTGAAGTTCATTTGCTCTAAGCAGTCAAGTATGTCTGGTTAATACTGCTGTTGTAATATAGTTTTTAGAAAAAGCTAATGCACTACATAGTTTATTTATAACCAAATTAATATAAAAAATAATAACTTAGCGAAGTTTTGTTCTTTCATGAAAACATTCTTTCCATGAAAAGTTCAGAATTCCAAATCTGTTAATTTTCTTTAATTGTGGAAAATATATTATTGTAATTAAAGACCACTATTTTATTATAATTTGAATAATGAAATGAAATTATATTGAAAGTTAAGAGGCTCATTTTTTTGCATCAGCAGTTTTTGCTGTTTTCTACTTTTTTACTGACTTTTTTTACTATATTTATTGAAATATTTGTTTTCATATTTGCTACAACTGCTTTGAAACTGTTGGTTCAGTTAATTTTTCTATTGTGCATACACAATAAAACTTTTCATTAAGGAACCTGTGATAAATGTTTAAATATAAATAAGCTTAATTATGATGAATTGTCTTAAAAAGAATAGATATTTTTTGTTTGTCAAAAACGTTAATTAAAAATCTAAAAATATAACTTTTATTGACTTTTTTAAAAGTTTGAGATTAAGTAAATTGATACATAATTTTACTGCATTGTAAATTCGATAAAAAATTTTTTTATAAAAATATGTTTATTCTAAGAAATATCTTTGTATGAACTGAAAATTTTCTTAAACTGTTTAACAAAACAGAAATTCAAATAAATTGTATACAAATTCCTTTATAAGAATGCATATTTCTGTCATACTATTTTAGTATAATGTTTATGATATGTGATTGCTTCCAGTAATACAATTTACTTCATTTTCTTCAAATGCAATAAAAAAAATTAAACAGTACACTTAAAAATGTAAAGCTTTGTTGATTTGTGAATCAGGTAAATGTTTTCAGGAACACATTATTGTTAGTTAAATTTTGCTCCATTAGTGAATTTAATAAAGTATAGGTATTTTTATAGTACTTGTATCTTAATGTATATAAATATTATTTATACTTTTTATTTTAATAAATATTATTTATTAAAGTAGAAGAAAATTAAAATTGCTATAAAAATTTTGACATGAAAGCAACTTGGTATGATCACATTGCAGTTGAGTTGTTGAAATGTAATGTACCAATATTTCTAAAGTTAATCTATTATCTTATTACAGATATCTAGAACTCAGAAATACTGCCTTCTGATTTGAACAAAAACGTTATATGCTAAATATATGAAATATATAAGACAATAGATTGTTCTAACTATTGAGGTATCAGTTTGTTATATACCACTTATAAAAATTTGTCTGATTTCTTATACAGCATATGGACACTCAAATTGAAAACCATCAATGTGGTTTTGGCAAGGAAAAATTTACTGAAGATCAAATTTTTGTACTTAGGCAAATTCTGGAAAAGACCAGAGAATTTGGTATCAATGTACATCTTTTTATAGAATTCAAAAAAGTTTTCAATAGTATATTATAATAGAAGTTTCTCTCTCTTGTATGGAGCTCTGGCTTAACTTAATGTACTTCCTAAACTGTTAAGATTTGTAGTTGCAAATATCTCCATTATTGCATGCAGAGTAAAATTCTTAGAATTTTTATTAGAGGTAATTAGCATTAATAAGAAAATTAAGAAGAGTGATTCTTAATCCATCTTGTTTAATGTTGCTTTAAAGAAAGTCATAAGAGATTAAGAAATTAACATTTCTATGAAATACATTAACATTAAAAGCAACATATTTTAAAAATCAACACAAATTTTGACTTTTTGCAGATGATGTAGACATTATTTCAAAAATTGTTTCTTTAAAAGATGTTTTTCTTTCTTTAAATTGTGCTGCTAATAGCATGAGACTTATTATAAACAGTGAAAAGACCAAATGTATGTATGTACTAAAAATAGAAATCTTTCTTGAATCCCATCTTGAAATTGGTTCTTGTAAATTTCAAGATGTCAAGTTTCACTTATCTTTGTTCCATAGTTACTACCTTCATTTGTATAGTCAAGAAAAGTCATTGTCCTCTAATCAATGCAAATGCCTTTTACAGACTAAAAGGATTTTTTAACTGCTTACTACTATCAAAAAATAGCAATATATAAAACCTTGAATAGACCAACATTTACCTTTGGCTAAGAAACCCAGACTCTGACCAGTGTTGGAGAAAATAAGGTAGCCATTTTTAAAAGAAAAATTCTGTGGGCTATTCTTAATGGGATAGAAGTCAACTATGTTTGGAGAATGTGTCACTTTGTACTGTATAAAATCTATAGTCATATATTATAAAACTCGTAAAAATAAATTGGAATTGTGTAGTTCATATATTTGCAGCGCTAGGAGTTATCCTAATATTCCTAAAATTCCTAATTTTTTAAAAATGTCCTGAAATGTCCTTATTTTTCAAAATAAATCCTAGAATTCCTTAATTCCACTCTTTCTAGAATTGTTAAAGCATGTCTGTCATTATTAAATGTAAATTCCCAACCCGAAAGTGATTTTTTGACTAACAATTCTGCTATGACAAAGGAGAGGGCTTCATTATTGGAATTAACAGTTCAAAGTTTACATACTTGTCATGATGTCATTCGAATGCATGGCAATTCTGTTTTCTCCATTCCATATACCAAAGAAATGATGCATTATATTCAGAAATCTCATGCAGAATAGGCATCATATATGGAAAAATCAAAAGATGCTACACAATCAGAGAAGAAAAGAAAGGATGAGGAAAATCGCTACTAGTGAAAAAAAGTTTAAACAATTGTACCTGTTAGAAAAATTAATGAACTTGAGAAAGAAAAGAAAAATAAACCTGATAATCAGTGTGCAGCTCAAAAACTTTTGGATGATGCAACTAAAAAAATAGCATGTGCTATTAGTGATGATAATAAGAGTGATATGAAAATTGGATAAATGATGGTGTCTGCTGCTAATGCAGAAATTGCATCTGTGAATGATGAAAAAGTGCAGTATTAAATTATCAGATTTAAATGTTAATCCATTCAGTTCAAAATGAACATTATTCAATTATACATAAATTTAATGAATTTAAAGCATTTATCATGTAACTTATTAATTTTCAGAAAATGTTCAGTATAAAAAATTTAAATTTCTGTATCATTTTTCATGTTGTATTAAAAACTCAGAATTTGTTAAATAGTGCATTGCTTTCAAAATGTGTTATATTCATAAAACAGAAATTAATATGTAAAAGTAACATGGTTTTGTTTAATTATTGAAATATGTCCTGATATTTCTTGAAAATATTGTCCTGAAAAAAATTTAGTACCCCTACCCCTGTGTTTGAAATGAATGATTATATATTTGGAAGGAATTATAAATAGTTTTACCTAATCCTCTAACAAGCAGGAAAAGAAGTATACCAAAAAGGAGATAAAGCGAGTGGAGACTGATTTCCTTGGTATCAAAGGAAAAAAAAAGTGGCATACAAATGTAAGAAATTGAATGCAGTAAAAAAGAATTCAGATAAAGGCCTATTTATATTTGGCTAAATAAGCCATGCTTAGCTATCTAGCCAAATATGATAAACAATTTATGAAAAAAATATATGTGCAGTACCAAATGGAGTTTGAAACAAAGAAATGGATGTCACAATACAATGAGATTTAATTTCAATATTAGACTGATTTTCCACAGATTCAGCAGTGCAATTTTATACATTATATTTAGCAAATAAACAGCATAATTGAAATATTGATAATCAATGATTGGTTAGTGCAAACTTGGTGTCTTACTTGTTTAATATATTTCCTTTAACAATTTGTTATGTCTATTATATTGTTCCAGAAAAATTATGTACACAATACCAGATAAAATTCCTGATTTGATGTATAATGGGATAGTTATAAATCAAACCTTTGTTCTAAGAATTTGTTGTTGGAATTGAGGTGCCACTTGCATGATAGATGCTGTCATTTCTCACAAATTCTCATTGTAAAATGATTTGTGTTATAATGGCTAATAGTTTTTTATCTGTGTATTATACAAATATTCAATATAAACTATTTTCCTATGTCTTCAAGTTATTCCAAGGTTATTGATACCTTGCCATATATTCATTTGGCTTACACAGAATAAATACACCTGTAAATGTGCAGGGTTCACTTTGTTCATATTTTCTTTTTTTTTTTTTAATAAAAAAAAAAAGAAAAGATACAAGCGACATTGTGGAGGCATAATATGTTAGATGCTAGTTAACAACAGATAATATTTAATTCTATAGAGCCTTTCAATTTATGTACTCTTGGGGTTGATTCATAATCATGAATATTTATTACACTTCAAATTTTTCTGTAAATGTAGATCATAGTCAAGTTAGCTGTGTGTGCATAAAATGATAGTTAAAAACCAAATCAAACCTAGTTTTAGATTTCTTTTAATAATAAATGATAATTTAAATATTTAATAAAAGTTATAAACCAACCAAAAAACGAAATTTTTATAATGTTGATTATCAGTGTTTTATATTTTTTAAAGTTTGGATTTATTTATAAATGTGATTAATTTCAATATTGATAGTATAAACATTACAATTCGCTCTACTTTATTTCTAATGTAAAATGTGTTTTCTTTTTATGTATTTTCCAATTTATTTTATGTTCTTTGTGATAAAATTCAAGTCTAGAGCTATTCTTCTGATTTTCTTTTGTTAATCATAATACTCTGTATTTCTTTTGATATGATTCTACCAACTATCACCTTGTGTTATAAAACCCAACCAACTATTATCAGTATGATTGTTAAAAACATTATATCAATAGATTAAATTTTTAATTCCAAATCATTGATATATATATAAATCTTACTTCCAAATCATTGATATACATAAATCTTACTTCTAAAAAAGGAAATTTTTCTAAGAGTTTCCCTCTCTCATTCAGAATTTTGTATATTGTTTTGTCCTTTTTCATACATTGTTTGCTGCACATTGATATTCATAAATACCATAGTCTAAAAAAAATTAGTTTCATTTCGTATTTAACTTTCAAAATATGCAATTTAAATTTTACTATCATACACATGCATTTCTATTATCATAATTCTGTAATATATTTAAATTTAAACAGTACATACTTAATTTGATTAAATAAAATAATGAAAATGTGTTATACCTGATATTTAAATTTGTAATGCATTTACATATAGAGTTTATAATTTTCAGTTATTTAATGTGTTTGTGAGATTTAGCCTTAACATTTCAGTAAAAATTAGGCAAATTAAGACTACTTTTATACAAGCATTTTTATCCTTTATACATTATTCATGCATTTTACAGAAGTTGTGTTTCAAAGCTGAAATTTGTAAAGATCTTTCATTTCAATCATTTGCCTAAAGAAATAATTATTTTAAATTTATTCTTAGGTCCAAGAATTAGAGAAAGAGAATTCTTTATTAAAGCAACGTTTATCAGAATTTTCAAAGGATAATTTGACTGAAAATGGAAATTTAAAAAATGGACAATCTGTAAGTTCCTTTACTAATTTAAATGTAATTCAATATTTTTGATTTTATTTTGCTATTACTGTTTTTATTGCCTACCCTATATTGTTATCACCTGTTCTGACACCATTTAAATTTAAACAGTACATACTTAATTTGATTAAATAAAATAAGAACAGTTTTCATTTATGAACTGAAATTTTCAAAAATCTTTTTGCAATCTTTCATTCTTGACAAATAGTTTTCCTTGCCATTTTTTTATGATTTTATTTTTTAATATATTTGCTTTATATTGTGTACAAGGTCTAATAATTTGATTTATTCTTGAACAACAAAGTAATTCATGCAGGCATTCCAGACATTGTGGGAACAGACATTTGATGGTAAAATGTGGTATCAAATTAGATTTAGAAACATGTGAAAATAAAATGAGAAAAACTCTACATACAAGACAATGAAAGGGGGAAAAAACTAAAAGTTTGTTTTGTTTTTAATTTGAACAACTCAATTTATGAAGTTTTATTAGTCAACAGGGAGATTGAACCAGTTCTATTGAGGATTTGATGCAGTACAAAAAACAAATGTACTTATCAGTCATAGTAAAAGATATAATTCTAAAAGAAAGAGATGGAAAATATTAAAGAAAAACAAAAATTGCTAAAATTATGAAATTTCAAAGAACAGCCTCTTAACAATCTTAAGAGCTTGGAAAAGAATTCATTGAAAATGAAACAGTACTTGCAAATGTGCTTCCTCTTGAAAATATTATGATATAGTTGTTGTAGAATATTGTAATATAGCAAAGCATTCTAATCTTGAAAGTTTTAGTTAATTGGCTTAGAAAAATGAGAGAAATGAACATTTCTGTTGATAGTTATTGCATTAAAGTTATATATAATTATCCAACTGCTCTGCTATGAAGCTTGCAGACGAATGGTTAGCGCTCTTGCCTTCACTTCAACAGTTTGTGAGTTCGAATCCTACCTTGGGCATGGATGTTTGTAGTGGTTAGGAAGCCACTTTAAACTGTAGGTCCAGGTCTAATTAGCCCTCATATGCAAAAAGTGACTGTTGAGCTACAAACAAAACAAACCAAACCTTGTTACGAAGCTGAATATAAAAAATTTCAAAGAATGAGATAGTTGGTTCCAAAAATTTAAAACCAGAGACTAACTTATAAAAAATTTGTTGGTGAAAGTAGAAGCGAGAATAAAATTTTTTGTACTTGAATGAAAAGATGTAATGAAATCACTACTTCCCAAAATGACTTGAAGGATATCTTCAATGCAGATATGAGAGGTTTGATTTTTGAAATCTTACTTAAAAGAACACTAAGCTTTAAAATCCATAATTGTAATGGGGGTAAAATGAAAGAATTATTGTGTTGCTTGCAATAAACTTGTATGAAACAGAAAAAGTCCATCTAATTTCATGATAAATTATGTAATATTCAGAGGTTTAAAAAATATTCAAAAACTACCTGCTGCAAATCATGCTAATATTAAAATTTTGATAGCGAGAAACATTTATAAAAATTGATTAAAAGACTTATATTGACCAGTTTTTTTTATCGCTATAAGTCTAACTTTAGAAATTAAAATTAGTTGCACCACTCGGATTGTAGTCTTATATCGATGCATGTGGAGTTCCTATCACTAAATGCAACTATCATATTGCCCATGGATCAAGGCCTAATTAACAACTTCATGAGAAAATATCGTTGGTTACTTTTGTTAAGAATAATTATGGGTTTAGAGTCGGAGTGCCCTTATGAAATTAACCTTCTAGAAACTGTGAATAGTTTGAAATAGTTAAAACTAGTGAATTTGTCAGTGCTTAGAATGATGTTGAAGGTAAGACTATACCAAAAGCACACAACATTTCAATATGCAGGCTTTATTTAAGTAACCACCATAGCTGAAGAAACTTAAGATAATTTATGACTTTAACGAAGATGAGTCTCTCATGTATAAACTAGAACAAGAAACTCCTTTATTTCCTGAAATTTCTTTCGAGGATTTTTTGAATAGACTCACAAGTAATGCGTGAAAAATATCAGTTAATTAAAGTATTGAGAATGCAAAAAAGTTTTCAAATTTTGTACAAAAAGATGTAGTAACAAGGACTGTCTGTAAATCAAGCAACTGAATGGCTAACAGAAAGTAAGTATTGTTTTAATTAAAAACAGCAAAATGCTTTTATTGTTTGAAAAAAATGGAAAAGTATTTTTTTAAAATGTGTTTTTAAACAGGAAAAGATGAATGATTATTTTGCCTGATATTTTTGTCAATAAAGTGAAAGTATTATTTTATGAATGAATTTAAGAATGAATCTTTTATTTTTTATGTGTTTCTTAAACTCCATTCTAAATAATTTTTCTAATAGTATTTTATTTATAAAGAAAACTAATTTGGTGGAAAAGTAAGAATTTAATAATTTAATACATTATTTTTCTATTTTAAAAACTGTGTTTTACCAGTCTCTTTGAGTTCATAAAAATGAGTGTTGACTGTATAAATTTCAATAAATTTGAATATTTTTGTTGAAGGATTTGAACTACTGAATTCCTCAAAAATTAAGCTGAAGAAATTCATTGAACAAATTTTAAGCATATAAAGGTAAAATTTATATTTCAGCCGCAAAATCTGTTACACTTAAATGGAGAAGTTACTACTCGCCATCAATCTACTATTGAGCCTGTCTATAATTCTGCTTTACAACAAAATGTACGTAATGAAATTGCCAAATCAATACCACCTACATCTCCTTCACAGGTAACTTGAAATATTTTAATATCATTTTGATAGAAAAATAACTGTAATAGAAGCAATTGTCTTTATTTCATTTATATATATATATATTTTAAACTCCCTAAAATCTGAATTTCTTAAGAATATTCTTAATTTTCTTGATTTTTATTAAGCTAACTTTAATTTTTGGATAATTATATTACATATTATGATATTACAAAAATTAAATTTAAAGAAATTTAAGTAAATTCTTATTGAAAATACTAAAAGAATTTTAAAGAAATATTAAAATTTACAAGACACTTATAAACATTGAAATTTCTAAACTGAAAATTAAGATCCTTTGATCAGAATGTTTACTTTTCCCACTAACTCCTTTATTTCATGAAACAGTATCATAAAATTTAAAATCATATGATTAAAAATAAGGTTTTACAATATTTTCATTTAATTCTCTATTCTTATTTCTTTTGGTGTAAACTAAATAAATAAAATTATTTCGATTTTCCGCCCAAAACAAATTGTTAGACTTTTAAGAAGTAAAATTTGTGTAACAAATATTTTAACTGAATTCAAGTGCATCAATTTCATCAAAAAATATTTTTTCCGTACAATTTTAGTAAGAATGTATCAAAGACAAAATTATTAGAAAATGTCAAATGAATGATGGAAAATTTTCATTTGATTTTCTATTACTTTATAAAAAAACTTAATTATTTGATTAATATCTTACTTCATTGGTTTGTACTTACATTAATTTTCTTTTCTGTTAGGAATTATTCAATTTAATCTCATTGTCCAATACTCCTGCAGTTGGAACTAAACTACAAAATTTAGCATTGGATGATCTTGAAGATTTCAATCCTAGAGAGGATAATACCATCACTAATGGAAATAAGGGTACTAATTATATTTTATGTAATGTGTCAAGTCTAGAGTTCAAATAAATATTTTATAGCTAAATAAAATGATAAAACATGAACAGGATTATTTTCTTCGAACTATATTTCATTGCTTTTAAATGCTTTAAATTTCATTGCTTTTCATTAATTTTAAATTATATTTGTAAGTATGTTGATAAAAAATAACATTCATTTCTAGAGTATTGTTGTACTATTGCCTCTAATTAAAATGTTTGATATTATAGTTAATTGCATTAACTAGTACATCTGCAAAATAATTTATGATTGAGTCTTGTTTATGAGAATAGTTAAAGCTCTTTCAAAATTTTCCATACCAATTATGAAGGGAAAACTAACCAAATATAAATAAGTATACCAAGTAAATGTAGCTTTACTGTGGACTGTATTTATATGCAATGCCTAACTAGGTTAAATTACATCAATACAACTAAATGCTTTATAATATAAACCATGGTTGAACAATAGGTGTGAAATTGAGATCGGAAAATTAAACTGTACTTTAAACTTTTAAACCAAAACTAAGAGCATAAATTAATGTTCTGTTTAAACCTATAAATGTACTCATTGGAATTCATCTCACCAGTAAGCTGAGATGGTAGTCAAATGGTTAGCATTCTTATCTTTGCATCAGGAATTTGTAGGTTCAAATCCCATCTTGGGCTTGGATTTTGTCCTTTCAAATCCATTTTAAACTATAGGTCCTCGTCTTCATGTGAGAAAAGTGACCATTAAGTGTCAAGCCAAACCAAGTGAGGTAGAGGGACAATAAAACTTTATTAGATTTGGACAACAGGCTAGTAAGCAAATTGATTCAAAGTATACCTTGTACATATGAATAAAAAATAAAGTATTAAAGTTATACATAAATTGAACAAATACACAAAATTTTTCTATACATCCTTAACTTCAGTATTTCTCATGTTTTCTTTAAGCTATCTTATTTATAAAATGGAACTTGTCATCAAATGAAATTATAAAACTAAAATTTGTCATTATTTGGCTTCTTTTTTTTTTTCACAAAACATGTGTTTCATAGTTATCAAAATTTTCATCTTAAAGGAACCTGTCATCAAGTATTTACCCTGTTTATAAAACAACAAATATTTCTCTACAATTTTTATGAATATTTTTATACATAGGATTCTATCTCTAATATAATTTTGAATGTTCATATAGTTTAATCATTTATATGGATTTCTCCTGATTCTAAAATTACTAAGGGATAAGAAACTTATTCTGTAATGTGTACTGTTTATGTGATATTAGACAATAAAATTCATGTATCAGAAAAAAAAATGATAGCTTTCAAGTAAAGACAAGGAAGGCAATCTGAAAATAATTTTTACATAATTCATTTTTTAAGGAATAAATTTGTCACTTATTTTAAAGCTAATGTCTAAAAGTATATATAGGGATTTTTAAATATTCCAATATGGATTTTATTTTTCCTTTTACTATGTGCATCTTATGTTGTAAATTCTATTTTTCAATATTTTGTTTAATTTTGCATATTTTTGCTATACAATTTCTTATTTCACATACTTACTACCCATTATGAGTTACTCATTTTTCTTTAGGATAAAAATTTAAAAATCAGCATCAAATTAACAATTTAATTGTTATCATTCTTATTACTTACCACACTTTATATATATATATATATATATATATATATATATAAATCACAGCAGCGTATTAATTGCAAGGCCTTTTTTAAGGAAAAGTTTTGCTTAATCTACAACCAATTAATTTTTTTGGTGAATGATCCAAAATATATACTGCTGATAAAGTGGCACCACTTATAATAAAACAATATGATTGAAATGTAATGATGTGTGTGCTTTGTTTTTCCCTTTACTTTAGCATATTTGTAGCCATTTTTTATTTGCCTTCATTATAGTTTTTTGTTAAAAATCTATGTAACTTGGGTGCTTTCCTTTCCACATGACAATATTTGAACTTGAAATGCATCATTTTGAATATTGTTTTAATAAGTTTAGATAAATTGTCCTTCTGAGGAAATGAATTCATTCTTGATAGTAATGGGATAAAACTGGTTATAACTGAATATTATAATTGAATCTGGATATATTCAAAAATCATGTCCCTCATTATGCAGAATAAATAATATCTATTTACATTTTTTTTTAATTTGTATCATCGATTTCAGTTTGTAATGGCTTTAATTTTAAATAAAAGGTATAGCTTGTAAATAACTATTTAAAAAATCTGGATTATTTTTAATCTTTTCTTTCAATGAAACTTATTGGTCAATGATATTTTGCTGCTGAAATAGTATTTAAAAATACTGAACTACTAAACTGAAATCTGCCTCATATAAATGAGTAAGTCTGTTCGGACAACGTGCTTTGATTTGTGAATTTTTTTTCCTTGACATTTATATTTTTTTAACTTTAATATTGAATTTAATTTGCATATTTTTGTTAAGTTTCAAAAGTATCTAATCTAAAACAAACAAATTAATCTCTATTATGAATATTGATGTAGCAATTTAAATATTTTTATATTATTATCTGTAGTTATATATGATAATGTAGCATTTTACAAGTGATGTTTAATAAATTCATTTCAAAGAAATAATGTTATTTTTAAGCATTATGTTTTATTAAATTCCTATAGCAAACTTGACAACAGATATATTTGGTGCACCTCCTTTTAATCCTGCTCAAACAACTAGTGTTGATCCATTTGGAATGGGAGATTTCAGTACTATGCCAGTCCATGGGAAAGATTTGGAAAATGCAATTGGAGAGCTTGATAAAAAGATTTCTGAAATGAGAGTATGTGTTTTGTTTTCATATTCTAAAATATGCTGTTCTATATGAATGTTTGAAATCATTCATTAATAATATTGCTTTTGAGTGCCTAAATTTGTAATGTTTTTATTTTTGTTATCAAAAATCAAATTAATTTTTATTCCTGTTTAGACTTATTTTTAATCTATTTCAGCATTAAATGTGACTTAACATTATAAGATGTACTTCTAAATGAGCCCCCAATTCATGATCTGTAAAAATTTTTAAATTAATTTCATATACATATACACTTGCAAGTTGAAAATTTGATTTAAATTAATCATTAATGACAATTTTTTTTAAAAAAAAAATATGTTTGCATCTTAACTTGCATGGTAAATTTTTAAGAGCATTTTTTAAAACTTTATTTACTATCAAAAATTTTTAAAAATATTTATGTTAAAATTATACCTTTAAAAGGAATTTCATAAAATGTTAACTCTTTATATTTCTAAATTGTATATCATTACAGTCTTTGTGGATTTTCAAATTCAATAAATTTTTATAGACAAAACAAACATATATTAAGAAAATAAGCATTAATACCATCTAGTTATATGCTGAAAAATTACCTATTCAAAATACATATTTATCATACCTTAATATAACAGGCAAGGAAATAGAGCCTCTAATTAGACAATTCTTAGAACATGTCTTGTCAACACAAGTCTTCAAAAGTTCTGACTGCATTCTTTTTACACCCCATAAAAAACAGTATATTGATCTAAAGCTGTTATCAAGAATTTTAATAATTATTATATAATTTTCCTTCAGATATTTTTCATTTGTTAGTATACATGTGTTGCAAAAATTAAAATCCAGATAATTCCTAAACACCCACTCCATAAAATTTTCATGTTTAACATCATCTGTCTTCGATTGCCTTATAAGGTTTGGACCTTTTCCTCTGAAACCTGCTGTTCTACAAAATTTGCGAGGCTATCATAAACCCTTGATTATAGCTTGCTGATTTTCATTTCATAGTGCCAAAGAATGTTCTAAAAATGTTGGAACATATGGAACCCATCAGAGTTGAAATGTTGCTGCCTTGGAAACTAAAATATAAAAAAAAAACACTGCAAAGGAGACGATATCATGTTGAAGTAGAGCTAGATAACATAGAAATTTGATCTAAATATTAGGCTAAAGCAAACTCCCATTGTTGAGGTTCACTCGTACACCAAATTAATAATGGTAAACTTTATATTCAAGTTGCAATGCTTAACATAAAACTAATTTTATCTTTTAAATTTTTGTGTAATGCATATGTTTTGAAATAAACATCTGATAACTGATCTTAAAATAGGAATAGGCATAGTAATATATATAAAGAATATTTTAGTTAATCTAAAAGTCTCCTTTTGGAAAATATTGAAATCAGAAAAACTGAAATATTGCTTATGAGTGAATAATGTATTTACTCATTTCAATGCCATTGTATTATATTTAAGCTTTAGTTTCACTGTTTTATTATGCAATTCAGCTATGGTAAAATGAGTGTAAATGTTACAATTCTGAAGGTATATTTGAAAAGTTTAAGTATTTTTAATACATTAAAATATAATTACATAGTTTCCCATGCTAAATATTTTAATCATACCAAAATTATTAATATAATAATTACAACATTTAATGTCATTTTTTTGTTCCAGTATGTCCAATGTTATTTTAGTTGGTAAGAATGTAAACTACTTTAAAATTTTGAATGTTTTTCTATCAAATTAAGAACGTTAATATTTTTGCATGGTTGCGTTTTTCAGAAAAAAATTGCTGAATGGTAAGAATACTTGATATTAAACATGAAGTTAATTTTTGAGAACTTATTTATGTTACCAATAGTGATTTATTTATGTATTATATGATAACCATGTAAATATGATGTGGGGGGGGGGGGCTTCTTCAAAATTTATTTTGTAATTTAACCTTAAAACTTTTATTAGTTTGAAACAAAATTGTTTGTCAGTATTTACTATATGAATAAGGTTGTTATTTTTAGTACAATATATTTCTTGATAAATTTAATAATTTTTTATAATTGATATATTTTTATGTGATACATTTCTTAAAAATCTAATTTTTATGCATGAATATTTACCTGTTAAAACAAAATTGATTTGTGATATTTCTCAAAATTCAAGTTGAAAATTATGCGATTTTTCTGTCATGATGAATATAAATTTATGTTTTTATTGAAATATCTTAATCTGATATTTAAAAAGAAATTCTTAATATTTTTATGAAAATAAGATTTTTTATATATTATTGAACATTATGTTAGGCATTAAATGACATCCTAAAATTTATAAAAAAATTAAATTTATATAAAAATTATTAGTTTTACAATTCTGTAATACCCTAACAAATGTGTAGGAAAGAATTGCTCAAATAAAAACATATTAATAGCTTTTTGTCAAACAATTCCTTTTTTCATTTCAAATTCTATCTGTTTAAATGTTAAAAAAAGCATTTGCACAATTCTTAAATTTTTTTATATTATGTGCAAGAGTTATATTTTTACAATTTAACTGTAGTAGATTTATGAAACCACTACATTTAGCTCAAGGTATATCAATATAGCAAAAACACAGTCTGGAATAATTAATATGAAGTAATGTGGAATCACATTATTGATAATTCAGTATTTAGAGCATATGTTCAATGGATAACATACAGTTGAGTTATAGTTAAAGATAACATCTTTGTAACAGCATTAATGATTACTGGAGAACTTTAAATGGATCGTATAATAAAATAAATTCTTATTGGAATGTTGTTAAACCTAAAACAGTTAGTTTATAAATTAATCTAATTACTGGGTGTTGAATAACTAGTTTCTTAATTTGTAATGCAAAGGAAAAATTTGAATAATTGATGGTCATTAGAAAGTGCATACATCAAATTCTAAGAATATTTTTAAAATCAAAAATTATCTGTTAAATATATTGTAAATTGTTAGCATTATGTTTCTTTCATTAATTCAAGAATTCAAAGTAGATAAATGGAGGGGAAAATGTGTGCATTGACAATGTTTTTTCCTACATATCAATCAAAACACGGGTAATTATACATTTTATAATAGTTAATATTTTCGTATCTTATTTTGACAATTTTATAACTAAATTTATAAGTAAATTTCTGTGTTAGTTATGCTTATTTAGCCAAGTTGGTAAGTGATTTATTATCCTGGCTTTCAGTTCAACAGTTTTTAATTACTTCTTTACTATGTATGTTTATAGTGGGTTTTTTTAATTTTTTATTCTTTTTATCAATTATAAAATGGATGTTCCAGTTGCATTTGTCTGGGTGCAAAAGTTTACTGCAAAATTGATCCCTGAATTTCTTTCATCCATGTTCTTTTTATGTGAAAAATGCATTAGGAATTAATTGTCAAAAAATTTATTACTTCCAGAACACCAGAATTTGTTTTTAACATAAATATACCTGTTTTCTGTGATTAGACATTTTGCAATTAATGATTTATTTCTAATATAGCAATATTTTTTTCCAGTTAGTTTAATTGTTTGCCCCCATTTGGAAATTGAAATTAATATCATTATACTATTTCATCTATATATGCACTAACCTCATGAAAAAATTGTAATTTAATTTTTAAGTTATTGCATAATCTTAAAATTTGTAAACATTTATAGCAAATTTGAATGCATCTAAATATTTTGATTTAAATTTTCTGCCCATCTTTAATATTATAAAATGAGTTGAAGAATTTATAGAACTTCTACTTATTTCACTTATAATTGTTTTAAATACTTGTTTATGTTACTTTCTATAAGGGATTTTTTTTAAAGTATGATTTTTTACTAATGAGTTGGAGAGGAATTCATTTTGTAGAGAATTGTTTTTATGATGTAATTTGTAGGTTTTCAAATTTATTTCCTAATGTTAATATGAGCTAATTGATGTGATCAATGAGGAATTCTCATTTATTGTCTTCCAGAAGTATTTGCTGAACTGGTCAAATGGTTGGCTCTAACTTAATGTTCTACAGTTAATAGGTTCAAGTCATGAATGTTTATAGTGGTTTAGAATCCACTTTAAACTGTAAATCTTGGTCTAATTAGTCCTTAAAATGTCTTATTAGATATAATTAGGTCCTTGTATGTAAAAAAAGAAAAATGACCAAAACCAATCCAGGAGCATCTAACTACTTCTTATAGAATATATTTAAAAAAAATAAATCTGCTTCATTCCAGGGCTGTGAATTGCTTCCTTTATCAATAAACTAAAAACATGGTAAAAAAATATTTTAAAAATAATTATATTCAGTATTTTACTAACAGAATTGGTTGTGTAGGTTATTGGAAGTAGAATAAAACTTAATTATATGAATTTTATTGGTTTATTCTCTCTCTCTCTCTCTCTCTCTATAATTGTGAGTTTTTACATGAAAATTTTTCAGGAGATTGGAATTATCTAAAGTTAGTTAGGGAAATGATTTTATAATTTTTTTAGCTGCTGCCTTTGTTACTCCATTTCAACTTTGAAAGCTGTTTTATTAAACTCTTTAAAATATACTAACTATGCAGACTAAACATTCTATTAATAAAATTTTATATTCTTTAAATATGTATAATGAAATGATATTTCTTTTTAATCATTCTTGCAATAAATGTGTACTGATTATATTAATAATCTTAAATTAATTTCTAATGAATGCATTTTCTAGGATGGTTTCCAGCGAGGAATATCTTTTGGCAATGAAGACTTTTTTGATTCTTAAAGTATTCATTTGGTAATGTAACTCGAGAGAATTTGTTGGATCCTTATAAAACATCTCATCAGTGGTAGGCAAATGCACAGGCAGATGTTTTTTTCTGTATGTTTGTAAAAATATGTACATTTTCAAATGGGACCATAATCTAGGGTTTTCAAATTTTATACTTTTAAATAGATTAAGTAAGACATTGGAAAACAATGTTAAGCTGACTTATGTATGCACATCAAGATCATGCATTTTAGAACAATTTTTTTAAAAAAAATCACCTAATTTTAATACTTTTTAACTAATTACATTTGTATTTAAATAAAACTAAGGGAGGTAATACCTTTTTAACTGATATGCTTAATAGGAGTTCAAACTGAATTTAGATTTTCATTGTAGTAATATTTGCTTCTAATATTCTTTGTAATTTCACTTAATTAGCACTTTGCAATGACTATTTACAAATACAAATCTGTTAAGTTAGATAAAAAAAAAAATCAGAAAAAGAAAAGTAATTGAAATGTATTTTTAAAGACTTCATATTTGTTTATAAATTGCTTTGGAACTCTCTAGCAAAGCATTTTTATAGAAAAATGTAAATTTAGATTATTTTTGATTTAATATTTTGAAATATATTTTCATATTAAGATGTGAATGAAAAAAACATTAAATTGAATTTGTTAGTTTTTAGCTTTTTCAATAAGCACTACTTTACTTTTCCAAATCCTAATTTTTGGAAAAAACAAATTGAATTATTTTCTTTGAGTAAGATAAATGTAAATAATAATTTTGTGATTGTTACCATTTCTCTAAGCTAACATTTTACAATCATATCTTTATAAATACTTTATAAAGTATGCATTATCTTAGTATGAAAATTTGCATATTTTTTATTTTGTAACATTTAATTAGTCACAAACAGTTTAAATGATTTTAAAATGTTTTTAATAGTTTTAATGTTTTCTTTTTTTTTCAATAATAAATATTGGGTATTTATGACAAATGTTATGTTTAGTGTTGTTTACTTATATTTTATTGTATTCAAAGGCTGGTCCTACGAGAAAGTACCTTCACTGTTAAATTTAACTAGAAAGTTATAAAAATCAAACTAAGCACAATTTATTGAAAGATCTGTAAATAATTGTTAGACTGGGTTTGTTTTATTTTTATGATAAACTTAAAAACGTTTTGACATATTTATCAGGAATTAAATTTTTATCATGTTTTATATGTATCGTTTTGAGCTTATTATTACTATAAATTTATGTAATGCATTGAAGAAAAAAGTTTATGTTCAGCAGCTCAAGTGCAGATTGCGAATAATATGAGAAGATGGTAATATATTTACATATAATTTATATTTCACTTTTAAATTTTGGAAGATTCAAGTCACATTTAGTTTTGCTTACATTTTAATGGTGAATTGAAGTATAGTGCCACTAAACTGTAAATATTTTATGATAAAAACAATAAAAATCCTTGATAATAGGATTTCTCTAACATTTAGTTTTGTATCTACAAATTTGTTTATTTTAATGAAAGATCCTAAGATTGCATTTGTAGACAAACAATTGCTAATATATTAGTATGAACTTAGATCTTTTGTATAAAGAATTTAATAAAATCTGTGATAAATTATTGTTTTTTATTTTATTGAAGAATGTTTATAAATAGAATACAACTTTCTATGCATATGAATTGCATATTCTCAAAATACTGTTAGCATCTATTTATATAGTTTTAGTTGTCTTCATATTACTGATGAACATATTTATTTTTTAAAGCTTAATTGTGTGTATGTACTACCACATCAGATACCTCTTCTGAAGTGGGGTTTCTGCCATTTCTTTTAAATTTTAAAATATTTAATTTTTACTCATTTAGTATCCTTTTAAATTGGTGTGAGCTATATCTTTCTGGTTGCAAATGCACATTTGGAAACTAAATAAAAAAGTAGCTACACACTATAATTACAAATAAAAGATATAAAATTTGTAAAGTTGTACAGTAGTTTTAAGACTGTAGATGTGGTGTAAATATTAATAAAGTCTTGTGTAAACACTATTTTTTTTATTAATGCCATTTTTCTTGGCAAATATTTTTCAGTCTATACAGTTAAGCATTTGTATGTTATTTATACAGTATGCCCATTAAAATATTTTACCACCCTCTTAACTTTAAAGCAGCTATTGTAGTGCCACCTGGACAAAAGCATGTCCAGTTAAAATTCCTGTCTTGAAAATAGAACAAGATAAGGGGGAAAAAGTGATTTACAAATTTATTCCTTCATCAATTTAGTGTGAAAAGACATCTTGTGGATCTTAATGCAAAGAATAGAGCAGCTAAAACATTCGTTTGATTTTTCACAATTTCTTTCATTTTGACATGTGAAAATATTATGAGAATAAAAAATATAACATTTTACCTTCATTTGAGGTTCAAGCTTCCTCACAGTCAGTTGAATAGCATGTTTATCCTTGTATAAAATATCACGCTACATTCATTGAAGATTGGAACATAACATTTTGGCACAAGTATCCATAGTTAGTCAAGATCCTGAATTGTTTGTAAAAGCTTGCATGCATCTGCTGTTTCTTGTATCTCCATAGGAAAAAGCTCAGTCAAGTCAAATTAGGTAAACGTAAAAATTAGTCATCGACACTACCATACCCAATTATTTGGTTCCTGAATTGCTTCCTTGGAGTTACTTGAGGGGCAAATGAACTGAAACTATGAATTCCTTAGAGTGAACATTGGCAGGCTCTCTACAAAATCTAGTATTACGTTCTGTATCAGTTGTAAATGTCGTACATCTGTTAATGTGCCCTTGTAAAATATTGGCTCAATCAGCTTGTTATTATAAATATCACACCATATAATAGCCTGCTGCATTTGATGTTTAACATCAGTAAAACATCTAGAAACTGTCAACACCCAATAATAAGTACTTCACCAATTGTACATTCCATTCTGTGAAAAATGACTCATTCATCCTATACTATCTGCCAAGAATAATGGCTAGGTGTGACATTCCGTATATATTTGTATACTGAGAGTAATAGGAACACCAAGTGCAAGTTGAATTGATGATTACATGGTCTTTTTTATGCAATCTACATATTGTCCAATCTCTTTATAAAGACATTTGGTACAGAGATGTATCCTTTAGTATCTGAATCGTGATTTTTTTCATTGGGAATTATAAGCAATGCCACTATGCTACATTGTTATGTCATATTTTGTTAGAAAGATAAATCTTTTCTCTTTCCAACTTTATGATGTCAGTGTAGGAGAAGACTAGAAAATCTATGCTTTAAACATTCTTTGCTTTAATGGTCACAAGTTGTTATATTAAATTGATGAAACTGTACCATTTTGTTCACTTTTTTCATTATTCCGTTTGTTTCTGAGATGGAAAACCGTGAAGTTAATGTTCCTACCAGGTGGTGCCCATAAGCGTTTTCATTCAGTAGTGCATAGCTATTTTAGTTTAATGAAACACTTCTTTTATGAATATAGCACTAGCCATTTTGGGGTTAGATTGGCAATTACTTAAATACGCTTACTGTGTATTAAGTATTTGGGCTTTTGTTTATAATCTATTGTTCATTCAATTCTAAATTAGAATTATTATTGAGGAGAAAATTAATCAAAAGCATTTGTTAAGTTAAGCTAAGAAAACTAGGAAAAATAGTTACATTGTAATATTTGTATTTTATCCCAAAGAGATGAATTTGTGTGTTTTGGTGCAATCAAAAGATTAAAATTGACTATTTGTTTCAAAAGGTTCATTCTCTAGTGTAGTTATTGTGCTCTTTTGGTTTAATTTACAAGCTACCTACATTTATTGCTATTATTTTATTCAAACTTGCTTTCATCAATAAATACGTAATTACCTTACCCTGCTGGGATAAGTAATTATTAATAAAAATAATGCTTGTGTGTATTTTCCTATGAAGCACCAAAAAGGTATGAAACATTCTTTTAAAAGCTATGAATAGTCAAATCATTAACTTATTCACATCTTTAATAATTGACTACAAGACCTGATAGCCAACATTTCTATAGTTACTCTTTTAATAGCAAAAAGTATAAATTTTTAGTTAAATCACTTGAGTCAACCTCAAATTTACGAGAAAATCATTGTGATCTGTAATCCTCCCCTCATAATTCATATTCCAAGAATTCGTTAAAAATGAAAAAATGCTACTGAAAATTCCATGGTTCTTGATATATTGATTCCCTTATGTCTAGATCAACCTAAGGATCTAGATAAAGAAGAAACTATTGGTTTCTGAAAACCAATTTACATTATAAACCATAGGAACAATTGATTAAATAGAAAAATATATCATTGAAAAGTGTACGTTTTTTTTGGGGGGGGGATGAAATTCCTTTACTCTTATGAATTTTAAAATAACTGCTTAATTTTACTTTACCCAACAGTGTCTTGTCTCATTTCAAAATTTTAATATATTTAAATTTTATTGTAAAATAATTTCTTTTTGTACAATTTGAAATGGTTGGCTGTCAAATCATATTACATGAATTTAGAACTCTTTAATTAGATGGTATCACTAATGCAATATTACATTTAAACTGGATCTAAAAGGCTTTCCTTTATCGAAACAGTTAATAAATTTATTAAATTTTTTTCTAATGTAAATGAAATATAATAAACCAACAATATTGTAATTGTAAATAAATCAAAGGTAAATCCAATTGTGAAAATTATAAAAATAATAACTAAAAGCAATTTAATAATTCATGAAGATAGTTTAAAAGTAAGTTAATAAGTACAGCATTAAAATAAATATATTAGTGGTATTAATATTTGTATAGTAATGAATATAGTAGCTCACACACACACAAAAGCAAAATTCTCTTTAAGATACAGTTTGAATTATCTTTTATTTGAAATTATTTTATACAGTTTGAAATCATTTTATATCTTTTTTTCTGTTTTTTTGGGGTGGGGAAAGGAAGGAACAAACTTTCTGGCTACAGTTTGAAAGAAAAATGGAAGATAAAATATAAAATGAAACCTCTCTCTATATATAAAATTCTTTTAAAAATGCTTTTACTTTAAGATCGAATTAGCGTTTTATAGTTTTCACTTACATAAAAATAGTATATTCAGTTTTTGACATAAAACGAAACTTTAAAATCTATTTAGCAAGAGAAAAGTTAAAACAATGAACATTCATTTGTTTCATTTAATAATCAGTGTATTTTCGAAAATATTCCCTATATTTGATTAATTTATTGAAATTTTTCTGCCAGACTTGTTCAATAGATTTCTTACTATTTAAAAATTATTCATAAATTTTCTGTATCCAATGATTCTATTTCCATTATGTCACACTAGTGATCTTTATTGTGTCCAAAATATTCCAAACACATTGTTCCTTGCCTAATACTGGTACTCACTCAGATCAAAGTAATTTTCAACATCAGATTGAAGAAACAAATTGATTGTAACGATGTCAATGAAATATATCATGCTATCCTACATTTAATATGAAGTAAATTATCATTCTAATATATTTTTCTCAAAAAATAACTAATATCTAGTCCTGACAGTCTACAACAAAACGCTATTCGCTTTGTTCACACTGGATACAATATTTATGTGTGTAACATGGGGTATTGATGATACTGATTTTTTGCAAAATCCTTATCACTTTATTAAGTAAAATTCCTACTTCGCTCATAAATATGCATAAATCACATATGGATTTTTCCTCATTCCTTTGTGTGCAAACTCTCAAGGATTAATCCTGGACAAGTTGTATTTTCATACAACTTGTAAAAAAAAAAAATCTCCAATGAAATGCAAGTATATCTACCACATTAGTTGACAAACGGTCCAATAAAATGAAGTATTTTTACTCTGTAGCAGTGATGGAATTAAAATTAGCGTCTGCAAAGTTTATTCATGACGATTTAAAATATAGGGTCAATGCCTGATGCAGTCACCATCCATATCCCCCTGTTGATATAGAAAGCAACAAGCTGAATCCTTGGCTGCAATAAAATGTAAATACTTGTACAAATAGTCATCCATTAAACAAAGGAAAGCAAGTAACTCCAAAAGATCGAGGCAGGAATCTGGTGACGCTACATTGTTGAGCACGATATACTCCACCTCTTATCTGGCGCAGTTTGTCCGTAATCGGGCCTTGTGCCATTAAACTCCACAAATCCACCTCTTACCTGCAGCTGCATCACCATACATGTGAAGCTATATTATTTATTTAATTTACTATAAATTTTTCTGATGTTATGCAGATACAAAGCGAGTCAGGTTATGATATGAGAGATCCTGCTTTAGCAAGTCTATTTCAAAGATGTCAGTGTAGCTGGGGATCTACTATAGAATACTTAAAATGAATTTATTGCAATTTATTATTAATGATTATTTTAGTTATTATAAACACAGTTAATTTTAAGTTATCGGTTATTACCAATATTTAGTCTATTGTCTTTATAATTCTGCTTTCAAGAAAATATTATGATTACTGAGAAAAAAAAGGGTCGTTCGTAATTGATCTATAAATTTATTGGTGGTATCTGTATAATGTATCATAAATAACAAAAAGAGGTTAAAGATTGGAAAAATGCATTGATGACATTTAAGAAATAAGGCTATTCTTCTCCTATTGAGATAACAAAGACATTGCCTTCATTGAGGACGAAGATGAGAATATGATCCACTGAGGGAAAGGATCAATAAATGATGGATTAAAATCAGCGAAAAGGAAATTTTGTCACGTATTTCGGAACTTATAGTTCTCCAAAGACAGTCTTGATTTATTGATTGTATTTATTCTTGTAATAATTCCATCGTTGGAATTGTTATTACTTTTGAATTTATATATTCTTATTGATTCGAAGAAAGTCGCATCATATTTTTCCTGAAATGCATCATTGCTAAATTGACATAAAAAATAAATAAAAAAAATAATAACGAAGAGGAAAACGATTAGATATCTGATTTTCATAATGGTTTTCAAAATCATTTATATAAATGTTCCAAGAATAAATCAAAGTAATAAAATTTTGCAAAATTAAAGCATGTCACAAAAACCTGAAGCAATTGAAATATGCTGATTTGGTTTTATTCGGAGAAAAAATTATTCATATTCTCAAACGTGCCCAATATTAATTTTACTACTCAATGCAAGTCTTCAAACAATCTAGAATACTAATTTAAAAAAAAAAAAATACTTAGAACTCAAACAAACCAGAACTAAATATCCCACGATTATCTTTCTGACTAAATCCTAAAAATTTTAATATTAACTGGAGGATATACCTCAGACGAGACCAAATGTCGTATTAGATTAAGTACATAATCATCAATAATCCATCTCCCATTATTCAACAGTATCCGGGATCGAACCGTATACCTTGAAGGACGCTGTTTGAACAGCATAAAGCGCATCATGTTTGAATTATAATTTCTTAACGCACCGATAGTTTAATAAATAAATAATAATAATTAAGGAAGAATAAATACTATTATATATATATATATATATATCGAATGTATTTATAAAGGACTAAGTATTTCATGTGTCATTTTATATCGGATACTTTTGGACTCTTCTCATTGCATTTTGTATGAAGACAGTGTTGTCATGGGTTCGGGTATCTCTAGGATTGTACTGCTCTCCGGAATGCCCGCTATAATTCTTCATTTAAGACTCGCTCAACTCCTGGAGATACTTTTTATTGAAAGAACTTATTTGGTGTTTATTCCTGAATATAAAAATATGCTAAATATTTTTCATCACTTTTAAAAGTAATTTAGTAATTTTTTGCTGAACTTATCTAGTATATGTTCCTGAACATTAAAATTTTAGAAAGTATTCTTCGTCGCTTTTAAGGACTAATGTAATATATTGAGGTAAACAAAACTATTTACATAGATTTAAATATATGATTTTACGTAGATTACAAGAGAATGGGGAAAACGCGTGCTCCCAATTTTCTATACAATAGTAATATTTTTCTCTACAATATATAGCTCTCATTTTCTCAACAATACTAATATCATTTTGCTAATATAAAGCTCCCATTTTTCTCTAATATAAAGCTCCCGTTTTTCTCCACAATAGTAAAATCATTTTTCTCTGTAATATAAAGCTCATATTTTTCTCTATAATAGTAATATTTTGCTGTATAAAAAAATATAAAGCTCCCATTTTTCTCTAAAAATATACACACAAAAATAGTAAATCATAGTTTAGAATGCTGTCTAATGTGAAGCGCAATATAGTTATTCTTTTTGATAACCAATATATTGGGTCAGCAACTTGTAACTGAAAACATTTTGTTTTAGACAATAGATTTGATCTTCGAAAATATGCTTAATATCTTTCTGAGTAAATTTTACAAGAGTTGATATCGAAGAATTGGGCATCAAAAAATTCCTTTTTATTGATTTTTCGGATATATTTTCTTTTTTCATAATTTAAAAGATAAAAATCGATTGATCCCGTCACGATTAGTTAAAGGACTATATTTTTCTCCCAAAACTATTGGCTTTCATTTGTCGAAATTTGCTTAGGCATTGTTTTATTTAACAATTAGTATTATTTTTTTTTAATAAACATCTGCTATGTTAACAATTTTCCTTACTCGAAACTCTAAACATAATCCTTTACTTTTTAAATTTCATGGTTGAAATATTTAATTTATTTTGCATGATATTTTTAGATTTTCATAAATGTTCTTAAATTTATCGCCTATAAATTATAATACTGGTTAGAGAAATATTTAATAGCTTAAAAATGCTTTCATATATATTTATATTAATATAATCGAAAATAAATGTAACTTAGTGAAAAATATATTTGTAGCGACGTAAGAAAATGGAAGTTAAAACAAAACAAACATTTATTCCATTACACATAATTAAGATTAGTTACAAAAAGAAAACACTTAATAATTATAAAATAATAAACAAGGTTACTTAGTACCAGGGAGGTACAAAACAAACGTATTTAGGAACCGGATGGTTCGACTTTCATTCTTCACATCTCTATACTCATCTCATTAGATGTTGTAAGTATATTGGACAGCAGCGCCATCTACTGTCAATAGTGTTAATATGGGTCTGCTACAACCTCCTCCTCTGACCCCGAAGACGTCCCGACCAGGGGTCAGCAGGAGTTTTCTTAAAATGGTTTTGTTCTTGAGCATGAGCTATGGCAGGAGTGGGAATTTTAGGACAGTTCAGTTTGTTGGTCTACCTCTTCTGCGCAAAGCCTCTACAGGGGAAGTTTTCTTTCCCTGAAAAGGCGTCAATGCCGAAGTGGGGGTATACTCCTATTGGTATATTTGGAGAATCTGTGTTTGCCACAGAATACGATACAGGGGAATTTTGAGCTACGATGATAAATGGTCCATCGCGGCGAGGCGAAAACTGTAACACCAGCAGTTTTATCACTTAAGTTTGGTTTTCTAACCAAAACTAAATCTCCTGATTTATATATAGGAGCTGGTCTCCTTCTCTGGTCCGCAAAATGCTTGCTTTTATTTTGCTTTTCAATAAAGATCTCTTTGGCTTCAGATGTGAATCTTTCCAGTCTTTTAAGATGCGGGGTCATTTCAACGACAAAGTTATCGTTCTCGATAATACTACGAAAGTCGTTGGTAACATCATCAATGGTACGGAGCTCTCGTCCGAAATTGAGAAACGCTGCGGTTTTTCCAGTTGAACTGCACTTTGAAGTGTTCAGTGCGAATCGAATTGCAGGGAGTTTCTCGGACCAGCTATCATGCCGATTTTTTACTAATATGGCAAGACGAGGTTTCAAATCACGGTTCTTCCTTTCAACTGGATTGGCTTGAGGGTGGTAAACAGGGGTTAAAGATTGATGAATTTTCGTAAGATAACATAGTTGCTGCATAACAGCAGAAACAAATTGTGGTCCATTATCGCTGATAATTCTGCGTGGTATTCCGTATCTCATGAAAATTTCTTCTACAAGAGTGACAGCACACTCTTTTGCTGTTGCATTTTCCAAAGTAAATAGCTCGATCCACTTCGTAGTAACATTTTCTATTATAAATATCCATTTTTTCCCATGGCTAACTGGAAGAGGGCGGAACAAATCAATGGATAACGTTTCAAACCTTTGGGATGGTACTGGAGTCTGCAGCAGACCAGCAGGTTTTTGGTAGGAAGGCTTGTATCGCATACATTCTATACAACCTTTCACATAATTGGTGATGTATTTCCGCATGTCAATCCGGTAATATCTTCTAGCAATTCTATCAAAAGTTCCTTCAGCACCGTAATGACCTGCGGTGGGATCATCGTCATGAATTTTAAGAATCTGCTCTCTTGCATCTTCTGGAATGACAAGCTGAGCCTCATCAGATCCTGAATCAGGTGCATATTTGTACAGGAAACCTCTATTCATCATAAAACCTTTTTCAGTCCAGTTTCTATATTCCTCAGTCAAGTTGACTGCTTCCAAGGCATTTATTATTTTCTTCAGATTTTCATCTTGAAGTTGGTTGTCTGATTTCTTTAGGACTTTTGGTAGGAAAATCTACTGAAACGACGGTGGGTTGGTTAACAGTCATGGAGTATATCTCGCATGGGTTATCTCCTTCGTGACAGGGAGGGCGAGATAACATGTCAGCTACCACGTTGCTTTTCCCAGGAACGTACTCGATATGGAGGTTGAACTCTTGGAGTTGTAGAGCCCAACGAGTGAGTCGTCCTGATGGGGACTTTAAAGACATGAGCCATCGTAACGCCTGATGGTCCGTAGCAACTGTGACTTCTTGTCCCTCAATATAGCATCTGAATTTTCCTAAAGCTCAAACAACTGCAAGGGCTTCACGCTCTGTAGTGGTATAGTTTCGCTCAGCACTAATTAGTAGTCGGCTTGCATATTCCATTGGATGTTGATCTGTCAGAGATTCTCCTTGGAGAAGGACTGCACCTAAGGCATATCCACTAGCATCAGTATGCAAGATGTACGGTTTACTTGGATCACACTGCCTAAGAACAGGTGGTGAAGTAAGTAATGTCTTTAACTTTTGGAACGAAGCTTTTTCTTGCTCTTTCCAACACCAAGAGGAGGATTTCTTGGTTAGATTACTGAGAGGTCTGGCTATTTCAGAAAAGTTCGGAACGAACCTCTTATACCAAGAACAAGTTTGCAGAAAGGACTGAACTTGTTTAACAGTTTTGGGTTCAGGCACATCCAAGATAGCAGCAGTTTTGGCAGGATCAACCTCTAGTCCTTCAAGAGTAATATAATGCCCAAGATATTTAATCCTTGCACACGCGAAATTGCACTTTTTACGGTTAGCAATTAATTCGAATAACTCAAGTCGTTGAAAAATGTCTCTTAAATTTTTTAAATGTTCCTGAAACGACTCTGATAGTACTATAATGTCATCGAGGTAGGAACAAAGAAAAATGTCACCAAGACCACTTCGGAATTTGTCTATCAGTCTTTGGATGGTCGCTGGGGCATTTTTCAATCCAAATGGCATTCGTATAAAACGATATGTACCAAAAGGACAAATAAAAGCAGTTTTGTCTCTATCTACGGCAGCCACATTTACCTGGTGATAACCAGCTTTAAGGTCGATGGTCGACATATAACGAGTTCGTTTAGCTTCTTGAAGTAAGTCATCTATGCGTGGAAGAGGGTAAGAATCCGTTTTTGTGATGGCATTCAATTTTCTGTAATCCACGCAGAATCTATAAGCATCATTTGGCTTTGGGATGAGCACAACAGGCGCTGCATAAGGAGATTCGCAGGGCTCAATAATTCCTTCATTCAAGAGTCTATCAATTTCATTTTGCATAATTTCTTTCCTTGCTGGAGACACTCAATACGGAGGAACAGCAACCGGAGGATGGTTCTGCGTATCTATGTACTGTTCAATAAATGGGGTTGCTTCTCCCCTTGGATTGAAGATACTTTCAAACTGGGACAAGAGTTCATTTAACTTAATTCTTTGTTCACCTGTCAGATCAATACCTTCATCTTCACGCAAATGATGAGGATGATTCTTTAATTTCTTTTCCCAGGTGGGAGTCCAATGAAATGCTTCATTTTCAATATTACCTTTTTCATTCACAGTTAGCGGTGCAACTATTAAGGAAGCATTTGTTTGTAACGACCCACAAAAAGTTGGCGTCGGTTCTTCAAAAGAAAAGTGTCGTCTGGGTTGATTATGGAAAAACCAACAGTTCCGTTTCAAATTTAGTACAATCCCAGTTGAAATCAGAAAGTCTATTCCCAACAGGGTGTTGTTTCCCTTTGCATCAGGGATGGCAACAAGGTTCAAAGTCAATGTACGGCCTCCAAGACGAATTTTTACCTTTGTTGTGTGAACTTCTCTTTTTATTTTACTACCGTCTGCTAATGTCATTAGTAGTGTACTGGTAGCAAAAGTTGCTCCTTGTTTTCTCAGGATGTGATAAAGTGTTTCTCCTGCAATTGAGTGGGTTGCAGCAGTATCTGCGCAAGCGGTACCCATGACTCCATTGATAGTTACTCTTAACGTTACCATCTGTGCGGGTGTACTAGAAGCCGATTGAAGAATAACGCAGCTAAAAGTACCAGAACTTTTCCTTTCCTTTACAGGTAGGACATTTAGGTTTAATGACTCCTGGACTACCACATCCATAGCATGCAATTTCACTTGACTCTTTCTTAAGATTCCCAATTCTTTCATGTTGAAGTTTTCTTTCTTGAATAGTAAAGGGTTTAAAGGGAAACTGCTTCTTTTGATGTACTGGAAGGAAAGATTTCTTTACACCACACCTAACACTTTCGTAAGCATCTAATTTTTCCACAAGAACAACCGTAGAAATAAATTCAGACCAAATATCGATAAAATGCTCTTTAACATCCGGGGGGACTTTTTCTTGATTTGGTCTGCAATGATAAGTTGTTTTAACTTTTCGAAATACTGAACCTTAAGTTCTTCAAGCCAGCCATAAAAGTAGCTAGACAGATCAAAATAGAAGTCTCTCCAAGTTTTTTCAGTGTCTTTTTTGTGTTGAGCAAACATCTGTCTAAATCTATCTCCAGATAATTTAAATCTTTTTAGAAGTAGTTCCTTTACTTTAGCATATTCTTGTGTTTTTTCAGGTTCTCGAACGATGAGAGTTGCAATGTCAGATGGCAGGGTACCTAGTAAGTAAGGGATCCATGAAGATTCGGGTAATTTCATAAATTTAACTTGTCGTTCGAAGATTGTAAAGAATGTACTCAGTTCTTTTTTCGGATCAAATTTCGGCAAAAGATTGCTGAAATTACTAAAATCCAGTTTGTGGTGTGCTACCGAGGGACCACTTGACGATAGAGGATCTATACTTGCCAAACGCTGAGATTCAATTTGAAGCTGGAGTTTCTCCAATTCATATTTTTGTTGTTTCTCCAATTTTTCCTTCGCATCAGCTATTTCGGTTTCTCTTAAAAATGCCGTTTCTTTCGCAATTCTCTCTTCAGTAATTGCTTGAAGCATACTTTTGACCATAGTTTCATCATAATTAGGGGCTTTGCTAATAAGATCCGTTAACTGGACTATTTTTAAATTATCTCTCACTACCAAACCAAGCTCGTCGGCTAAGGTCCTTAAATCTTCTTTTCGGGCACGGTAAAGGGCCATTCTTGATCTCAAAAGTTCTTATTTTATAACTTATTATTTAAATTAAATTTATCAATTAAACGAATTTTAAACACTTGTTTATTAATATTAATTAAATACTAATTAAATTAATCAAACACATGTTGTTGCAATTACTTTTAAACAAAAATATAATTTGAAAATATTTTTTTCATATTTATCATATTCGAAGACTAGAAACAATACAGAAAACTAGTAATGATATGTTGAAATTATAATTCAAATTAAATTAAAACCCAAAAGTTGTTATAAATATTTAACATTATTTCTTTAAAAAAAAAGAAATATGAATAAAAACAATTTATTCTAACAACTTCAATTGCTATTCAATTAATAAACTACTTCCATAATAATTAAACAAATAATACACAATTATCTCTGAGTGAAAACAAAATTATTTCTAAAAATAATGACAGTATTTTTATCTTTTACACATTTTTAAATAAATTCAAAATTAATTCTGCATTTCACTTGACAATCAATTTCACATTATTAGATGGATAATTACTAATTTATTAGCAAATTATTTTCAATGTAAAAACATTTAATGTTCTCAAACTTTATTTAATAAAACCATATCTAGTAAAAATTTTTAAATTATAATATACTCATAGAAAATATTCAAGATAAACAAATTCACAACATTTATTTCTAATATCTTATTTTAGCAATGTCATAAAATGCAAAATTCTACAAAGTATTATTTCAAAAGAAATAAAAAAAAAATCTTAAGGTATCAATAGTAAAAACAAAATAATAATATCAATTCACAACAGAAATATTATTCTTATATTTAGTTCTGTTTTCGTTTTAAAAATTAATAGATTCTTTATAGATAAAAATATATATGAATTTTCTTTCGAATATAAAACACTGTTTTTTAATAATAAACAAATAAAATAATTATTTATATTTATCAAAACCAATATTCATGGAGCCGTTACTTCGACTTCCATACTTTTTCTAGACAGAACATTGACTCATTTTATACATAGAAATTATTCTAAATTTATTCTTTCAATGAAAATAATGAAAAAAAAATCAGTTTTTAATTTAAATATGCAATAGGAACAGCTTATTTTAATTTTAAGCAGTAACAAAATCAATCAATCAATCAATTTTTAATCTTTAAAAAACAACATAGAACAACGTTTTGCGTCAGTTCTGTTTTCAATATAAACAGTTTAAATTCAAGAATTTTACTGAATATATTTTATATTTCAAAATATTAAATTTCAGTATATATACAAAATGACGTGCAGAAAAATATGTATCATTTACATGCAGTATTAGTAAACAAATTTTTAACATCCATGCAAACGTCTGAACAAAATTTAATCGAACCAGAAGTTAGAAGACTAACGACTAATAACGAAACTAATACTACAAAACAAAATTTATGTTATTTGGATTAGTTTTAATGCAAAACATGCTATTATTACAACATGCTAACACTATCAGGATGATAATGAAATTTGTTAGAACACATAATAGATTTTACCTGTTTTCTGGATGAAAACGATATAGCTCCACGAAATTCCTACATGAAATACATCTGTTCTATTTCTGGATGAAAACGAACGAGGACACGGGAAAATTCCAAATAGAATGCGTTCCAGATGAACACATAATCAAATAAATTCTGACGTGGAATTATAACTAACAACTCAATAGAGCTAAAACTCATATCCAATTAGATGGAAAACAGTGGGAAAAGCCACGAGTTGGAGCGCCATTTAGTAGCGACGTAAGAAAATGGAAGTTAAAACAAAACAAACATTTATTACATTACACATAATTAAGATTAATTACAAAAAGAAAACACTTAATAATTATAAAATAATAAACAAGGTTACATAGTACCAGGGAGGTACAAAACAAACGTATTTAGGAACCAGATGGTTCGACTTCCATTCTTCCCATCTCTATACTCATCTCATTGGATGTTGTAAGTATATTGGGCAGCAGCGCCATCTATTGTCAATAGTGTTAATGTGGGTCTGTTACATATTATTTTATCACGAATAGTGTTAAATAATAAACTCATGTATGCCGTATGTACATTATTGAACAATATTTTCTTAAATTTTTATTTATTAAATAAAAATAATATCGTAAATAAAGCTTTATGTGAATCGGTATATAAAATATATTATAGAATATTTGATATAAGAATTTGTGGAAATCAATTTTTAGCCATTTTTTCAGTAAAATATTACAAAGTACTTTCAAAATTTTATAGAAAATAGATTGTATGAATGGGGAAAGCTTACATATGCTTGATGATAATAATTAATAAAAATGGTTAATATAAATTTGACTTTTAAATAAAAAATGGTTAATTCATAAGTTTTTAATTTAATAGCGCACGGGTTCAACTTCCGACTCGTGATAAATGTTTATAATGGTTCATAGTAAACTGTAAGTCCTTTCAAATTGGTTCTTGGATGTAAAAATAACGGTAAAGACGAGGAAAATTAAAAAAAAAAATAATAAAAAATAAAAGTTGTTTTTGTTTTATCTCTTTGTAAAAAATAATAACCATTAATATCTTTTATTTAATAATAAGTTTGTTATAATTTTTTTTTTTTTTTACAATCGTAAATTTTTGTAGTTGATATTGTCTTTAATACATTACTATTAATTAAATAAAATACTGGTTAGGAATTTTTTTTTTCATTTACATTTCAATAATGTTTACTCTTTACTAATAGAATTGTGAAACATTTAGTATTTACAAAAAGTTTTGTTCTTGTTAAAAGAAAAGTACGAGAGTAAATCATCTGAAAATATTATCAGAACAGTTCTTAATAGTGAATTTCATATTAAATTCAAATTTTTTTTACTTAATTTTTATTATGTATTCTTTAAAAATTACGCATCACAAGTGACTAGAACAAAAAAATAGGATTTTATAAAAAAAAAAAGTGATTGTTTATATGACAGAAACGTTTGATACAAATTTAAAATGGTGAAATAAATTATTTGAATTCTAATGTTCCCCAAAATACTTTTTGACATTATTTACACATTAATATAAATTATGTTGAATTTTGAGAAAAAATATTTGACTATATAAAATTTAGTTTCATATTTGACTAATATGATTTTATCATGAATAGAAGTTTTAATGAATAATGGCTGTGTGAATTCAAAATTCACATTTGTTAAATAATTCCCTTCTTTCAAACTGAGTTTGCTACTTCATTATCGATAAATTTTTAGTTGCTAAAACCAATTTGAACTTCGAGATTGATTTACTCTAGTCGATAGTTAAATGTAGTATGATGATTTAAAAGATTTGAATTCGTAATTTATTACGTTACATTCGAAATCGAAGGAGATATGTCGATAGTTTTCCAGAATATAGTTTTATCGAAAACAACTCAAATGAAATCCATTAGAATTTAGTGCAAAATGAAAGATTTAAATTTAAATTAAAATTATTTTTCATTTAAAATCTTAAAATAATCAACCAATACAGTCATACTCACTACAGTTATAAATTGTTCTTCCAGAATTGTTTACAAAATTAAATTCTAGCATGGAATACTTTAGATCACATGATACAGTTAAGTTGCTTATACGCATGTTTTATGTCATTAATATATTTTTTAATTTTGGAATATAAAGTTAAGAATTAATAAAACTACACTGCGCTTGACATTAAAAATGTTACAACAAGGAGTAAACCAGAAAATTATGCAAATTTCAGGGTAAAAACGCACCTTACCTTGTTATTCAAATGATGTGAAATGTATAGCTTTTCAGCTCACGTAGGGTAAGATATAGGGTGAGGAATGGGCGGAGTTTATTATTGCTTCTTGAAAAATAATCGTTTAAAGTTTGTTCTGGCCGCAATGGACTCCTCTAATTGCAAAAAATGTCTTGCCATCGCCGACGCATTCAGTTCCAGCAGATAGATGGGTTTTGGAACTGCATGGCGATTGACTGAAGAGTTCAAGTTGGTTCTTAAGGCAAATCGCAGCCAATAGACACCTGGATGCGTCCACTGTGCACCGGATATGGCAAAGATGGTTTGAAAAGGTAACTGTGGAAAGTATGAGGAATGCCGATGCTGCCAGAGTGACCTCATCACGCGTGGATCGACGCCTCCGACTGAAGCCGGTGGTGGCTAAGTAAAGAACGTTTACCAAAATTCTGCATCTTGTGCAAGACACCCTGGATGCTCCTATATAGAGCAGAACCATTTGGATTAGTTGCTAGTGGTCTGTGTTTATGGTGTCAATTAAGAGGAATGCTATTGACCCTATAGCATAGACGCCAATGTCCCAAATGGTGACAGATTAGAGGGATGTGGACGACAAAGTGGCATAGGATCGTCTTCTCATAGGAGTCGTGATTCTGTATCTTCGTCGTGATAGTCGCCGCGTACGAGTGTGGCGTCGACGTAGAGACGAGTTCACTCCTGCAGCAATCGTGGAATGCTCCGACGTGTAATAACGCGGCATCATGGTTTGTGGTGTCATTACACACGATTCCAGGTCACCTCTAGTTCGTTTTCGCGGCACTATGACTGCACAATGTTACGTGGATGAAGTTGTTGCGGCCGGTGATATTCTCCTACCTTCAGAAGAGGCCCATTGCCCTTTATCAGCAGGATAACGCCCAACCACGCATTGCTCCCATCAGTCAACATTACTTGCAAGGTGTATAGCTGCTTCTCTATCATGTTTGCCAGATCTCTCACCAATGCAACACGTTTGGGATATGATTGGATGACATTTGCAGACCCTGTAATTGCCTGTTTCAGAAGACGCACTTTAGCAAATGGTTAACAGGAATGGAAACCCACTCTTTAGGACGCCACCTGTACTCTCATTGACTCTGTGCTTAGACGTGTTTCTTCGTGTGTCAAGATTCACGGTGGTCCTATATGGACGGTGATGCACGGCTTTGAGCATTTTTCCCTTGCATTTATTTTTTTAACTCCTGTATTGTTCGTTTTTTTATTTTATGATGGAGAAACTTGAATCGACGTTACTTTTTCAGTATCTTTGAATTGTAGATATCTAACTGTAACATTAAGTATTCTAATGAAGAAAAAAAAACAATTTTCGATACAAAAATCGAAATTGCTTGAAATTAAAGGAAATTATTTTTAATAGATCCTATATAGAGTGATTTATATCAGTAGAATTCGAGTTATTGATTAGTGCAAGCCTCAAGCATCATTTCTCTCGAAATCTCTTAAGTAATCTATGAGGAATTTTTTCTACCAAATATAACTTGCGACTTCGCATTTATTTGAATAATCAATAGCTTCAAATGAAACTGTCATAGAATACTTTTGAAAGGAGTGATTCTGCCTTGAAATTGATATAAGAAGTTGACATTCTAGAAGCAATGCTCTTATGAATGATTTCGTAGGGATCCAAAATTACTGAAGAAAATCAAAATGAAATTAATGGACAACTTGAGTGCATACTTTATCTTCCACAAAGAAACATATTGCCCCCAGAAATTTTACTTCAGGACTTTTTGAATCTGAATTCAGATGTAGTTTGTAAGAATTATTAGATGATTAAATGCTTGAAAACGTTATAAATGCGGAAATTTTAAGAAATCAAACGTGATGAAAAGGATTTATTGCTGCGACCATACGCAAAAGTAGAAGAAGAATAGCTAATAAGATTTGTGGGGTTTTTTTTAGAAAAACGATAGTAAAAAAAATTTTTTTTACATCGAAATAAAATGTAGCTTTTGAAATTGCAGTTTTTTGAAATATAGAAATATGATTACTTTATCTAATTTCCTCCATGTAAAATGAAAGTTAGAATTTATTTTAATTATAAATCATATTTTTATATATTTTTCATATTATGCATTCATATTAGAATTTTTTCTAATATTATTTTATATATAAAGAGAAAGTAATGTATTAAAAATAGTTTTAAGGTATAACAGTTGTTTTTCGATTTTACGAACTTTTAATTTTAAGAACTATTCTTCCGGTTTTTACAAGTTCGTATAAATAAGCGTCTATTATATACATGCATTGGGTGTTGTGTTTATTAATAAATATGTTGTCCTGCAATGGTGCTCGTAATGCTGTGAACATTGTTGTGTCCGTTTCTGTCATTTTAATTATCTTTATGCATGTTATACAACTAAGTTGTACAATATGCATAAAGATAATTAAGATGATAAAATTAATTAAATTCAGCATCTTTCTTACATTATTCTAATATTACAATGACGTCATACGTTTTATTTGAGAAGTTTTTCGAAGTGTTCCATTAATATTTTCCACAGAACTCTTTGTTAACTAATGCATTGAAAAACTTACGGCTTAGATTTCAAGTAACTACTAATTAACTTGAGACAACGTCTCTCATATATTCCTTTCATCATATTTTCTGATATACAATAATTAAATAATTAGCCGCTATTAAATTATAATTTGCAAAAAAAGTATTTATTCAAATGTAAAATACCTTAATGAAAGAACATTTAATGCATAAAGTAAATAAAAATATCTCATCTACTTTAAAAATATACTCAAATGTATATTTCTCAATGAAAATTCACCACAAGATCCACTTGGAAACTCTATTGTGTAACCATCCAAAATTCAGAAACTTTTCCTTTCCGAATACAATACATAGTCGACGAGCAGCCCTTCTTCCTATCAAAACAGACCAATGGCAGGATTGTTCCGCTAGGTTTCTTGGACGCAGCTGCCTCTTCTAGAGCGGCTAATTCGAATTTTCTTTACATGTAAATCGTAATTTGCATACTCTTTTTTCTGTTTCGATGCGCTCTTCCTTCTTCCGTTAGTATTGAAGAGTGAAAGAGATAAAATTCTTCCATTGCCAGATCTGCGGAATCGTGTTTCCCAGACTTTCCATTGATGGAAAGTAGAATTAGCATTTGGTGGCGAAGTTTTGGCGGGGAAAAGTTTTCGGAGGAACGAGATCCATTGTTGTTTTTCTTAGGTAACATTTTAATGTTAGCTTGAGAGCGTCCTAGATTTCTGGAATAAGAGAAAACTATTTAAAAAAGTTATTGGATTCTTATTACAATCTTAAGAAGTACACAAAACTTTTCTAGTAATACTTTGATTTGAATGTTCTTCCAAATTTTATTATCATTTAAGGTAAACTAAATGCAAAATTTGTTCACTAAATTAATTTAAAGAATGGCTTGATTAAAAGAGAATTCATTGAATATGTCGTTATTGCTTATTTTGAAATAAAAATGGTAACCTGTGTGATCAAAAATATTAATATTATTTTATTTTAATTATTAAATTGGTCTAATTATGATTTTAGATACTGTCTTGTAATTTTTATTATTTTTGTTTTCTTATCCTTTTCCTACATTTACGTAAAACTTTTGAAATGAAATTAACAGGATTATTATCATGTAAAACATGTGAAAATAATCAGTTAAATCTTAAATATATAGTGAGGTTAAACGTAATCAACCATTAAGTAAAATTTGGGATCAGAAACATAAATTTGTGAAAATAATCTAATTGATTTTTCTTGATTACATAAATATGTGCCAACTCTGAATTTGCTACCAATCAATTTTATATGTGTATGAAAACAATTTAATATAAATAATGAATATTTAATAATCACTTCTTGATTTTAATGCTGAAAATGCTTTCTTTAATGATGGTAGATAACATGACAAAGGAAAAGACAAAATGAGATTGTTAAACCAATTTTCTAACAATTTTGTTAATCTATTCAAGTATATTAAAAAAGCAATGAATCTTTACACCAAATATGAAATAACTATTACATGAGAAAACCATTTGATATATACGCATAAATAGACTAATAGATTTTTAAAAATTTGAAAGTTTCGAAAAGGCGTAAAATATTATAATCGTTACGATTTTTTGTGATATTTGATTCATAACATTCTTGAAATTATCATTAATTTAATTTTCCGAAATTATCATTAATTTAATTTGATTATCATTAATTTAAATATGTATAAAAATAAAAAGTAATTTTTATTAAATAAAAAGTAATTTTTAAACCAACAGACAAATTTTAAGATGTAAAACATAGTTTTTTAATAGTATATTTAATTCTAAAATATTAACTAATTTAAATAGAGAAAAATATATCCTTTCATTATTTTCACCTCCAATTTTTTATACTTCACAATTTAGATGAAATAATTGGTTATTTTTAAAATATTTATTGTAAATTTTAGCCGATAAATATAAGATAATAATTATTTTTATTAAAGTTTTCAAAAAAATAATAATTTAATTTAAAACAGATTTAAATTATTTTCTCAAAAAAAAATAAATAAATAAATAAATAACATAACATAATTAATTAATCAAAAATTTAAAATATTAGTTGTTTTTTAAAAAAACAACTATTAAAAATTGTTTTCATTTTCCATTAGTTTTAAAAATGCTACATAAAACTTGGGTGAAACGAAATGAAATAAGAAATAGATGGAGTTGCTTTTACGTGGTAAAGTTGTGTTTGCAAAGATGTTTCTGAAAATGAATTAAAAAGAAAAACAGTTAATATAAAATATGTAAATAAAGACGAGGAGCAAAAAATTAAAATTAAAAAAAGCAAAGATAAATTCATACGATTAAATGTATAAATATCATAGAAATATTTTTAAATCAATTATTCTAAAAGTTTTTAATGCTTTGATTTCACCGAACTTATCGAAATGAATAGACATTCTCGTTTAATGATACGGCATCAATTCCAAGAAATTAAGAACCATTATTAAATGGATACATGAGAATATTAGATGAGAAAAAAATTTCATATTTTTGATATTTCAATTTAGTCGATACTTACAGCTTTTGTCACTACTAACATTACTTATTGAAAGAAAAGCGTTGGTTGGAATCTGTAATTTAAAAGCGGCTCTATCATGTCTTGGGAAGCATTTCTGAAAGTGGTAAAAATGATGTAGTGCCCATTCCATAACAATATGAGCTTTAAATTATAAAAAATACAGCATTTGTTATCATATGGTCATTTTCTGAGAGGCATGTATTCCATATTTCAGAGCAACACCATCTTCCTACATAAAGCGCTTTTAGAAAATGTCAAATGAACAGAATAAAGGCTTTGAGCAGGTCATTGACTTCTCATGAGGTAAATGGAATTCAAAATATTTTAGAAATTATAAATTTATTCGCAAGAAAATTTTATGGCACTGAAGATCAATATTTAACTTTAGAAGATCGTCTGTACGTGCACACAATCTTTTAAAATTGGTCTATAACGATCTCTGTAGTACATAGAATATAAGTTAGATGTAAATTATGTAAATTAATTTGGAACCTTGGGAAAACTATTCCAAACACATGATAGTAAAATGTCTACAAAATAAATAAATAAATTTTAAAGCAACAGATTTTCAATTATTTTTTTTAGAAAATAGGGTATTTATGTTTCCTTAGACATTAAATTTTCTTTGTCTTCAAAATTGTGAACCAGAATATTTCATGTTTGTGTGCATCATTTGGATTTGTTTTTATTTTAAATTTTAAAAGCAAAAATTTGATTTTACTAATGTAATTTTAAATGTGACTTAAAAAATTAAACGTTATATGAATTTGTACTAACATATTTGTAATCAAAATCTGTCTCTATAATTATAAACTACAGTGTAGGATCGTATCCGTTTTTTTTTTTTCTTTCCTTTTTCTTATTTTTTCTCTTTGCACTTTTAATTTCGAAAACGTATTGTTTTGATAATTATAGTGCAATAAGAATTCCATGCAAAAATTGTCAGCTAAGTATAATCTTTCTTTAAAAAATTCACAACAAATTCCTTAGGTGGTTAAAGAATTTCTGGACGATATGATGATTAATATTTATTTTCCTTAAAACTCTTTAAAGGTATATATTATTTTTCTTGCTATGATTTGGTAAGGAAATTAATATCTTCCTGCGATAAATTTAAGACAAAATATTAGAAATGATTTTTTGTTGTAATTTAAAGGAGAAAATTAATTTTTTTCATTGCGATGAATTTAAGATGAATAAAAATTTAAAATGGAAGCAAAATTTAATATTATCATAATTATCACCGGTTCTAATTTAGATTCAATTTAACCTAGGAACATTTTCCTAATATGAAAAGAAATGGCAATTAACTATTTATGCTTTTAAACGCTCACGATATTATCCTGCAGAATACTTGAATATCTTATTTTCTGTTACTATTAAAATACTTTATCAAAATAGTAGATAATATTGAAAATTAAACTTGTATCCTTGTATTTGGAAATATTTTGATGAAAAATAAGACTAGCAGGTTTGCTGAAAAGAAACTGGTAATTTTCTTAATATCCTACCCTCCGACATCTACATCCAAGCCATCAAGCCAAATCCTTACTAAGTGCCCCATTGGCTTATACAGAACTCTTAAGGTTTAGGCGGATAGTTTCTCACAAAGACAAAGTAATCATTAGATGATTCATTTTATGTCTTACTTTAAGTTTTAGTTTCTTCCAGTTAATTGCATGAGGCATACTTATCTATTTGAGAATTTATTTAATTGAAAAATTAAAAATTTGAGAATTTACTTCAAAACGTCAACAATACGTGAAAAGGTTTTTGAATAGAAAATGTTTTCGGATATAAAGCAATATTGCAAAAAACGAATGTTGCAAAAAACATTTTTGGGCAAAACGCAATATTAAAAATTTTGTGAAAAAAGATTAACATATGCGGTTCTAGTTTTATTTGGAAATTTTTATTTGGCTTTTACACATTTCTGATGCATTCTGACTCACAATATAAAAGACAAACAATGGAACCTATTAAAAATATATTGGTGATGTATTAGAACTGATTAACGTGCTAAGATAAGGATTTGGAATCATGTTAAAGACATACAGTATTATGGTCGGTAGAAGTATAGCATTTTATATTTTGAAAAAGTTTTTTTTTTTCACCTAAACTTTCACTGCCAGTCAAATAACTATAGCAATGTTGTAAGAAGTGAATAAAGCAATGTTACTTCTAAGTTTTCCAAAAACAACTGGCGTGGCATTTGTTTAAAGGATAGGAAAATATCAACTATTGTTCAAAAGAATGGTTCTTTAAGTAGCTGTGCTGTTTAAATATATTTCTATGAGGAATTTCCGAAAAAAAAATTATATGTTTTAGTTAAAATGAAGTGAAAACTGTGAAAGATTTGGGGATTGTAAGTTTTCACTTTTGCATTTTTAATTTATTTTGTCATATTTATGAGATATTTATTAATTTATATATAAGCTTTCTTCAAAATCCTTGAAATGCTGCAACTTTATATAGCTTGTATTCCATAACTTTTAAAAAATTACTAGGAAAGATAATAGAAAACTTTATGCAATATGATTTTTAGAAGTGTTTTAAATAGCGCTTTCTAGAAAATAACCGAATGTGCAGAAATGTGTCTATGTTTCAGTAAAAAAAACGTCAGAGTGACATTAATGTGAGCAGTATTGAGTTCTTCAAACCATTCACGAATGATCTTAATACAAGTTAACAAGTATTAGATAAGTTGTGATCTTTGTACTCGTGTATCTTAGTAAGATCATTCGTAATCATTAAATTACAAATTATATTTTAGTGGAGTAAAGTTATCTTCAAAAACATCATCATTTCTATAATGTGAGAAATAAAATTTTTTATTCTACGTCCGTCCTCGGCATCTCTTCCATTAATCAATGAGCATCCCAATAAAAGTTTGAAAAATAATAATAATAAAAAGATGAACAAGTATAGAAACAAAAATAAAGTCCTTTAGTAGCCTCGAAAGAGTTGTCAGTCATAAACTTTAAAATTTCAGGGCATTTCTGAGGTGGGTGGCATCCAGATCACCATGATTGCTTCACCGACAACGATTGTGCAATCATGAATCATAAAAGTCTATTACGCCTATTCGATGCGCATGCTTCTGTTGGTATTCATGTCCAGTTGTCACTCGGGAACAAGCGACACCAACAGCTCGTGGTAAGGAGCCATGGATTTTATTGTTCCCATCAAGTAGTGTAAGAATATGAAAACAGATGCATATCATCATTATCATGTAACTTTTACGTACATGTTTCATATCAATGTATGTTTTAATCAAATGAAAGAATGTAAAACATTACTTGAAAAGACATCGACAGTGTTTCAAACATATCTGTAGTTTGTGTGTTGATAACTAGAGGCTATATATTTATATAAAATCTTCAGTGTACTCGAATTCTATCCTCTCGTAAACTAGAGACTAACCAGACACACAGAGTAGTTTATATTTTTTCAGTCTTCTGGTGTCTTATTTTTCTGCGTTTGACAATATTAATGCAAAATTATATTTCGCCTGCTGTTTATTATTTTTATTACTCTTTTATTAAATCCAGATATCACTCATAATTGTCCATTTAGTGATGATTATCATATTAATGTATCATTAATCTCGTTTATGAATGAAATAAGTTTCTCCGTTTCGTTTCCCTTTGTTGAAATTACTGTTCCAAATTTATATTTTCAACACACTCTTGATGCTTCAGATTAGTAGATCTCAATCTATAATTACTCACAAAGCTTTATCAGTCCTAAAAGAACGAAAATAATATGCTGCCGCTGAGGAATTGGTTTTTCAAGAAAGAAATATGTAACTGTAACCTTAACTGCACTGTCATCGTTCAAAAAGGCGTTAGAATTTGTAAGGGAGAAAATGAATCTTTCTTTATGGACATTATATTAGGTTAATTCCTGTTAATATTCATACTACCTCTGAATATTCTTTCTCTTATTAATGAAATTTGACACATCAGCACAAAGATGCGCAAACTTAGCTATAGTTCTGGATTTTATCGTAATGCAGACACATCAACTTGTTCTAAGCTTTGGATATGCGTTCAATGAATCTGGAATTTTGTTTACATTAGAATGCGCCACCTGTGAAAAACATTGTACAATAAATTCGCGATCTTTTCAGTAAAAAAGAAAGTATTTGAATATTGAATTTATTTACTTACTTGGATAAGATAAAACATTTTTGGCAGATTGGTATCATTTATAGTAAAACAAAAAAGGCTATGATAGAATGATTAACTCTTTCAATAAAGACACGAATGGGCGTATTAAACATCAGGAAAAAAGCAATTTCACATGCATCGGAGTAATCTGAATTGGTATAAAATTAATCTTTGTTTGGACATTAGTATACATACAAACATTAGATGAATAAATAAGCTAGTTTCGGGGATTAAAAATCGACACGTTGTTTCATTTATCTTACGAAAACAGTTCCAACTAAATTTAAAAGCATTTCTAACTTTGTTATTAAGAATGTTGAATTCATAAAATCAGTAACTCTTAAGATTATTTTTTTTAAGCAAATAAGCCATGAAGAGATTTTTTGTCATAGTTTTTTCATTTTGTCCTGATGATATCCGCTTGTTATCGAAGATAAAGCGCTTGAATATCTTTATACCTGAAATAAAATTTTCAATATGTTGTTGCTTATCCGCTAACGTTCTATCTGTTTTACGAATTATATCTGATTTCCCAAAATTACTCAGTACTGAGCAAAGCAGTGTTTCGGAGCAAAGAAATAAAATTTTTTTTTTTTTTTTTTTTTTTAAGTAAGCGTACAAGTTTGCCAAAAGGGAATAATTACATTATTTCGCAAGTAATAAAATGTTACTTATTGTGTATATAAATAGCTTAATGTACATATTCGTATTAATGTGTTCTCTTTTCGTATGATTTCGCAGATTATCCACATTAGCCGTGAATGGTCATGAATTTAATTATCACTCATTTACAATAGAAATTACCGACTTTAATGTATAAGTGAACGACTAGAAGTTGGCTGGCATTTTTAAATCTTAAATTATTTAAATAAGAGCACGTAAGAAAAATAAATAAATGTGCTTGACAGGTTTTTTTAATGTGTAAGTACTGTTAATTTGAAGAATACACGTTGTAAGGAAAAATATCTTCAAATGCGTTCCTTAACTTCACAAATGGATTCATACGACGGTAGGACATGAAAGCTGATTTTGGATCAATTCTCAACTCTTGAAAAAAAATACAAAAGCCATTTTCAACCCATTCCTTTCTCTAGTAATAAAGGACTACAAAATAAAAAAAACATTTTTTTTTTCTTAATTTACCACTGGCCACTTTCTGGAGACTTAACGGTTCACAAAAAATAATGAAAGTTCAGTTTCAATGTAATAAATTTCTATTTCTTAACTTTGCATGTTAACGGAGAAAGAAGTAGCAATGATTGCAGTTAATATTTTATTACATTTTTCAATCATCGATTTGAGTAATTTGGCAGTAATGATACTAAAATTTTAAGGGAACTTATCTAAATATTCTAGAAATAAAGGGTAAAATTATTCAGGGTAGAAATATTTATATTTTTACCCCCCCCCCCACACACACAATACAAATTAGCAATAAAAGCATTATACGCAGTAAAATTCAGGGGGAGAGGGCATTAGCTGCCAAAGTTCACAAAGCCTTGGCCCTCACTGAAGAGTTCCTGTGCAGAGCAAAAGGATGCCCATTGGATATTCAGAAGGTAGTATTACAAAAGAACAAATGTGAGAGGTTTAAAGAACTGAAAATAAAATAAATGCGTGGTTCTCTTTAATGTCACCACGAATTCATATAATATATATAAAATAAATCCAAGCTCCTCATAAATGTATGTATATAGTATTTTCGATAAAAAATTTTCATAGAATAAATGTAGATCGTATTGAATTTATTTTTCTTCTGTAGTTTTCAAAATAGATATTTGATTAAATTAATTAAATATTAATTTATTAATATTCGTAAAACCTCATGGAAGTTTGCTCTACACCTAGAGAATTTTGTTGTACATTTGTGTGTTACTGCATATTTATTACAAACCATTGCTATTGTTTAAGGAGTGATTAATGTTTTATCTTCCCCCAAGACATCTTATTGTTTGTACATCACACTTTAAATATTATGCAATTCTGGTAACTTTATTTAAATTGCCAATATTACATTAAAAAACTTACGTAAAACTTATGATTGTGTAATTGAAATCTGTTATAAGAACGCTGCGCTTGTATGCTTGCATACAAAGTAGCCATCATTTAAATTGTGTACTACAGTCTAGTAAGACTTTTGGCACAATATGTATTGATATCTTCCAATAGTGAAATAGTTTCAATAATGTGCAATAGTGTTTAAACAAAATTACAGTTTCAGTAATTTATACATCTTGATTATAAGAGTTGAGTAGTAAGAGAAAAACTCTATTGTAATTTATTTTACAACCACAGATACTTTATTTATGGGTTCGATTAACAATTCCCGATCAAATTAACCCTAATATTTAAAAAAGTAACTTTAAAATAACAAACAAATAATTAGTTTTATTCAAAACTAAATTTAAAACAAACTTATAATCCGAAGTAATTTTATATTGAAACTTATAAATATATTCTTATTATCAAATACTTCTTAATATTGGTAAAATATGAGTGATTTTTCTAAGTACTTAAAGTATTAGAGCCAACAGAATGAATCAAATGAAGTAAATATGATTACGTTTCGCTACTAGTACTTGTTAAATGATTTAATGAATAAAGTTTCAAGAAAATTGGTTAATTCATTAAATGTATTATCAAATGTTCCCATAAAATAAATATATGTAAGTTGATAGATGTCAAACTAATGAATATTGGAATATTTTTTGATAGTGAATACAAAATGAATTTTAATATATCTTTAAAATATGTATGAAATAGTTACTTTTCAGTTTTCAATACATGTATGATGAAGTTTTCTATTTTAGTTAATATAGTTGAAATATGCATATTTAAATAGTTTTGTTTTGTTCACTGTGTTTCCACTAATGTAAAATATGATAGATATTGTAGATAAGAAGATCACTTATGCTCGAGGGTTGTTTTATCCTTTTCTAATATTCTTGATTGTTAATTTCAAATGCTCGATTATAAACAATTTCTAAATTTGGAATGATGATAGGTTTTGTGATGTTATTTATATACATTATAAATGTAACTTTTACATTCTTTTGTGCCTAAAACATTTGAACATTCCCTAATCAAATAAAATTCCCTCTTCTACTTGCTTGTTAATCTTCTTGCAAGACAAGGTTAATCAAATAGGCTCCACCCCCAAGTAAAATAACTGTCATAAGTACTCCCTCTCAGGAAATCTTCGAGCAAAGATTGCTCACCTTAACGTCCCACATTTATAGCTTCTCATTTTCTTCTGCAAGCAGTTAGCTTGATGTCTTGGCGCCGAATATTGCTGATGGTGAAATTTTTCTGCACTTGCCTGTACATGGAAGCCAACAGGGAATGGTGGACGATCGTCTATTGGAACCATGCATAATGGTCACCAGCAACATCAGAATAAGTTCTGTTCCTCAAAATTACTATAGTAATTAAACACAAGTACGCAGCTTGGTAATTTGGCTTCTCTCTTTTGGGGGTAAGGACAATGGTTACATTCTTAATCTTTGCCTATGTTTTTTCCCAGTTTTTTTTTTTTCGATTGTTTCTTCACTAAGGTTACTTTTAATAGCTCGTTCTTAATTCAATAATTTATTCGATATTATTCCCGAAGTAAATGAAATAAAACTTTCTGCAAATGAATATTAAATAATAAAATGTTTAAAAAAACATTGTTCATTGTACAATATAGGAAATATTGCATGTAACCTTTAAAAAAATGAAGAAAAGGCAAATGTTAAAGCAAAATTATTTACATTTCCCTAAGGAAGTTTTTGCTTAGAATATTTACCGCTGCCTTTTCAATGAATGCTTTGATTTCCTTATTCTTACCTAAAAAATGATTTTTAGTAATGACCGTTTTTCATAGATATTAAATTGTGTGACCACTATAAAAAATATAAAGTAAATAAAAAATTTTCTAATTAATTTATCATGGAAAAATTTTAAATGTACTTCTGAATTTTCATTTGAATTTATGTGATCATTGATTTGAATTCATTCATTCTCATTATTCAAAAATGTCTGATTATATTAATGATATGGTGAAATAAGATTATAAATTTAAATTAACGTTTTGTATTTAAATTTTATTTAATTTTAAAATTTATAAATTTTTTTTCATGAAAATAAGTAAAGTACTGACAAGGAGGGATTTACAATTGTCATATTTTGTAATAAATAAATGTGTCATTTTATAATTCATTTCGTTTAGATTGACAATGTACAATAAAAAAAATTTAAAAAAAAGATCTGAGATTGCAAATGAAACTTGAAAGAGAATTTTGCTTCCTACTTTTATAAGAATTTACGCATTTAGTTTTATTTCAAACACATAAACTATATGTCGTAAGACATCTGATTCGAAATTGATCTTACAAAATGAAAAAGGAAAATTATTATAGCTCCAGAAATTTATCGAAAAAAGAAATTTAGATACCCCCCAAGCATTATCTAAATTTCTTTTTTCTTAAAAGGTACTTATTGAGAATGTTAAATTTGACAAAATAAACTATAAATATGATGTCCACCTAATTTTAATAAAATGAATAAGAATTATTTAATTCAGAGGTTTATAAAATTATATGCATTATATTTAAAATAATTAAAAAGATTTCACATCGTTTTCTTGCTTAAAATTTAATAATTTCATTGACAGGGATGTTAATTATATTAGATACATGCATATTTTAAAAAAATGCATATTATACTGCTTCAACTATGCACTTACCTAATGAATACACATGATATTTCAATAATGGCAGATAATTCAAAACTCAGACTATAGTGAGAAATTTTTAAAATCATTTATTCAATTTCTAATCAAGAATCAAAAAGTATTTATTTTTGAATAAAATTTGTAGAAACACACACATTATTGTATGGTTTTTACATTATTATAAATTAGCTTGACTGATTGGATTAGAAATTCACAAAATTCTGAATAAAATTTTAAACAGCATTAAATCAAATATTGACAATGTAAAATTGCATTTAATGATTTTGAGATTATCAATTTGTTAAATAGTAAAATAAATATATTGTTTCCTCTTAAACTACTGATAAAATTTGAAAATTTATATATTCAGAGCATTCAAATAATTTGAAAAACGAGTTTTTGAAGATATGTTAGTAAGTTTTCAATTAAATGAATTCATTAAAGGGATTGAAATTTTAATGTCTAATTTTGCTATCATAGGAAATTATATTTACTAAAATTGTTTTGTATGATCAGATCAAACCATCTTTACTAAAATATCAAGATCAGAGCACACGAACTAGAAAAGGCTGTATATATATATATATATATATATATATATATATATATATATATATATATATATATATATATATATATATATATATATATATATATATATATATATATATATATATATATATATATATATATATATATATATATATATATATATATATATATATATATATATATATATATATATATATCCTGAGTTGGCAGCCGAGCACTCTTGCTTTCGGTTCAACAGTTCGTTGGCTCGAATCCCACCTCGGGCACGGATGTTTGTAGTGGTTCGGAATCCACTTTAAACCGTAGGTCCCGGTCTAATTAGCCCTCGTGTGCAAAAAATGACCTTTTAGCGACAATCATTTCATTAGCAATTGTTTTTCTCTTATTCAATATATTTGTGTTTATAAAAGAATAATTATATATTAACATTCTTATAATCATATAGTACATTCATAGTTGAATAAACATAATGTTTCTTACGAAATTTTTATGCAATTAAAATATTGTATATCTATTGTGTTGCTGTTACGTATGACACTAAGACAAGCCAATAGACACGCCATAGACCCTTAGACTATGCCTTTGACTACGCAAATTTAAGTCAGTACGGTGCGTCTTTAGTTTTCACTAGAACAACACGAAGGTGAAGGTACGATTTTGCTCTAACTCCTCCGATAGATGGCCCCACCAGAGGATCCAATCCCTCAATTTTGACATTGATTTAAAAAGAGAGGAAATTTCCTCTAGACCATTACACTCATGGTGACTGCTCAATGACCTACGACGGGACTTTCGAATTCACGGATTTAAGGTACGCGTATATGTTCCTTACTCCGTGAAATCGAAAGTACTCGCATGTACTCGGTGGATCTTTGGTGGTATTGGGAATCGAACTCTGCCCTTTTACCTAACCACTAGGCCACCACAGCCCTCCTTCCTATTGTAAAAGCAAGTATGATAGCTTTACTAAATGAACTGTTGTATTTATATTCCAAGTTTACAAAAATATTTACAAGAATGGATGCATGCTATAACTAGTAAAATTTTTCCATCAACAGAATGCATAGAAATGATTGTAATTTTCCATTAAAATATATCGACATATTTGATTAATAATATATTAGATATAATTTATGTTTAAATTGTATTTTTAGATTGTATTTAAACATTAAATTTTCCTGTATGAAAAGTGATATAAATTTACCTCATTGATATACGATCAAATTTTTCGAATTTAAAAAAATTAAAAGTTCGAAATAATTTTTGATTTATAAATTCGAAATATTTATAATTTTTTTCAGTTTCTAAATAAAAATAATATTTACTTAAAAAATTTAAAAGAAAGAAATAATTATCAGTTGATTCACATGTGATGAAATCGAAATTTTAAAAGTTTACATAAATCACTATGTGCATTTAAATTTCCGTGGAAGTTCCAATTCAAATCTTTAACAACTTAATTTCTTAATAAAGGAGAAAAATGTCGAAAAAGAATATTTAAGTTTTACTTAAATATTCTTTTTTAATCTTTTCTTTTATTTTACTGGAAATAATTATCATTATTTAATGTGCATTATTTGCGCAGTAAAAATTATTCTGAGCAATAAAATGGTTAATTTCTTAATTTACTTCATGTGCATAACACATTTATCAAAATGTTTTCTAGAAATGGTACGGAAATGAGGAATGCAAAAGGTAAAATAGTATTTATTTGAAACAAAAATTAAGAATATTTATTATACATATATTTAACAAAAATTAGGGACATTTATTTTTAGGGGTATTCATAACGAAAGGCTGAAAAAATAAATAAAATGTAAGTATCCTTAGTTCAATTTAAGATACTTAAATGTTTGAAATTGGCACTAAGAGGATTATATTGATAGAAAAACATGTATTAAACATCGAAATTAATGAGAAATTGTCTGGTACATTGCAAAATTTTCATTGCTAAAATTAAATTTGAAAATCATGCACAGAGTTAATAAGTTGAAAAAAAAATAATTTAGAAAGCATGTGATCATCTATAACTTTAATAATACTTATATAAAATAATTAAGTTTTTCTAAAAATAGTGGGCATGCATTTTCGATATAAATGTATTGTGTTTTACTTCTAATAAAACAATATTTATAACCATCATAAATGTTCTTATGCTATATCCAATTAATATTACAATTATTAATCAAAACAGAAATATACAGGCATACTTTTTTAAATGACCATGAAAAAGTTCTTTTTCTTAGAGATATATTCGATTTTTAATATGATTTATGTATTGTTTTGAAAACTAGAAAAATGCAGTTTCATGCCATTATGATAAGGAAATTCTAATATTTAAATCTCATATGAGACTGCTTTGGAAACAAATAAGTAACATGGTAAGAAACTTTAAAATATCATTACTGTTTTCTCAATAAATATTCAATTGTGGAAAATTAAATTTGCTTTAATTAGCGAAATAATTCTCTCATTAAGTTAATTAAATATGATAGTTTATATTATCTAATTTTAAACACTATTTATTATTTCGATAGGCTCATTCAAAACCCTACATTATTATTGATTTAACACTTTCGTTTTTAATACGCAAATTTAATAGATATTTATACATAATCGGCAATATTTCTTATGTATCAAATATTCATTTGCCAAGATTTTTCAAAATAACATTTTCTCCATAGTTACAAATACAAAATTTTAGTAGTGTTACTTGGTTAACAGTGTACGTTATATTTCAAAATTATATTTAAAATTAAATTTAAAATTTGGTTCAATTAAAATTTAATTTTAATAATTTATATATATAAAGTATATATAAAAGAGAACGTTATATAAATTTTCTTATCTATAAATAACTCTTATCTATATCTTGGATTAAAACATTAATTATCTATCTTGGATTAATACAAGAATTCCAATAGACATTCAATTTTAATATCGGAAAATGTACACAAACATATCTATATTAGAGGGATGATTATCATAATATTTATCACAATACTTTCCTATTCTCGTCTCTTGCTCAATGAAATATGTTTCATTGATACTAACAAAGTACCATTTCCCATTTAATTGATTGACAGCCCCATGAAATCAAAGTTATACAAATCCAATGGCAAGTGACCGTTGGTGGAAAAGATTGATTGCACTAACAACAGCTCCATTTTGATGGAGTGGCCTAAAGTAGCCTTTCTCCAATGAAAGATCGATTACTGTTGACAGCAGCCTTTGAACTAATCTATTGGTCTAGAGAAAGGAACGCAGACGCAGTTTATTCTAGCACAATTGATGCTCCACACAAATCTAAGAATAATTACACTATTTATGTTTAAATAAAATTGTTTTACTGAAATGATTTACATAAAGTCAAAATTTTTAACACACTTTAATATTATATTATACATAATAATTATTAGACTAATTATTGTACTTTGATATATATATATATATATATATATATATATATAATTGTTCTTTTAAAAGATTGTATATGCGACATACCACCTACTTTTGATAACTTTCAAATAATTTAAATTGTTCAAAATTTATCAGATATTTCTTACGTGTTGCATAAAAAAAAAAAAATACTGTGAAATCAGTTGAATCCATTTAAAAAAGTTTTCGGCAAGTGATAAGTTGATTAGTTTTTCAATTTTTTTTTTTTCATTTTGTAAACGGTTATTTGCTTTATTAAAATTTGTTTCTAATTCTAAAGATGCTGATTACTATTAATTATGTGTAATACTGTGTTTGTTTTTAAGAGTTCTTCCCACAGTAACCTAACTAATTTAATGTTTGTAATGATATATAAAATAAAACATATACACAATGTAAACACAAAAGAAACATTTCTGTTTCTTCATTAATTTTAATTTTTATAAACGCAAGTGAACTACTCTCTCTTAAGCATTTATTTCAGTTGTTAAGATTAGTAAGTAATTAGTACATTTATTCAGTTGTATATTAGTAAAGGAAATATTATATGAAAATTTAATATTAAATTATTTTTCTGAGCTAGCATATTTTATTTGTTCTTCTTCTATCGTAAGTATAATTAGTATTTATTTCCCATGTCATTGTGAAATAAGTTTCAAATAAAATGTAGATTTTCGTACTTTCCTAGGTATGTAATAAATTATTTATTACATACCGTTGTATAATGATAAAAATACAAAAGTATAAAATAAATAAAATAAATTTATGAATTCGCATCTGAATAATGTAGTTCGGTTTATTATTACTCAAAAGAGAAAAATGTAAGCTTGCTTTCCAAGTAATTCAGTATTTATGATGTAATCCAGTATATGCTTTCATTTGTAGCATTATATGCCGAGAATGTCACTTATAAAATATCATTTGTTAAATCTAGCATAACAAATGAAAAATTAAATATATTTCTTTACATTAAATAACAAGTAAAGTTTATTTTAAAAGCAAGTTTTATTTTGTATTTAAAAATAAAAGCAATCTTCAGAAAGAACTTATTTGATACCATACATCAATTTTAAAAGAGAAAAATGTCTGTGTTTAAAATCAAAATCCTAATATGAAAATTATCAATAATTAAATAATTAAGAATTTTTATTTAAGCACAGCGAAAATTGCTTTATCTCTCAAAATCTGAAAAAGCTTGTCTTCTCTAAACATTTTATGTGGCATGATTTCAAATTAGGTTGAAAATAATCCACACATTTCCTATCATAAACTATTTTTATAAATCGCCAAATCATTAGAAAACAAGCAATTATGAAAATTGTAAATGGCTGTTTTTATATCATCAACGAAATGAATTTACGATCCTTTATAAATCTACTTTTGTCATTTATTTGACGTTTTCTCCACTTTTAATTCTTGATTCTTTTTTTCCCTTTTCAACAGTTTATTAAGTTAATCGAAGCGGGCACAATGGTTCTCTGGAACTATGGACGCCTCCATTAGTGTGTTAACTTTGACATATAAATGCACATCCATCACTCAAATTACTGTTCTCTTCCCCCCCCCCCTTTCTTATGCTTCCAAAAACAGTTAGGACCATTAGAGACGCATGGGTGTCCGAAACGGAGCCAAATGCTCCGCAATTAACGTATGTGATAACTATCAAAGGTTTAATGGTCTCATTAACCATATAACTTTCGCTCGCCATTTTTTTTTTTTGCTGCCGCACCTAATGTAGCATAAAATATGAGTTTATAAAAGGGTCTTCTAATCCATTATTTCATTTTATTTGTGCTTCCAGAGACAACAGTTTACGAGAAAGGAAAGTTCATTACACAAATGGAGTCGGATGTTCGAGTTCAAGCCATTAGGACGAGGAGAATTATATCCAATGGTACATTTCAATGGAATAAAACGTAACAAAAAAGCAAATATTCCTTTTTTTTATTCTTACCTTTCTCTTTTAGAAAGAATTAAGTTTATTTTTTTATTCATGTTTTTTTTTTCTGAACTTATTTGGTATAAATGGTTTTCATGCAGAAAATGTGAATTGGAATATTTGATATAAATTTTAAATGCACTCAAATAAATGAAATGAAGCTTCTAATGAGATTGTTGCACATTTTACTTTGTAATAAAGGAAGAAAGTAAAAAGAAATGTTCTATTAAAAGTATACATAAGATAACTAAGGAAGAACGCAGCCAATTTTTTTGTTTGAATAAATATTTGGTGTAAAATATCAATACATACCTCGTTTTTGAGACATAACACAAATTTAGCATTATATGGAATTGGAAGTTAACTATTGACATGCTAGGACCAACGTCGATATGCTTTTCATCCAATTAACATACATAATATTTGGTAACATTTTCCATTGCAATTCTAATTCAAAAGTACTTGTTGATAATTATTGTATCACAAATCATTATTGCATATAAATTGGTATACGCAGGTCAATTGAATAGAAGTATTTTCTTGGGTGGAGGGAATTCAACATGGGTGGATACTGTTCTTCGGAACATAAATTCATGGGTTCAATCCCAGCTGTTTCTGAACAACGGGCTATGAATATTGTATTTCTGCCTTAAGCATGCAGGTTAGTTCTTCCTTATTTATTTCTTTTTCCGGTAAATATGAAAAACTCCACCAGAAGGCAATTTATGCTGTATATAATAAAAATTTTTTACCATGGTCTTCGTTTGTCAAGCTGACGACTAGACGGTGTCAAAATAATTGATTTTCTGTTACAATGTATATTTAAAATATAATTAAAAGGGAAAAAACTGCACAGAATGAAAAAAATCCAAATTGTTTAGTATTGTTTTGTTTGTCTTCAGCTTATGTTTGCAAATAGACTGTGACTTTAGTTTGTTCTATGGATGATGCATGTAAATTCCAAAGAAGAAATAATAAATTAGTAAAATTAATGTTTCATTTTAAAGCCTATAACCCTTTTGGAAATATTAACAATTAAATGTCATATTAAACATTTGCGGTCAGAAAAACATATCTGTAAAGTCGAAAACCTTATTCTGATTATCAGCTAAATTTTTCTGCTTGAATTCAGTAGAAAATTGTTGCATGGAATAAAAGAAACTTACGTTAGAATGTTGATCTCTGGCTAACGAAATTATAAGCTACTTTCATTTTCGAAAATTTTGATAACAGCTTATGTAATTAATTATACTCAGTGGAAATATCCCTATGCATCGATTCACACCATTCGGAACTCTGTTCGCTTCAAGAATGATGACGTAGTGTTAATATCGTTTTTAAACTCTACTTCTATGTAACTGTAATCTTTTCATAGAAAAAAAAACTGTGGACTGCATCGCATGCCTCCTTTTTTTTTCTACATGCTCTCAGCGTAGAAGACGGAAAGAGACCTTTGGATATTGAGGGGTATTGTAATGGGTCGAAAAAACAAACAACTCCATCATAAGCTAACACAGAATTCAGCGATCATCTGGATTCTTCAGTGTCAGTGGTTACAGTTAGAAAGCACTTTCATTAGAAGAACGTATAATCAGAGCAGCAATTTCCATGCCATTTGTGATTGATGTTAATGCCCAACGTCATTACCAATGATGTCACACTCAGAAAACTTAGTCTAGTGACCAGTGGAAGAAAATAATATAGTCTATTGATTCATTTTTCACACTCTTCCTTGCTACACGACGGGTGCATTGTCTCCTTTCAACTGTGAATCATGACGAAGGATCTGTTCATAAAATGGGCAGCCATGTCGTGGTTTTCTGCTGGACCACCCTTAACCATGAAAGAAAGGATCCATGAAGAGAAGTTTTAGAAGACCAGGTATATCTTTTGATGCAAACTTTATTTTCTGCATTAGATGGAGTTTTTCAGGCTGATAATGCACTTTTTCATATAACGAAATGTCTTCTATCATAGTTTGATGCACACGAGGAGGAAATTAAGCATCTGCCTTAGTCCACACAGATACCTGACTTCAATATAAATGAAAAAGTATGGTCTATTTTAGAACGTTTAAGCGGAATTGGTATCCTCCAATAGCATCTCACAAAAGTTTCGTAATACCTCCTTGATGAATGGCACAAGAATTCTCTAAACACTATTCTTGTATGAATGGATTCCTAGGTGAATCAGAACTGTATTATAAGCTAAATTTGGGTTTACATCATAATAATATAAAGGATTCTTTATAAATCTAAGGTATTTCCATTATTGAGAGCCACCTTCATGTTCAATAAACGATGAATAAAATAACATTAATTACGCAAAAGCATCACTGCCTTAGACACAACATTTATTGCTTAGATATTATTGTTAATTTAAAAAAAAAATTGTAAATTCTTAAATTCAAACCTAAGCCATATCATGAAACTTATATACTTCTATACAGTATATTTCCTTAAAATATTAATTACTATTATTGATTAATTTTTAATTACCATGTCTAATTTTCAGGGTGAAGAGATCTCTTTACTCAAGCTTAGGTGGGGAAGAAAGAAGTTCTTATGTTTACCAATATTTAAGGATTCATTTAACAACTAGGATTATTACACAGACATCTTTTAGTTAGCTTCTTCACACACTCTCTGCTCAATTACATATACATGTCTCTTAACATATATAAACTACTCCCATTTAGTGTCCGTTCATTATTTTTTATGTATTCTTAGAGCTTATGTAAACAATATACATACATATGCACACTCATTTGTGTGTATTTATATTTAGAGTTTTTAGTACATAAACCAACATAAAATTTAATTCAAAAAAATTATCTGCATATTTATTAAATGCAATGTAATGTTGAAAAAATATATTTGTAGAAATGCATCTGGAAAATCAAAAAATAAGGTTGCGTCTTTGCGTCTTCCTTGTTACATGAAAGAAATGTTACATGTTGAAGAATTATTTTCTTGTTACATGAATTAGATTAAAATATAAATTTAACAATAAATACGATAGTTCAGAATGCAAAAGATAGTAAAACGAATTTAAAGGTATCTATTTATCAAACCTTATTTTTATAACAGAGAAATTAAATCGATATTTTTCTATCACTCATTTTTTTAACGACACGGTTTAACTTTGCATTCCAATTCAAGTTATTTTATATTCAAATTAAAAATCATTATCGTTTAAGTTATTCCTAAAATATCACAGAAACTTGTTCACTATTTCATAAGAATATAAAAACAATATTTCTAAAATACTCCTTTATTATTATGATTAATCTCTAATTATTTATCAACATATTATTTACAGAAAAAAATGTCCTTTTATATATTATATATATATATATTTAAATTAAGAATAATCAATAGATTTTTCAATTAAGAATACATAAGCCAATATTCTTAATTGAAAAAAATGCATAGAATATTGCTACAGTAAATTAAAAAATGCAGCAAAAAGTGATGTGATCAAATTAAACATGGCTATTTAATTAATTATTTTTTCCAATTACACTATGACTGAATAAATGAAATCACTTTTTTATTTTTTTTATTTCCTGAAACAAATTTTTATCCTTCGTATTTTCCAGTTATTTTTCAAACAGAACTAAACAAATTTGTAAAAAAAATTTATTATAATCACGATTTGCAATTAAAATACATAATAATAGAGTGAATATAAGTCCGTAGAAAATAAAATTTATTCGGTATAGTAAACATAAAATTGAAACTCAAGAATTGAAAAAGATGAAAGGTTCAATATTATGAATATATGAAAAACATTTCTTTTTGGAGGCGTAATAAATGATCCGAGGAAAATATTTGTTAAATCAAGTGTAATTAAATTATTATAATATTAATTATTAAATAATTGTATGGATAATTATTAAATAATTGTATGGGAATTATGTGCATAAATACTTAGAATTTTGGCGCTTCTTGAAATTTCTTATTAATTTTTGAAAAAAGCAAGAATCACTTTCTTGTTTTTTTTAATAATCAATAAAACAAACGAAGGCTATTTACTATTAATTAAAATTATATGATTGACTAAATACTGTGAGTATGATAAAATTCCTCAAATAAAATGCAATTAAGATGCAGTAATTTTAATTGTTAGGCATGAAAGTTTTTTTTAAAAAATTCTACTGAATGTAAGAATGGTATAGAATTTAAAATTTGTATCTTTTGCTTGAATTCTTTTTGTGGTCAGAGCAGAAAATATTTTTAAATAATAATCAACACAATTTTTTTAAAAAAGTTTTGTTATATTAGTAAATTCCCCCTAATCAAGAGAAGCTTATTTTTGAAAACAATTTCTGACGTAAATGCTAAACTTTTTTTTTAATCATTCAAAGGCTTTCACTTCATCAACTTTTCATTTTTGGTGAAAAAGCTTATTTTTTCCATTTGTTAATGACACGCGTAGTTACTTTCTTTATCCATATTCCTTTAATACAAGACATTCACTAATCGTTTTGAATTTATAAAATTTTTGCAAAAAAAGTCTAGCATCCTGATCATTTTAAAGTAAATGATTCTCCAAGAAAATTATTCGAATTAAAATAGTATAATTTAATAGTATAATAATAAATCTTTATTATTATATTATACATTATAAACTAAAATGGTACAATAATAAATCTTTTCCATTGTAATTCCTTCAAATTCCCTATTTTTCGCATAATTCCTGATTATAAATTGAAATGCAATTATCTAGCAATATTATTTTAATATTTATAGCTTTATTAGAGAAAAATAATTAAGTGCTTATTATTTATATAATAATAAATTATTGTAATAATTTGTATGACAAGAGTTATATATAAAAAAATTTTTGCTCAAGCATTTGTGTAAGAATTTCATAACAAATAAATCATGTAAAAAATCAAATTTTATCTTTTATCTGTTAAAATTAAAGTGCAAAGAGCATTTTACAGTTTCCGAGTTCATTTTCGCTTTCTAGCTTATTGTAAAAGTTGATAAGTTAACTGAAAAAAGACCACAGTGGCTGAATTAGTTAAGACGTTCGTTCTCGTTACCTCGAGGTAACGAGTTCAAATCTGGATCCAATCGAAGATTCTTGGTGTTTGATAATGCCCGCTTGGACACCTTAAGAATATAATTGTTGCAATGTCCTCCATGTGAAGTGATACCTCTGAGGCTGCCAAGTTAAATTTGGGGATTTTCTGCCGGTGATCTTTGCTTCTAAGTTATGAAGAGCCACTTTCGGGACGATGATGGCACACCCGTTGGGAGTCTCACTCTATAAAGTGACGTCACTTCCACCCCTTGTATTGCTGAAAGGGAGAAATCCAAGTATCTGGCAATTATACGACAACAACTGATAATTGAGAATTAATCATTAATGAATTTCTGTTCTATGCGTTTTTGCTTCGTTTCATTTTGTTCCTTCGTCTGCTACTCAAAAGAAAGATAAAGAGCAGACATTTTTGAGTGACAGAAATTGCTTATCTTACTAAGCATTCTCATGCCTTGCTTCCATCTTCGTTAAAGGATAGGAACAAAGTCTTTGGATTTTGCTGCTTAACCTTTTATGGAAAAAATAGAAGAAATTGAGGTAGCGAATAATTAAGAATAACAGATTCATTTTATACTGCATAGTTAATTTTTTATATTAAGTTATTTTTGAAATACAAATTTCCAATTTTATTAAGTGATAATATAATAAAATGAAAGTGCATTTTTTTAACAAAAAATATAAAGAGATAACTGTTGCGAGTTCAGTAAAAAAGAACATTGATTGAAACATTTAAACATTGAAAAAGAACATTTTGATACATCACTTTGCGTTTAAAAATTGTTCTTAAAATACGCTTTTATAGTAATAAGATATTTGTGTTGTAATTTTAAATGTTAAGGCAATTTTAATTTCCAATTGATTGATTATCATTTTTATTTAAAATAACCATATCACTTTAATTTACTAAATATATCTTTTCTTTTTTAGAGACTTTTATCATCAATTTTCGAAAGGTAAAATGTATTCTGTAATAAAGATGACTTGGCTTCAGGTCTTCAGTAAGAGGTTTTTTTCACTGGCTCAAAACTATGTGCACACACAGTTGACATACTTTATATCTTATTTAAATGCTTAATTTTTGGAATAAAGACTTTTAGTCATATTTACTTTTTAACTGTACATTTTGCTCAAATTTTAGATACACTACTGGCCATTAAAATTGCGACACCAGGAAGAAATACAGATAATAAAATGATATTTATTGGACAAATATATTATACTAGAAATAACAAGTGATTAAATTTTCAAAAAATTTGGCTGGGTAGATCCTGAGAAATCAGTACCCAGAACAACCACCTCTGGCAGTAATAACAGTAGTTATACGCCTGGGCATTGAGTCAAACAGAGATTGGATTGCATGTACAGGTACAGATGCCCATGCAGCTTCAACACGATGTCACAGTTCATCATCCGTAGTGACTGGCGTTTGGTGACGAGCCAGTCGCTCGGCAACCATTGACCAGACGTTTCCTATTGGTGAAAGATCTGGAGAACGTACTGGTCAGGACAACAGCCGAACATGTTCCGTATCAAGGAAAATCCGTACAATACCGGCAACATGCGGTCGGGCATTATCCTGCTGAAATGTAGGGTTTCGCAGGGCTTGAATAAAGGGTAGAGCCACGGGTCGTAACACACCAGAAATGTAACGTGCACTGTGCAAAGCACCATCAATGCGAACAAGAGGTGACCGAGACCTGTATCAAATGGCACCCCATACCATCACGCCAGGTGATGGGCCAGTTTGACAATGACGAATGCACGCTGACAGTGTGCGTTCACCACGATGCCGCCAAACACGGATGCGACCATCATGATGCTGTACACAGAACCTGGATTCATCTCATAAGATGACGTCTCGTCATTCGTTTGCCCAGGTTCGTCGTTGATCACACCATTGAAGATGCTCTTTTCTATGACGCAGATTCAAGGGAAGCCGCAGCCATGGTCTCCGAGCTGAGAATCCATGCTGTTGCAAACGTCGTCGAACTGTTCGTGCAGACACTTGTTCTCTTCCAAACGACCCCATTTCTTGACTCACGTCTCGTGACGTGGTTGCACGATCCATTACGGCCATGCGGATAATATGCCTATCTTCTCGGCTGCTAGTGATAGGTGGCCGTTGAAATCCCGCATGACGTTCCGTATTACCATCCTGAACCCATCGATTCCATATCCTGTTAACAGTCATTGGATCTCGACCGACGCGAGCAACAATACTGCGATAAGATAAACCGCTATCCCGGTACGCTACAATTCGACCTTCATCAAAGTCAGAAACGTGCTGGTACGCATTTCTCCTTCTTACATGAGGCATCACAACAACTTTTCACCAGGCAACAACGTTCAAATGCAATTTGTGTATGAGGAACCGGCTGAACAATTTCCTCATTTAAACACAATGTAGATGTCGCTACTGGCGCCTTCTTTGTCTGAATGCGCTGAAAAGCTAATCATTTGCATATCACAGCACCTTCTTCCTTTCGTATAAATTTCACGTCTGTAGCATGTCGCCTTCTTGGTGTAGCAATTTTAATGGCCAGTAGTGTACATTTGATGTACTTAAAACCAGATTACTTGAGTGTCCTTAAATAAAATATAAAAGAATGGCAAAATTAATAAATATGATTCTATAATTAATTTGAATAAATATGTCCAGTCATCTAATTGTTACATAAAATGTTGATTTTTAAAAGATTTATAAATGAAAACGCGTGATACACATGAATATTGTTTGATATTTAAAAAAATTCCGAAAAAATATTAACGGTAAGAAACGCACATCGATATTATTAAAATGCCTTTATTTAATGAGTATATTTTCCAATGCAATATTTAAAGTAGACAATATTTTGATATAATTTTACGTATAAACGCCTATATTTGTAACTACTATAAAAATATATTCAACAAAAGATATGTAGATTTTAACATTTGTGAGAATACATCAATTTAGCGCGTTGCTGTCATAGTGGTAGCATTTTGAAAAATAATTAACATGTGTCAGAATGCTTAACATATTTAAAAAATATTTAATGAATTATAAAATGTACTTGTTGTGCTGTGTTCATATATCTAAATGTATTCAAAATATATTTTATTGTAAAAAATTTATAAAAGAATAAATGTTTTGTAGTCTTAATTTATTATACTTCATCATAAAACTTATAATAGACCGTTAGCATTATGGAAAATGTCATTAAGATAAATTTAAAACTTTGAATTATTAATGACAATTATAAATAATCGATATCATTCTCTTTTATTGTTATGTCTTTTGCTATCAATATCTTTTATTATCGCACTCAAAAAGTATAATGAGATTACTATAACTAGAATTCGATTAAATTTAAATAAAATTACTGCATTTTTTATTTCGCTTAAATAAGAATTTTTAATTTGTTTTAAGTAAAACTTTAGCAAAGATTCGATTATTTCTCTATTAAAACATCTAACAGAAATATCTAACATGCTATCTCTAAAGAATAGCTGTAAAAATGTCTCACAAAATTACTCAATTTCAAAAAGGAACCATCGCAGAACGAATGCACATCTTTTAAGAACATCAAGACATTCTTCCTTCAGCCTTCTCTTGCCCAGATACACTTTAGCGACCGAATTAAATTACTGAGTTTAGGCGTGTGAACAAGAACTGTCAGTGCTGCTAGAGACAGTCATTATTCCCCAACTTTTGTGCTGCGTAAGTATTATGGCATCTTTGATGACAGATTCTCGAGGAGGGCGCTCGCCAAATGGGATCTGCTCGAGAAGAGAGAAGCATCTCTTCCGGAGTTATTTACTAGCTTCGATGGTTGTTGGATAAGTACCGATCCTCATCCTTGGTTAATGCTTCCTTTTCCCTTTAAAAGATGAATCAAATTGCAAATGCATTCAAATGGCCGTCTCTGCATCGGAGATCGTTGACTTTGTATTAAAGATTAAGTTCATCGGGTGAATTGAGTATAATGACTTACATCACAAGGCGGAATAATAATTACAAGCGCCCAAGAGAATAAGTTTATTTATTCTAAGAAGACTTGTAATAAATTCTAAGCACTTGTGATAAGTTGAGAAATAAATATAATTCTCTGAGCAAAGATTGCTATTTGTTTTCTTTGGCATCCTTCTTTTATTTCTGCTTTAAATTTATATTCGCATTTCTTATCTGAAAGTGTTCTTTGCATATTTGTATTCTTTAGAATTAATCATACAATTTATAGTAAATTATTGCTACAACAACTTATTTTATTTTTTAAACAAAAGCTTTGATAATGTGATTATATATAATAATACAAATACCATAATATGAGTTTAGAATTTTAAAAATGTTTACAAAAATGGAGCAAAAACAAATTAGAATTTGTTTTCTATGTATTAATATTTAAAATCACTATTTTTTGTTAAGTTTACGATTTCTTATCTTTGTAAAAAATATTTTGGAAATAAAAGAAATTAGTAATGGTAATAACTTAAAGTGTATATTTACTGTAAATTTACTGTATATTTTAAATTTATTTTTTGAATATTTATAAAAAAAAATCTGCGTGTTTGTAAAAAATTTGCTGAATAAATTAGTATTTCATTTAATGCTTTATTTAATAATTAAAATTTGGATCTTTTTATTGATAATTTATAATTTCTGATTTAATTTTTTTTAAATATAAGGATATAGCACTAGAATTTACAATAGATTTTTATCATTGAAACAATGATTTTTTTTCGCAGTCATATTTTTTAAAAATTATGAAATTCTCAAGATCAATTTATTTAAGAGCTTTTCACAATGGCTGATCTTGGGTTCGATCACAGCAATAAAAGGAAATGGATGCTACGGTTTTGTTTCTGTATGCCTGTCTATTATGGTGTTTTTAAGTTCTCCTGGTTTTCTTACCCTCACGATATGCAAATACGGCTTTCTACTTATGAATTCCACGAAAGGCAATAGCTCTATCTGTAAGATTTGTGTGGGGACAGAATGAGATTAAAATAATAGCGCATAATCTGGTACAAGCAATAAATTTTTTTAAGTAGATAATTGGAGGAGAATTCAGTTTTTACTTTTCCCAAGATGATTTTTACATTTTTAAAAGTATATTTTTTTATTATTGTGGAAATCAAGAAAAACAGTAAGAATGGTGCTTTAGCTGAAAGGAAAAAAAAATATTGCGGTAATTGATGCTTGTGAAAAAAAATTTTTTGTGAAGCTGAATAGCTGTTTAAAACAAACACGCTTCAATATTGCATTGATTCAACAGAATATTTATCAGATGACAATTATATTTCAAATGTGAGTAGTTCATGAACAGAAATTCTTAGGGGAAGGAGACCCGATATACATTTATAAATTTTTTTTTCTTAACACATTAGATTTTTTCACACTTGTATGATTATTCGAAAAATGTATAGTGATAAATAAACTGTCACAAATAAAACTCAAGGTTTTTTTTTTTTTTTTTTTTTTAATTTTTCACACCACATTTATCTTATGCAATAACGCATTTTCATGTTATTAATGTTAAAATGTTTTTAGTATGTAGAATGTAAGAAAGTTAAACTTAGTGAAAATAATTTGAATATATTTTTATTTACTTCAGAAAAAATAAGAAAATGTAGTAAATGTTAAATTATATATAATAAATGTATATTTGTAAAGAAATAATGGTTTCACTAGGTAAAATTTTAAAATAATGAAATAAAAAGTAAGCATTACATTTAAATAATTCAAAATACTGTGCGATTGATTTATTTCTGTTAATGTATAAAGCATTAAATATGTTATTAAAATAACATTCTTTCATTATACTAATTCAAATAGTTTCAAAATATTTTTGATAGAATGTTTTGTACAAATAACCAAAATTTTTTCACTGTAAATGTTAAATAAAATTTTTGACAATATGTGCTTTGGTTTTGTCATCTCTATGCTGCTTGAGGCAATTAAAAAAGCTGGTTTTATAAGATTTTGAACTGAAGACACCATTAATATGGAAAAATTGCTTCCAAAACATAAAAAGGTATAAAATATTGTTTCATGACAAAGAAGTTTGCAATTCATCGAAAAATCGTTTTTCTTGCTCATCTTTACCAAATCCTTATTATAAAGATTGAAGAAAGCAATAGCATTTAGAACTAGATTTCTGTTATTTTGTCATCAATAAAAGCTTCTTTCTTGAGTAAAAAAATACCCAAACAGTAATGAGAAGAGAAGTTTTTAAGCTGAGTTCGTACTGATAGTGAAAGATAAAAATACTTTTTAAATTTGAGATAAATTGACATAATAGGAGCTGTATTTTAAATGTTTCCAGTTCGATAGTGATCTACATTGAAAGAACTATGTGATTAGCTCTAAGTTATATATTAATCAAGACCTAAGATTTCTTCTCTGATGTAATTTGGTTTAAATCACTCTGAATTCTTTCTGAAGAAGTAAGAGATATCGGTACTATTTAGTATTCTCTGTTATTCTTATAAGTGTTATTATTTCTTGAAATTATATTTAAAAATTATAGTTTGATAATTGTAATCCATTATTAAACTTATTTCAGTGATTATTAGGAATTTTTTACATATAATAATAATAATAAAAATGTAATATTAAATATTTCCTACTAATTTCATTCTTTGAAAAAAAAACAGTTAATTAATTTCTAATAGCTTTTAATAGTCAAAAGTTTTGCTTAAAGAATGTATTTGATAAATATGCCTATATTATACTGTAAAAATAATCATTAAATTAAATGAAAATTGAAGAAAAAATGTTTTTCACTAGTTTAAATATTTAAATTAATAATTTTTTTAGGAAAATGTTTAGATGCGAAAAAATTGCATGATTGGTAAAAATCTCATACTCAACTGGTTTCATTAACGAGTAATTGAATTAAAGATTCTTATACTACCTCGCATCAAGTATGACAGAGTAAGAAAGCCTTAAGCTTTTTAATTCTGTCACGTTTGTAAAAACCTCACCTTTTACCTCCGACTAAAGAAAGTATTTAATCGAAAGTGGCAGGAAAGTAATTTTCCATCTGTTCAAATAAACACATAAATTTATTTTTAATTTTTAACTGGTAAAGCATTTTTTAAATAACTATTTTGATTTTACTAAATATTTATGATTTTTTTTTTTTTTTTTTTTTTTTTTGCAATTATACAACTTCATTTTGGATAGATCACTTTCCTGTAGTAATTTTAAATAAGTTATTATCAACGTTGATATTCATTATAATTTTTTTTCATCAAGCATAAAAATGATGAAAAAATTAAAACTGCTGATTATTGCTAATTTAACGTGTTAGTAAACATAAAAAAATTGGAATCTAAATAATACAGGTTACAATAAATACAAAACAGAATCTAATTAAAGTATAATTAATGTTATGAGATTAATTCTTAGTATTGCTAAATAACCACATTACATTGAATTATATTATTTTGTGGAAGTTAACCACACACATACACATGACGTAAACCTGGTATAAATTTAAAATAACCTTCAACTATATAGTAAAGAACTATTTTGCATTTCAGTTCACTTTGCCAATTTTCACCAAAAAGTAAATACAATTTTTCAGCAAATAAATCGTTTTTTCTCGTAGAAATTTCGAGACATGAATTTAGGAATATTGACACTTATGCTAAAAGTTACATTTTCAAGTATGAATGTAAACATATTTTTCTGTATTAGACATGTGCGGAAAATATTTATTACGTACAATAAATAGCGTTTTCTTTGAGTTTTGTATTTTAAAGTGATATGTAATATTCATCATATTCAGGTAATGATTGATATTATAATAAAATAATATATTATAAAAGTATAAAATAGGTTACTAGGCAATACAATAATACAGTCATAAAAAAAACCTGATAACTACATATTAAACTATCCTATGATACTTATACTAAAAGTTATTGCTTGATAAAGATGGAACCAATGGTTATTACTGTATAACAAAATGAATTATTATACTATATATTTAATAAAATATTCGTGAATAAAAATGAAACTCTATCAATTAATATAGTTTGTAAATATCAGAAATAGATTGATAGAATCAGTCAGGAGCGTATTTTTTTCTCTTATACTACAATTATGCAAATGATTATTGACAACGACATAGGATATTTCCTATGAAACTCCCTGGCTAATCATTCAAAAAAATAATAAATAACATGATATGTATGAAGTCAGCATTCATTTATATAAATTTGTATGCCAAATGAGCTCGGAAAAATCAAATTGCTACTAGTTAATCTGCATTATTACTATTAAATCTTGTTAGAGAGAAGGAAAAATTGAGACCATCTGCCAACAAAAGCAATTTTTTATAAACGAGTCTGCAGAAATATATAATCTAAGCATATGCAGACAATGAAAAATATTTAATGATTAAATGTGAATTGTTGGACTTTGATTGTAAGCATAATGTTGGAGAATGAAACATTGTAGCATATATTATGGCAACAAATTTAAATTTTTTCGTCAGTGAAAGCCATTTGTTATTTCTAATATTGTATTATAAAAAAAGAGGAAAAATCCATTAGCTGAATAGCTAATGGATTTCTTTGTTCTTTGCACTGTCTAGCAAACAAAATTTATGACTTTTGTATTTCCTTTTGTATATATTATTTATATGCTTTTTGGGAGAAAATATAAACTATAGTGTATCTTATCCTTCAGGATTGGAGGATTTTGTGAATTCATTATATAATATTCAATATAATTGCATATTTCACTAACTTTTGTTTCTAATAAATTAATTACTTAATGAAAATTATAAAACATAAATTATCAAAATTATTAATTCCTTAAAATCGGTTTCTTTCTCTATCGCTCTCGACTGATTTGTATCTACCAAAATTCAAGAAATGAAATTATACAATACATACATACATACATACATACATATACATACATATGTGTATATATATATTAACACACATATATATGCATGTATGCATGTTTATATGTATGTATATGTATATGTATATATATATTAAAACATCATAAGCAGAAATATGAAAGTAAACAAAAATTTATAGCATAAATTTTTATAGCTGAGCTAAGACTTGTGTTTATTTGTTTAATTTTTAATTATTTTATATGAACATTACACTGCTCAACAATTATCGTAATTTTTCTATGAAAATCATGTAAAAATGTTCCATTAACATTAACGTAATTTTAATTTTATTATTTATTATATTTCAATCAAATTAAGATAATGAATACAAAAATGAAAGTAAACCGGCATTTTTTATGGCTGAGAACTATGTTATTTTTTAAATTTTCAATTATTTTATACGAGCATTACACTGTTCTAAAATTATCGTAATTATTCTTCGAAAACCATTCAAGAATATTCCTTTAACATTAGCGTAATTGGAATTTTATTATATATTAAAAAAGTTTCATACTGGATTATTTTAATCTGAATGTTGCCAAACTCAATACTTTAATATTAAATTCTTTTGATTAAGTTAATTAGAATTTTTAGTGTAATATCAGTCAAAAATACAGAGGGAAGCTATATATTCGAATTAAACAGCAGGCTTTAACATGCTTTGGAGATGGGTTATTTCTCGCATTTGAAGATTCCACAATACAATCCTGGAATAGGATTAATCTAAAAATACTCTCAGGATCAGGGAGTCGGTTCCCAGGAAGAGATAACGATCTCCATCTTCATTAAAATTCGATCTCTGCGTGTGCCAAACATTCAAAGCCCTGGTATTAATCTTCAGTAATTAATTGAAACCATTGCCCTTCTTCCCCTAAAGGATGTAGAGATCGTGATAAATTAAGGCTTAACGCGTACGAATTATTTTGAATTTTTTTTAATCCCAATATTCGGATGAGATGACAAAAGTAGATTTTTCAATCAAAAGTGATATTTCATTTAATCGTATAGGAACAAATTAAAATAGCTTTATGAAACTAAAACTGAAATAATAAGTTAGTCGTTACCTAGCATAATTCGCTAGATTATGATACAATCTTGAATTTAATGAGAACTTATCACTTCTGAGTTAATAATTCACATTTCTCTTTCAAAAGTTTCTTGAAAATCCGATTTTGAATCATTGCTATGGATTCAGAAATTCTGATGTTATTTAATTATAACATTTTGTTTTCTATTGTACATTCGTATTAAAGGAATAAATTCCCTTGTAAGAGGTAGAAGGAAATTTAAGATTTTAAAAATTATAAATTGAAAGATTAAATACATTCTAGGTATAAAAAAAAGAAAAAATGCTATCAAGTAACCCTTATTCTGATAAAATTATAAAATTTTGTATAAATCATGTAAATTATATATATATATATATATATATATATATATATATATATATATATATATATATATATATATATATATATATGTATGTATGTATGTATGTATGTATATATAGATATATTGGATTATTTGGAAAGTAATTTCACTTTTCAAGACAGAGGATTTAATTGTATTTTTTTATTTTTTTGAACCAAACTTCACACTTAAGCCGTATAATTATTATATGCTTTGAGAGCTCATATAGCAAGGCTTGTGTGTGAAAAATTCCAATTAATTCTACGCAGTAGTTTTAGTTGGTGACCATTTAAATATGGAGAGTGATAAGCAGCATTTTCGACATAACTTACTGTTTTTACTACAGAAAGGGTAAAAATGCTGTTCAAGCCAGAAAGAAATTGACCGATGTGTATGGAGAAGATATGGTGACAGTACGCCAGTGCCAGAACTGGTTCGCTAAATTTCGATTCTGCAATTTTGATGTCGAAGATGCACCACATACGGGAAGGTCGGTTGAAGCTGATAAAGACGTGATAAAGGCATTAAACTGATGCGAACCGGCGAATAACAACAGTTTAGACCTGGAACCATTGGATGTTCCTCCAAAATTCACCTCCTTATTTTAAACCTGGCACCTCCAAAATTTTTTTGACTGTAAAACCTTCTCCTCAAATAAGGAGGTCACAAACCACCTCGATCAGTTTTTTGCCAGCAAAGACCAAAAATTTTATGATCGTGGAATTATGCTACTACCAGAAAGATGGCAAAAGGTGTTGGACTAGAACGGCCAATATATAATTTAATAAAATATTTGTTTATTATACGAAAACTGTCTTTCATTTCCACAAAAAAAAAAAAAAAAAAAAAAAAAAAAAAACCAATTACATTACTAACAACCCAATATATATATATATATATATATATATATATATATATATATATATATATGTATATGTATATTCTGCTTGTCAAATTTTTGTCCGAGTTTGAAGTGAAGGGGAATAAAAGTTGTATCAGTCTGCTTATCTTCAGATAATCTACAATTTGTATTTGTTATGTGTTTCATTTCGAAATTTTTATTCCAGAATTTATCTAATTGTTTTAAATCATAATTAACTTTGATCTGAACTCATTGTTAAGTTATTAATTCCTCTATGCAGATTGTTTCGGATTTTTGTTAGCTTAAAAGCTTAGCAGATTCTTTTCAACGTTTCAAAATTGCCATATATGCATAATCATTGGGAGTAGAAAAGATGTATATATTCCCTTATTATTTATACATTTCCAGAATGTAATTTCTTTTAAAAAATGTACTTTTTTATTTGAAAAAAGGGTGCTGACTTCCGCGAACACGTTTTTGGCTTTCTCAATATGGTGATCATTGGAAAGGTACTTCAACGTGAATGAAAAGAGTTCAGGGGATGATATTTAATATCTTTTTCCAAAGGCGTTTTAAAGCTTTTCTCACATTATTTCATTTATTTTTTAACTCATATATACACGAGATTTCATATCTCAGCTAAAGTAAGATTTTAAACGAAACTACGTAAATGATAAATATCACAAAATGTGAAAAATATAGAAATCTAGATATGGATTTTCTACTGTAAATCACTGCTCTTGGAAGTACCGAACTTCTCCCACTAGTCTCGTTACAATTCTATATTCATTATGAAAATAACACTTTGTTAATGATTAGTTTTACGCCTTATAGTAGGCAGCTTAATAAACCTAAGGCCGATGAAAGGCATTTAAAAACCCATTGGGTTTTTAAAAAACTTTTAAACTTAAAAACTTTAAAAACCCATTTCTTAGATAATGGGTCGTATTCGCGTGTAGAGTTCAGAAATATTGGAAGGTTAGAAAAATAATGGCGTAATAGCCTAATTTCTGGGTATTTGTAATACAGAAATAAATATTTATTTTTAATACTTTATTATTTGTAATATATAAATAAATATGTACTTTAGTTTACAAATATTGTAGAGTTCTGTTCAGAAATATTGTAGATACTGTTGAGTTCAGAAATATTGGTAGGCTAGAGAAATAAGGGCGTAATTGCCAAATTTCTGAGTATTTGTAATACATAAATAAATATTAATTGACACTTTCTTTGTTTATAATAAAACGTTAAATCATTATAAATCAACATTTAAGCTACTTGTTTATGAGAATTTGAAGGATATGAATTATTTAAGAATGAATATTAAGGTATATGAGGATATGAATTATGTAAGAATTGATCATCGTAAATGTATCTAGATTAAATGGGATGGATATCCATTATTTTTATTCACATCAATACATCTTCTATCAGACTTAGCATAAGCCGGATATCTTGCATGTCCAGTTATTTTTTGAAATGATTAAGTCTCAAAAAGCAACGGAACAATTTAATCTGGGAAAAGCATATCAATAAAAGGTTATTCCTATAAAAATTTGTCATTCATTTTACATTAAGAGATCAAATTATGTATTTATACGTTACATCGATTAACCATCTTAAAATTCATCTATAAGAAATTTTTCTCAACATCAACAAAGTATTATTTTTACGTAATGGGAAATATTTTGTTACCATCAATAATATCCAAATCATTTTACAGTTTGCAATACATTGTTACAGATGTGCAGTGGTGAAAGATAGTGATTTTCCATGTTTCCTTAAAACAATTCTATTCAAGTGCTCTATTTCACTTTATCTTTTCAGACACATCAGTTATCAATTTCTGGTACACATATTTAAAGCATATTATGATAGAAATCTAGATAAGATGGAACTTTTCTGCAAAGTTAAAGAAATATATTATTCAGTTATAATTAATAATTTCTCTATTTTGCTTTAAATAATAAATATTTTTCACTAAGACTGTAATTGAAATATATTCTCCTTTAGATTACTCAGCAGAATGAGAAGAAGTTCACAGAAACACTAACAGATTCAACAATAAAGGTTAAAGCCAGGTTCTCTTTAAGTTCATGTAATGTAATTCAAACGATAAGATCTTCAATTTGCAAGCCTCGTATGCAAGCTTTTCAATGAATCTACATTTTCTCGAGATTTAATGCCACTGTGGCGGACATCACTTAGCCATGAAGGCAGAATAATTCAACATGTCAGTGTCCCGAACTTTGCCAGAAACAAGTGCTTTTCGTGGAGTCCGCCGGCCGCCTATGAAGAAGCTCCCTTAATGCTTTATTCGGTAGCAGAACAGATGGAGTGCGATTTCAACACCAGGAGCGTAATGAGCCCATGAAAAGGAAGGTCATTTCTCTTGAACAAGGCATTTACTTGAACATTAGCGAGTCGTCCGAAAAGAGAGGAGGCGATTCGTTGGAGCGTGCTTCTAATTTATCGCCATCGCTGAATTCCTGCGTTCGTTTCTGCGATTGTCGTCTGCTGCTTAATTATTCTGTTGGTACAATTCGGAAGCGGATGTGTCGTCATTAGCAATTAAAAGGGGCAGTGGATGATGCATGAAATAACTGTGTTACAGGGCAATAAATGTGTCACTTGAGAATTTATAAAGTGTTCTTAAGCACTTCGCGTAAAGACTTAAAATCTTTAAACATGGTAATGAAAATATAACTGTGTTTAAAATTTTTATTTTGTCTGCCTTTTAAAAGGGGAATTTTGTGTTAAAATTTAGAATTTAAAAACTTTTCATTTCCTAATTAAATGGAAAATTTGATTGAAAAATCACTTAATGAAGTTCTAAACTAGAACAGATGTGTTGAAAGTTGACCATTATTTTCAAAATAAAAGAATGTCATAAAAATAAATTCTAAAGTCAATAATATTATTAAGTTTTACACTGAAGGAAAATTAAATAAGGGATATCTGGCATTATAAAAATTTTGATTTTAAGCATATCAGTGTCTCTATGTGTGTGCGATCATGGAAATGATTTGAAAATGACGTAATTAGTAGTTTGACACTACTTAGTAGATATCTAGCTATATAAACTATTTTATAAAATTTTCAAACTATACACTATAAATATCCCTTCCTGAAAAACTTCTTCGTACTCACGTATCTCAAAATGCAAACTTGGAAAACCGATTGCTTAAAAATACTGGTAATTGAATCTATGATTTCACATTCCAAATAACATAGTCTTTTTACAAAGCCACAGTATCCTTATACAAACTTCTTTGACATCGTAGGGGACACACAGCTAAACTACTCTAAAGCGGTTTTCATATCCACCATGAAATTGTATCCCAAAAGGACACTTATGATGATATTTGCTATATACATGTATCGCAAGGAAAGAAACTCGAAATTTTCCAAATGTCCAACAGCGAGTAATATCTACAGTTAAATTTTTTATTTTGATAGCTGTCTTACCACTAAGATAGGGTGAGCCATAAGTGATGAGTAATTTGATATGCTAATTTGACCTAGTAGTATGATTTGGCTCTTTAAATCAAAAGATCTGGATTATATCACAACCATTGTTGAACAACGCTAAACAGATGTTGAGTTTCGTCCTTTTACATACTACATGCCTATCGAAGTGGGCACTTGGAAGTTTTCCAGGTTTCCTCCCTTGTGACACGCGATTTTTATGCCCACTATCTATAAATAGTCACGCCGAAAGGTAGTTACATGATTCAGACCAAAATATTTTACAATGACCTCATACAGCTAGGCAATCAACAGCGTACTATGTTGAAGTTAAGAATTGTTTATACAATATTAGTAATACTTAAACTCAAATAAGAGTGGGGAACTGCAGTAGTTAATAATAGTCATATTCATGGAATAAGGTGTTCCTGTATTTCAAAAATAATGCAAACAATTCGCCTGTTCACGCTCTACTGTGTCTAAATTGTGACGTGAATAAATCAATTCCTATAAAACCATTCCTACCAGAATCATTTGGTATGGACAATCATACATGGATGACCGAAATTGTTTTCAACAAGCCGCATTTTAACTGGAGATAAGCTGTCCACAGTGCAACAGGTCTCCAGTTGATTTAACTTTGGTTTACAGTAAAATGTGAATTTCTTTTTTACATTCTTTTATTCCAATGAGGTACAAGTGTCATCTACTTCCATGAGTACCTCTTTTGATAGTGCTATAACTATTATGGGCACAGGAGCGTTGCTAAGAGACGAATGGGATTTTGAAAATTGTTGCTTGGACAAGTCTCAATTTCTTTTGGTACATGTTGATGGTAAAATATGTATACGCCGTCCGCCGCATCAGCCATTGGATCCTATCAACTTGCATCTGACTGCTGAAGGTCTATAGTATCTGCATTGCATTGAGAGGAAATAGTTTTACAAGATGTGGAAGCTTACTCATTGTTGTAAGCCTGCTTCAATAAATGGATGATCTGTTGCATTGTCCAGAACTCTATTTTATTTTTAAAATATTTCAAAATCACTTTTATGTCTAGGATTTAATTCAGTAACTCAACTTTATTAAAAAAAAGTTTAATTTTTGGAAAATTATTAAAAAATCTGTTTTATACAATGCATTTTTTAATAATCTAAATAATTACTGTCTTTGTTAGTCAAGAATGGTTTGTCAAAGGTTTTCTTACATGTAAAAAGAAAGGTTTGTACTGAGTTCAAGAGATACAAATTCGTCCTTCATTTAAATTTTATTCTATTTTTGCTTTCCAAAGATATGTAAAGATTCTTTTTAGAATTTTAGTTTAATCACAGCAAATGTTCTCATGTAGTTGTATTCTTCCTAAAATAGTGTCATATAGTTTCCTGTTTTTTAAGTTTGGTTCGACTTAATGAGCAATTAATATCGCTCATAGATTTTAATCAGTTTTTTCCTTAGATAATCTATTTATCACGAAACTACGAGTTTACATATATGGCACACACTTTTGAATTATTAGAAAAGAATATTACATTTTAGTCTACCATCGGGCGCCTCCCCAGATGGAGGATAGAGGAATGCTTCCTAGATATGGGTGGTACAAGAGAAATGAAATACCCGAGGCGGATCAAAATTAGCAATCACCATCTGTCTCAGAGTGAGCGGCTTCTACAGTGTCTATTCTCCATATTAGGAGAGGCTGGCTTTTGGGAGTTATGTCATACTTCAACCTCCGGAGCCCCAGACCTTTGGGTCCTTGAAGATGCTCATTTACTCTTTTTTCTCTTCACACGTGGGAGTAGAGGGGAATGAAAGAGCGGATTTCTTGGCCAGATTGGCGTCAGAGGAGGGAGTAAACCCAGGAGGAGAGCTCACATCTAGTGAGATTTCTTCCCTTGCAAAAACTAGAATTCAATATGCTTATGAAAATTCCTCCCAACCATCCATGGTACTTCGCCAAAAAATCGGGTGAGACCTTCAATCTTATCAAACTGCCTTTTCCCCCTATCTGAGTGGGCACAAGAGAGGAATCACCTTTCAGCAGAGGCAGAGGACATTTCTAGACTGCCCTTGTTGTTCCGTCAATATGGCCTCCCCTGGACATACATAACTTGCCTAAATTTAAAAAAAGACGATGTCCTCCGGAACCCATTACACTTTTTAGACATTTTTGATTTTATGGGAGTTGTATAGCCTAGCTAGACAACCTGAGAGAAGTAACAACAACGTATTATATTTTAGCTTCATCTGTTCTCCAGTTCGCACAAATTTTCCTTTGAACTGAACTATTTAATACTGCTTGTTAAAAATAAATAAATAAATTCAGCTTAAAAGGAATATCGGAAAAGAAAAATACGAAAATAGTTGTGCCATTTTCATTACCCTTAACGAGATTTCTTCGCAATACTACATTTAAAAATAATACGTACGTTTTAATTTTAAATAAAATGCAATGTTAATATGCAATATTCAGGATTGTGTCCAGAAAAATGTTTACTATGATAAATAAATTGCTGAGTTACATTGACATTACAATCATGTATTCATGTGAACCATTACAATCATGAAACTTCATTTTATATACTAAACATAGAAAAAATGCTCTAATATTTGAAAATATTAATACGGAAATTTAATATTAAATTAAATACTGATTAGTGCAAAATATTATGCTTTTTTTATTTTTTGTAAATACTTGAAATATAATAAAAAATACTATATTTATGAACATTAAGATATATAATGTATTATCGTTATATGAAATTTATTTTTAAATGTGTGCATGAATTTTCCCTCTAATAGGATATACATTTCCCTTAAAAATAGTTTTATGATGGCGTTATAAATATTTTCCATGAGGACACTTTAGACACCAAGGGACATTCATATATAATTTCACTTATAATTTTTTAGGTATTCTATAAATTATCATGGCTTTTTATTGTGAAAAAAATTGTGATTCATATTCAATATGAATTCATATTCAATATGATTCATATTCAATATGAATTAAGTGAAGTTTTCAAAGCAAGTGAAAAACCATTTTGCTGCCACCTCATTATTAATTTTTTTACTCTTTAAGGATAAATATAACTAGTTTGCTTTCATGCATAAAATTAGGTGCTCGAAAATATGGTTTTTACAGTACTATTTGATTAAATCTAGAAAATAATTCGCCCAACATTCTAACTGGTTTCCATGGTATGATAAGGTCTAAAAAATTATATATGACACCTAATAAACAATTTTTATCTTTTACGAAATATTTCTGACAGTGAGAACATTACATAATGAAATTGAATTTATTATTTTCATTAAATTCATTAATTTTTAGATCGTGATTTTACCAGTATTATCTTAATTAACCAAAAAATAAATTAGATAGTATTTCGATTAATTTCTAAAGTATATTTTAATAATTCGACTATTCCTGAAAAGCAAACTTCGACTTAGGAAATACTTTTGGCTGCAAAAAACACAAATTGGAAATATTATACTTTAAAAAAAATTGTTTTTCTTTTATTAGTTATTCATTCTTTGGTTGGATTGTTAGAGCGGTTTCTTTGTCAATCGTTGGTGTAGCTTCAAATTATCGATCAATTAATTGATGAATGAGTTGCACAAAAGTGATACAATCGATCAATTATCTAATGAATGTTGCTTCAAAGATAACACAATCACTATATTAATTGATGAATGTGTTACTTCAAAGGTCGTTCAACTAATTCCTGGTAATTTTAACGTATTAAACATTGTTCTGGTTAGTTTTACATTCCAAAAATTCCATATGATCGTGAAACTGCTTATTACCTTTTTTTCAAGTCAACCAAGGAAAGTCTATTATACTCATTTGACTATATATGCTATTTTATCCAAATACATGTTTTTCAAAGAATAACAAAGTTGTTTCAGCTATTTTTTGAATGTTAAAAAGCGTCATTATTTTTTAGGAAAACATTGTTAGCAAATACTAAAAACTAAAAAAATTTCTTTCCATGTTTTCTTGATGAAATTGACTTAGCTTTTAAGCAGACACGAGAAAGGTTATTCTAGAATATGTCTTCTACTCTGAAGTGCCACTGAATTAGGAATTGCAAAGGCTATGCATATTGTGCAGCGCTGCGCATCATTTAAGCGCAAGTGAGGGCGCTGTGGTAGTTACATATATAGCGCGTACTGTGGTTGCTCTGATTTAGTTGTTGGAACTACCAGTATGGGTAAACTACTTGATTTAGACGCTTTTAATCGCGGACAAATCGTAGGTGCACCACGTATGGGTCATTCAATTTCCGAAATCGTCAGGCATCTAGGAATTTCAAGGTCTACAGTGTCAAAAGTATACCAAGAATACATGGATGGTGGAAAAAAAAACTAGCGATCGGGCAAATTGCAAAGGACAATTTGCATCGACAGTGCATAATGAGAGACGGCTCAGGCGTCTTTAGCCATCGAATATAGACATTAGCTCAAATTACTACCTTGTTAAATTTCGGTGCCAATTGCACTATCAGTAAACGGATTGTGCAACTCTCGCTTTACCGTATGGATTTCAGGAGCCGTCGACCTACGAAAGTACCGTTGCTCATTGCTGGCTATCGGGCTGCACGTCTTGCCTGGTTAAGAGAGCACAGAGAATGGAATGTAGAGGACTGGAAACGAGTAGCATGGAGTGATGAGTCACGATTCGGACTATTTAACGCCGACGGGTGGCTGAGAATATGGGGTCAGGCTCATGAAGCCATGGATCCTGCCTGCCTATTTGGAACTGTATAAGGGCATGATGGCTCAATCATAGTCTGGGATGTTTTTCGTGGCACTGTTTGGGAACTTTGTTCCGTGTACGAACCTCCTTCAATGCAATTTGGTACGTAGAATTGCTGGGTGATCACCTTCATTCGTTTATGCTGTTCTGTTATCCGCATGGTAATGGAATTCTCCAACAAGACAATTGTATCTCTCACAAGTTCCGGTTGGCTACTGGCTGGTTGGAGGAGCATTCCTCTGTCATAAATTGGCCACCTAGAAGCCCAGACTTAAATTCTATTGATCATATTTGGGATATTTTAAAACAAGGCGTGAAAGGCCAGCACACAGCACCAATGGACCTTACTGAGTCATGGAGTGTTTTAGTCGATATCTGGCAAGCCATTCTGGACAACGTTTTCAAAAACTTGTTGAATCTATAACTCGTCGTGCCGCAGCCGTTATCAAGACCAGAGGAGACCCAACTCGTTACTAAATAGGTATCCCTAATTAGTGGCACTTCAGTGTATTTTGAATATGCTTTAAGATTGGTTTGACATAATTTAGCATTCTGTATTTTCTACTTTTCCTTTCGAAATGTTATTCTAAAGATTTTCTCTTTTGATCATTTGTCTTTGAGTACTTTTGAAATTTATACATTATTATATTTCAATAATTTGGACTTAATCATGATAATATCAACAAGTCAATTTCAATATTTAATACTTAGAATACCTGGAAAGTTTTCATTTTCATTTCAAATTAATCAGAATTTCATGTGTATCACTATGACAAAATAATTTGTCGCACAAACTCATAAAATGGCCTCATCAAGTAATATAGAATATGACGAAAGGTTGTGATTATTTTTGGATTATTATCAACTTAAATTTATGAATATTTTGTTAATTGTATTTGATGAGAAGGGTATAGTTAAATCTCATGTTTATTACAATATGAGTCAAATTGCATGCACCTTCTAATCATGTTGATTTCTAAATTTGCATCTCTTTTCATTTCTACGATTAGCACAGAAGCATTTTTATCTCTGATATCAAAATAATGTAAATGGAATGAAATTCTTAAATGAAATTAATAATATACCATGCAAGATTTACATAAATTTACAAGTTTATAGCACTGCATTTCATTAAAAATGTCTACTTGATACGGTTATTAGAAATTGATGAAATAAAAACAATTGACTACTCTGAATTCGAATATATATTTAAAAACATAAAAGAATAACGATGTAAAATTGAAATTAACTAGTGTCAGTGGAGGAAAATTCTTTTTTTAAAGTTGCAAGGGAGCAGTTAATGAGACAGTGTATTGTTCCTCTGAAAAGTGTTATTAGGTAATTGCTTGGCTACTTGAAATTCAATGTAATTTAGTTTGATATATGGCACCTTCTTCCCTAATAATTATAGTTGTATTGAATTTATGGTACTATATATATATGTGCGGTTTAAAAAATAAATTGATGCAGCTATTTTACTGATTACAATTCCGATTCTATCATTATTTAATATTTTAATTATTTTCCGCAGTTATTTCTTATTTGTCTGTTTGATTTTTTCTCATAGGGTAAATATTTTTAACTGAGCAACATTTAATTAAGAAATTTCAATTAAATATATGGAACAGAATATAAAAACAAACTTTAATACGTAGAAGTATATCTCCAAAGTAAATGAAATAAATTGTAAGATGGATTGTGATTAATTTTAAATTATTTTCTGGTAAAAGTTAACAATGGGGAACCTTCTAATTCCTTGGCGATATTTTTGATGAAAGATAGGCGCCAAGATCGATTATCAAGATAGCCTCTACATAAAAAACCTATACTAAGAGGAGGACCTATACCTATACCAGAGGACTCCAGAATTTACATTTTATTGCCCAGATGTATCGCCAAACCAAGGGGTACCCGATTCTAAACTGATTTTTATTTTCTAAATGAAATATATTTAAATGGTGAGATTTATTTTTAAATAAATGTGTAGTTAAATAATTTAATAAAAATTATACTAATGAATTTGATAATTGCATATAATACAATTCACAAATGTCTGTTCTTAAGTATGATTTAAAATGCAACCAAATTAACTTAAGAAATTTTAAGTACTAACGCATAAAAGTTTTTTAAAAGAATATAGTGGAAAATAATTTCTCAAAAAATATATCAATGTATAAAAATATCAATACATCAAATTTTATAGAATACTTTATTTTTTCATATTTTTTCTTCTCTATATTAACAAATTTAAATGTGAATAATTGGAAAAAGGAATTATTGATTTAGACTATTCATAAGAAAATGGCTTTAAATTGTTTACATGAATTTAGCAAAAGCAAACGCTAAAGCATACAAGAAAAAATCGAATAAATTTTAAAACTGGAAAAGTTGCTTTTACTTATTTTATATTTTTTTATTAGATTGAAAAATTTTCAAAATATTATTTTATTTTTCCATATTCATTAATTCGAAATAGAATGTCAAATTTTATGACTCCATGTCACTTTAACGCTTGTAAGATGATTTCCTACGCATATAGTAAAATTTTACAAAATTGTTCCAACAATAATTGTTTTTTAGAGAAGAAAGGACATTGCAAAAACTGATAATAATTGGAAATTTAATAAATTTTTTATAGAATTAATGTTAAGAATTACAATATTTTGTCTTTTAAACTTACATTTTTTATTTTTGAAATATTTTAGTTGAAATCATCTAAAAAACATAAATTGGAACAAGATTATTTTATAGTTTCCTAAAAAATTATTTAGTTAGCAATCTGAATTTGCTTATCTTCAGTTACTTGCTGAGAAAAATTATTATCGATTTGGAAATTTAAACTTTTTATATTATCTTATATTGCAATTATAGAAACGATTTTTTTTCCATCCAATCATATGTCTTTTCTTGGACATTTATTATAAGTTTACTTAGAAGTAGAACGAAGCATTTTACAACTCAACAAAATATATTAAAATTATTTGTAAAGCTTTTTCATTATAAGGCTTAACTTTGTATTTACTAAATATTTAAAATTCCTTATTAAAGTAAATTCAAAACTTTTTTCATAAAAACTGACTCTTAAGACACAGTAACTAAATAAATTTAAAAAAATTATGAAAAATGAAATAAAATATCAATCTTAAACATATCTTAAGTTAGTAACTTCAACGAATATGTAAAGGAGGATCCAAAAACTAGTAAATATTTGAAAACGTTAAGAGTAATAAATGCTAAAATAACATGGAATTTTTAAAACATTTATATTTGTCAACAGATGGCACTTTTTTGATTAAAAAATGTTAATAGTAACAAGCATCATAATTCGTAAGTTAAGAGGGATATTTCTCCTTCACAACAAATTCTCGAAGTGTCGCCTTTATTAGTGCAGTGTCTGTAGTTCGTGTGACAAAATTGTGAGCATATCTACAGGATTAGTGAGAAATTGTTAATGGATGGCATGTTTTAGCCATCCGTTTACACATAATTTCGTCTACTACTATAACGATTACCATATATATATATATATATATATATATATATATATATATATAAACACGTGTCTATGAGCCTTCATAAATATTTTCTTCATATACATAATTGTCCTAGGTTCTTTATATTTTTTATACTTGTATAGAAATAATTAATTTTAATTTTGATGAAATCGTTTCATTATCCGCACCTTTTTTTAAACATTAATATACTATTGTTGGTGGTATATATGATTCTCAATATATTTTACATTATATATAATATTCATGCCCTATCACTAATATTTCACTTTCTAATACTATCTTTTTTATCATTTAAATTTAATAAAAGTCATTATTTTTCAAATATTTATATATTCAGAACAGAAAAACTATATTTTCAACTATGTCTTCTACTTATACATTTATCGGAATGGATGAGTCAGATTTTTCAGGTTTTCTCCCTTGCAATACGTGAGCTCAGCATGGTATCTATGCGAACTGAACTCTATCCTTACAATGCATTATAAATAAACTTTCGTAATTTTCAAATCAATATCTAAAATTTCGTATAGAGATAACATTAAAATATGTTGGTTTAACTATAGTGACCCTGTACATACGTGTATGTTTGTTAAAATATTATTACCACTATATATTTCTTCTCGATATTGACTAATAACTTGAATTCATAATATTTATTTTCAGAAACATAATTAACATGCAATATTAAATAAAATAATGGTTAGCAATTCTTCAAAATTAAAGCTTTTCATTTTACTTATTTTTTACATGTATTTAATTAATTTTTACCATCAAATAATATTCTGATTATATAATTCAGTCAATCTCTCTTAGCTTCTACTGTCTGATATAGTCCACTAATGACCCTTAATTGACTGTGACTGGTTACTGATTAATACAGGTGTTTCTGAAATCAGCCTTTAATATCAAAATATATCTTTTATATCAAGAATATATTGTTTCCTGTGAACCAAATAGAGTAAGATGTTTGAAATAGATGATTCTATGTTAAATCTTTAACACCTGTTGAAAAACAGGGGTTATGTTAAATATTCAATCTTTTTAAAGACAGTAATTTGACTGCAGTTAGACAAGTTTATTCAACTATTTTAACCAAATACCCCATTAATCTGTTTTTTTTCATTATAACATTAATAAATACACATTCAATACGACAAACAATAATCGTTGTCCTTTCAATTTCTGTATTTATATTCTTAGTCATAATAATTTTTCTCTCTTTTCAGTATGATTTCAGATTTCGAAATGTGTTATTCTATTAGATGAACGGTACTTATCATGTATCCATTTTTAATAATTTATTTTCACCACATTCAATCATATAGTAACACTTAAGCAATGTTAATGAGCTGCTTTTCAGGTGTGTAATTTTTATTCCAATCAATTATTTTAATCGTATGATGAAGTTAAAATAATATATAAATATAATTAAAAATAATTCATATAAAAATAATTAATATAATTAAAAATAATTATTTGTATTTATTATTGCTAATTGAGTATATATATATATTTCTAATGGCAGAGATTATAGACAGTTACAACTGCAACATAGTCTATTAATCTAGTGTTCCCTGATCTAGGATTAATCTAGGAACCTGGCCGGTTCCTGATACCCAAGGAACCGGCCAGAAACAGCGACCTCTTAGCCGCCGAGGCGTTGCCCCGGGTGGACCACAGGGGAGGGGGAGGGCATATTCGCACCCTCACACATGCCATAGGAACCCGTTTATAGGGTAGGCATCATTCATACTTCATTCACACACTAGGATAGGACAAAGACAGGATAGAGAGGGAGAAAGTACATCCATGCCTGAACCGGGATTCGAACCCAGGACCTTCCTATCCGTAGTCAGGCATGCTTACCACTAGATAAGTTGGCCAGCAATTGAGTATACACACACACACACATACATATACATACATATATATATGTATATATATATATGTGTGTGTGTGTGTGTGTGTATGTATTTATATCTAAATATTTATATAATGTAATCTGAAATATCAAAATTTTTAAAATAAGGTTTTAAACTATTTTTAAAATATAATATACATCACAACACATTATATATATTGCTATTTCAACCTATAACATAACCTAATTGTATCGCTAAAATTTGCTTTTTGCTCGTTCCTGAATAAATAATTCAGTTTTTACATGAACCATATTCTTCATTTTTGGAATAATGTGAAAGATTTTTGATTGCATCTCCCCTCCCCCATTATATGCATGGTGAATTTAAGTACACCATAAATCGCTAATACACTCTATGGTGAGAAAATTGCTCATGTATCACTACCAATTGAATTAATGTCCACGAAAAATTTGCATAGAGAAAAGAACATAAGCCTTTCTTATTTGTTAAACAATGTTTATGAATATTTATTTAACATTTTTAGTTTGTTTTGTACAATTCAAAGGAAAAATATATCATTGTTTTAAGTTTAGAAATATTATGTGTATTGAAGTTTTCACCGCAAACATATTTAGAGTTTTTTAAACAAAAGCATGATGTAATTTTTTGTTAAGCGGTATATTCTGTAAATCATTTATTATTTTAAATATATATTTTAATTAAAAGTTTCTGTAATGCACTACTCTAAGATGTGTACAATATGCGGTATTAAAGATATTTTGAATGGGTTTGGAGTGTCTAAATAATATGATAGATCCCTTCATACCGAAAGATCCCTGGTTCAATACCAACCATAGTTGAATACAGGAGATGGATGTTGCATTTATGATTTCTGCATATTTATCTGTTGCAGTGGGTGTTTGAAAGTTTTTCATCTTCTTTTTTACGACACGGGAATATGATTCTTATCAATAAAAAGCAATTAAAAGCAACTTACGTGGCAGTTATTAAAATGCAATAAATCATAGAAAATAAGTAGTAAATGACAACCATAAGACATTAGGCAGTTTAGTAAGTACTTTCAAAGATATGTTGAAGATATTTACCATAGTTTATAATGGGAGAATCACGGTTTCTAAAGTAGTATTGCTAGATTGATCCCAGCTGTTCTTAAACAACGAGAAATGGTTGTTGGGCTGCTTTATGCGAAATCTGCCTATCTGTCTAAATGGTTACTTGGGAGTTTTCCGGGTTTCCTTCTTTGTAACGAATTAATGCGTCTCAATATCTAAGATAAGCCCCCAAAGCTGCAACCTGTAGGGGATGTTTTAAAGGTATTACAAAGGAATTTTACCGTTAGGTTATTCGATTTGGATTGTCAGAAATATTCTGAATAAATTATATGCAGTTTTATTTACGGAAAAAAACTTGATGGTAACGTAAACCAAATCTTACAGTTTAGATTCATTTAAAAAAGCACAATTAAGAAAGAAATTAATTAACAAATTATAATAGTGCATAAAAAGATTGCAGTATATATATATATATATATATATATATATATATATATATATATATAAATGCAATTATTATTAATATTCACTATTTCTCACAGCTATTCATAAGTAATATTACCAAATACAACAGTTCAAGATGGATTTCATCATTTCTCTTATTCAACAGTAATGACCCTTACTTTAATTTTATAAAACAGAGTTTTTATTGTATAAATGGCAAAATATTTAATTGAAAACAAAAACATGTTCGCCATGAAAAAGACACGTGGTGGCGCACAAATCGCATCATCCCCGTTGGACTTCAGGAGCCTGCAACTCCATTCAAATAGTATCTGCTTTACTCTTTCCGCTGCAAATCGCTCTTTGCGCTTGACCAATAAAGATCTGAAGATCCAGCGAGCAGATCTCTATTGCATCGTCAGCATCGGAACTTTTCTGCTTGACTATCGGAATCCACCTGATCTAGTGCGTAACTTTTGGTTAAGACTTTTATTATTTTTATTATGAAAAAATATTTCATTCAAAATGTTGTTTGATATATTTGGAATGAGTTTAAATAAATTCCTTCGATACTTACATTCAAACTGAAAATGAGTTATTAAGTTCAATTTCGGAAAGATGGAACACATCTTTTTATAATTTTTTTTATCATGGAAATTTATTTCTAAAAAAGTTAGAATGTATAAATTTAAGAAGAGGGGCACCTTGTCTAAATGCATTTAATCATAAGTGAAATAATTTTTTGATAGTAGTTTTAATTCAGTTTGTAAATATTTTCAAGGATAGAATATTAGAAAAAGAAATTTTTATGAAAACACTGTATTGGAAAGAGAGATTAAACGAAATATAAAATTCATATATTTTTAATATATATTACAAAAATTAAAGCATCATTTTTTAAAATATTTTCCAAGATAAAAATATGTGCTTATTTTAACTAAATAAAAAATAATGTATAAAGAAATTTAATCAAAAGTTATAGTTCTTCTTAAATGCTTTTTTTTTCCCAATTAAATAGCAACCATTTATTTTATTCATTAAACCTGCTCATTTGCTGTTGTTAACAAACTTTACGATTTCTATTATCTTATAAGCCATTTTATCATATATATAAAAATTATACTCTATTGCAAATATTGTTTAAAATTTATGAGTCTTAAATAACATATATAATAAATGAAAAATAACTCAATTTCAATTTTTATATTTCAGATATGCTGGATAATTTTATATATTAAAACTTTTTGAGAATTCAATTTGTATCGACTTAATTATCATGCATAGTTTGATTTATAATCTTACGAAAAATGTACAAAAAATCATAAAAGTCTTCATTTGTTATAATGATTAAATAATACATGATATATATATGTATATATTTTAAATTAATTTTTAATTAGTTGAATATTTATGGAATATGTTTAAAATTTCGTGACTATTAAAGTGTCTTTCAACGCCATAATTATTTGAAGGCGTTTAACCCTCAGTATTTAATGACGCCCTCATTATTTAAACAAATTTAACATGTTCACTTGTGTTTAATAGCATTAACTTTTCTTAAGATTATTTCGTGTAATTTACCTTCCTTGAGTTATTTTAATATTCAACATATCACACAAACTCTTAAATACAATGGCATATTAATTAAATTTTCTAATGAGTCACATAAATAATTAATTAAATGTGTGCATTTATAGTTCTCATATTTAATTTATATATAAAAATCTGCACTAGAAATATTTTCAGATAAAATGTATTTTTTCGTCCCTAAAATTTTCTGTTAGCTCAAATGATCCATGAAAAACATGAATTGAAAGATATGTGGCTATTTTATAAGTTTATCTAGGTTAAAAATAATAAAAATATAAATAAATTTAAAATGCTGATTAAATATATTTAAAATAAAAATATGAAATGATTCATAAAGTTTGAAATATAAAAAATAAACTATTTATATAAATAATTAATAACTGTATACTAAAACCTTATGTAGTTACTTCATCAATGCATATTTGATATATTTTCATATTTGATATATAATTGTATTCTTAAAACTTCAAAAACTTCTAAATTAATTATTTATTTTTTCATTTCCTGCAAATATTGTTGTAAATAAAGTTGTAAATAACCTCAATTAGGTAACATGAATCAGAATAATTTCCTTAAATTTTCTTGACTATCTGCTATAATTAAAATATAAAAATAAAAAAATTAATCAGATTTAAAGGTGTAGAAACCATTAAAATTTGCTTCTTAATTTTGTGATCATGATCAGTAGAAATGTAATGCGGATTAACATCCATACGTTTCACTCAATTGAATTATTTTTTAACATGGATTTAATTAATCCTGAAAAAATATCTTTTCTTCTATACAATGTATTTGTTCCGAATGAGATTTGATTTTATATTAAGCATTTCATTGCATTCATTAAAATTTATTTTATATATATGAATTGATTTCGTATATTTTACTAACATCAAATAAATATTTGATTATATTAGCTTTTATGATTTATGTTTTTCTGGGTAGAAAATAAAATCTATACGATTAATTCAGTACATTATAAATTAAATTTGTAAACGCAATTTTGATAATTAGATAATTTTGATAATAAGGATAAACAAAGTAAATTTTATATGATATCAACTTTTTTTCCAACTCTTCATTTATTTTTTGAGAAAATAATAAAATGCAAGTAAGAAAAGGATTCATTCCAAATATGTCATAACATAATTGCTTAGAATAAATTAATTAATGAAATTGTATCAATTAATTCATTATATGTGAGTTTTGGCGATATTCAGAAAATCATATTTTCTTAAATCATTTGTTTAAGTATAGCTTTAAAGATTATAATATAGTTATTTAAACACGATTTTTTGAAATTTGCATTTGAAATTAAATTTTTTTATACCCAATCGAGACATTTTGTATAATTTAAATTGAAATTAATCGTATAATAATCCTTTCAAAATTACAAATCAAAGTTTATTCTGGATTGTATTCTTTTTGAAAGGAAAATCCAATTGAAAGATGTGTTAAAACATCGCTCTGTTTGCTTTGACATCCTCATGGGAATTAACTTGGCAGACATCAAAATATGTGATTCACTACTCAAATGAAATACAAAAATTTAATTAGAATATTTATTTTATTACCTGAGGGGAGAGAAAATTTAGAACATTTTATATGCTATTGAATATAGCATTTTTAAAAATTCATTACATTGAATAAACAAACGACATAAATAAATGAAATAATATGCGAGAGGATATCTGTAACTACATAGCTAAACTGATTAAATGTACCATAATTGGCACATTTATTTAATTTAGTTAAGCGTTGAAATATATAACAATATATATAATCAAGAGACAAAATAACGTAAATATAAGTCAATTTAAAAGCAATAAAGAACATGAAAGTACAAAAATAAGTCATACAAACTACATAATAATACAAACTACAAACAATCTTTTCTAATATATATGTATATATATATATATATATATATATATATATATATATATATATATATATACACATCAGAAAAGATTGTTTGTAGTTTGTATTTCTTTTATTTCTCTTTTGCATAGTTGACTATACACGCCCCTCTGAAGAAGACATGGTTCCTAGGCTTATTATTATTTTTTTCACATTTTGTCATAAATTCAATTCCTTTATATTTCAATTTATATTTTTTTTAAATTTCTATTTATCTTATATATTTATATATATGTAATTAGAGTTATATGTATCAAGGTCTTGAAGATTGGCTACAACTTTTCTAATGGAGATAAATATGTATATTGTTGATAATATTATTTTTTTTAATTTAACAAGCTGCTTTTATAGAGTAAATTTATTTAACTAAATATACTACTGGCCATTGAAATTTATAAAGGAGAATACGATACGTCGAATCCCTATTTATCTTAGAGAATAACTCAACATAAAAAGTGACTAACTTTAAAGGCTTATTTTTATGTGGTAAAGAAAACGAGAAAAATCAGCAATAATATACCCAACGCAGCTGACAATCACTGCTGTTATACGCAATGCATTCAGTGATAATACTGGTGAACAGCAGTCTAGGTTTCGTTCTCACATAATTCAAGTTAATCTATTGTTCTAGAAAGTTCCATACTCCAGGTTAATGTTTCTCTAACCAGAAATCAATCGGATCCACATGATAGACAAATGATTAAAAAGATATTGAAGGAAAGCATGGTAAATTGGCAAGCAAGGAGGAAACATTAAAAACATAGCTTGTAATTTGTCGTTGCGTGATTGCGTATTGAAATATGGCAACAAACACAATATGTAATTTTAAAAGGAAAATAGGCCACAAAATTTGCGCGATATAATGCTGACAAGTGTTGAAAAAGTATTGACAAAGTGTTGAAAAATCGTATGGAAATGTAATCCAAATGTACAGGGTTATCTTTTTTAAAGTGACAGTGTTTGGAGCTCTCTGTAGCACGATCTAATAGCCGAAATGGCACCAAACTTGGTATTTAAACTAATCAAGACACGGGAAAAGGATTCCGTGAAAATAAATTTAGTTAAAAAAATCGCCGCTTAGTCATTTTGTGGCGTTTTACAATGCATAAAATGTGAGAAAAGAAATATTACACATACAATCGTAGATTAAATTATTAATGTTTAATTACTACATTAATTTAACCCGTGAGGAATTAGAACACATTCATTGTGAGCACCGTTCTCAGAAATAACACCGTGCATTCTGTACACAACGATCTCTACAGCCGTGCGGAACATATCACGAGGAATATTCCGCACTGTCTTCGTTTTGTTTTCCTTTAGAATAGGCAAATTTAATACTCCACCAACATAAACGCAAGTCCGGTTACGTGAGAGGCATGGCCACTGGAGCTCATTTACTGCAGCTGAGATTATTTGTCGGAGCTGCCTAACACTTGCTTTTATAGCTCCTATTACTGACAGTGTTATTGCACAACATTTGTATTTCTCTTTAATACCTGTGTTTTAGACTGATTCTCGTTTTTGAAAGCTACAGCAGCGCCACAAAATACCCCAACGGCAACTTTTAAAACTAACACTTTTTTTACGAAATTTTTTTTTCCATGTTTTGATTAGTGTAAATACCAAGTTTTGTGCCATTTCGCTTATTAGATCGCGCTACAGGACGCTCCGAACACTGTCACTTTATAAAAGATTAACCCTATATTTCAAACAATACGCACTTGCAGAAGAACCAGTGTAATAATATCTACGACAATTATACAACCTTTAGTGTAAGTATGATATCCCTCTCAAGTGATTTTTTGTCACATCTAGCGTCCTTTGTTTTGATTATCTTGTTGCCTAAATTGGCAACAAGATAATGTTGCAATAGTTTTTGTGATTTTTCAGATTTTTTTTGTTTTGCTCGTGTTTTACATCATTTTTATGTCATATATATGGTTCTTTTCAGTAGCAAAGCATTTGAAGTTTTCGTTTTACTTTCAATTCAAACTTTTTATTTAACGTATGTTGTTGTGTTTCGATGTCGCCACCATCAAAACATCGTAAACTGTTCTTTTTTCCAATTTATTTTTGTTTATTTATTATTTATATCTTTTTTATTTTGTTTATTTATTATATATTTTTTAAATTTATTATATTTTTCTAATATATTTTTTCATAATATCACTGAGCATATTCGACATGTGAGCGGAATTGGCGTGAAAAACGGCGGAAGTTTCAACCCTCCTAAAACCGCTGAAATAAGAATATGTACACAAACGGCGGGAGTATCTCCTAATTTAAAATTACTGAAATGAGAAAACATAAATAACAATCACTTTAAATGTTCAATTAAAATTGTAAGCGTAACATTAAATTAGAATAATTATCGTCTTTTAAATATATTGATATATACAAATCAATATTACATAAAAGTAAATTTTATGATTTCACTAATAATACTTTTTACAATATAAATTAAATTCAAAATTAATATTTATATATTTGGTAAAATATTTTTGATAAATAGAATGATATTAAATAGAATGATTTTAAATAGAGTGATTTTAAATAGAATGATACAAATCAATATTACACTAAAAAATTGTAGTTTAGTTTCAAACAATTCCTTAAAATTAAAAATTTTACAAATTAATCAAACAAATCTGAAATAAATTAAAAAATATAATGCAGAAAATAATTGGAATTAAATTTTACCTTCATTTTTCTTCGGATTCCGTCACATCATTTTGTGGAGGATCGTTATTCATAGGTTTGTAAAGGGTAACAATATCATCGATAAAATCTTTAAAAATATCACTGGACGCGGAGTACTTCTTACGCCATATATACTCAGCAAGATAAGAATCGAATTGATCTTCTTCTTGCCGAGTTCCTTTTAGGCTTCTTTTTTATAGCACTCCACGTCCCTTCTATTGTGTTGATATGCTCGCCTGAATCAGGGTCCTTGAAATGCAGACTATGATTGACTTTTATATGCTGGAAGCCTTCGTCAGATAAACAATCGTAAATTTTCCAGCAATCGGAGATAACTACTCTTTCAGGCATAGCATTCTCTTTTAAAATGCCTAGCAATACATCTTTCATCCTGGTCACTACCACTTTCATTAAACACCTTCCAGATTCTCTTTCGATCCCTTCAAGCACCCACCTTCCATCAACTTTCTTTCCTCTATTATACTTTCTCTTTTCAAATTTACTTTCATCTATTTCAACAATTACACCAGGTCCTCCGATCATTTCATTCGTTTTCATACACACTTTAACACACACCTCACGACAAAAACTCTTCTAATCAGCCACCGCATGACTCGATACTTTCAACTCCTCACAAATATTTTATTTGAAAACTCTTTCACACACATATACATCATTTGCAACAACACACTCACAGGCAATCGACCCTGGGAAAACCAGGAACCCTTTCGAACGCTTCTTTTCACATCATGCTGATCTTTACCTCTCAAATTACCTCTCCATTCACACTTATCACTCACATCCATTCCATCAGTAAGTTTCATTTCCGCACCATATTTACAACATAAATAATTTTTGGAAATTAAACCAACATTCATACACCACATAATAACTTCTTTCTCACCTTTATCACTCAAACGAAATATATCACGCAAATTCATAGCCTGCATTTCAGAGCTCGATTTATTTTGAATATTATAAAAAACGAGTAATTAATAATGCAACTAGTAACTAATAAAATGCCTTGCTAAATTAAAGTGGCAAAATTTTCACATTCACTCGAAAAATTCACGTGAATGAGCAAGCTTTTCCCACATTTGTAGTTGACAATTGATGGATGACCTTTGACCTTTGAAGACCTGACAATTGATGACCTTTATCACTCAAACGAAATATATCTCGCAAATTCATAGCCTGCATCTCAAAGCGCGATTGACGGATGGCATCCTGCGAGACATTATGGGGAGACACCATGAAAATCCGGGGATACATTCACAGAGAAACACATTTGGCGAATAATCACTTTTGGTGAATTTTTGGCGAATAAATTTGGCGATGTAAACAAGAACTAGATTTGGCGACTTTTCGCGCCTCGCGACATAGGACATTGGCAAGATTTCGGGCTCCGCCAGATAAGACCGTAATACTCAGTTTAGCCAAAAACTTTTATTAATTGTTTTAGTCATGCTTTTTTAGATTTTGTGCACTATTATATAATTTAAAATTTTCTAAAATGCGTATTTTTGGAACTTGAGGAATATTCCCGCGTTAAAAAACATGCGCTTAACTTGGCGACGAAAAAAATTCGCAATCATAGCCTTGGGGGAGATATCTTACTAGTTCCCAACCTTTTTCTCCAGTTTTTTCAAACAGTAATTTCATCATTCAGTTATCTAAAATCAAAAGTGCGAGATTCTTCTGAAAGATAACAATATACAATATCATACCATTTGAGTATTCAAATTCGTCTTTTATTGGATTACGTCATTATTGCATCGCAATGCATACGACTGTTTGTCTAAATTTTCGTTTGCGCGTATAGTTTTACTGGCTTTCTATGTGATTTAAGGAGTAAAAATGTTTTGTCTTAGTAAAAGCTTGAAAATTGGTATATTATCACTAGTTGATAATTATTTTTCCTCCCACATCTTTTATATTTTATCTAAGAACTTATTTTACTTAAAGTATTATAAAGAGCAGTTTTATAACATATTGGAATTTTTCTTATTTTACGCTCCAGTTTATTAGAATTTTTTAAAAACCAATTGTATTGAGTTTTTTTATTAGATAATTCTCTCTATTGTGGCAAAGCATCAAAACAGAGATAAGATTATAATTTTCTTTATAATGCATTTGCATTCTTTATAATGCTTTTGCAATTTTTTTTCGTGATGCAAAGTTATAATTTATATATGTTTTTAAAAGAAATTTAAGATTTTGAACTCTTAAATGATTTTGAATGAAAAACATAAGCATGCTTATGTTTAAATAACCCCAGTATTTCAAATTTTTATTTTTCTATGCGAAATTAACTCAATATGCCTTACTCAATATGCTTTATTAAATAATTTATATGAGAATTTAAAACTTATTTTATTTGATTCAGACTTTTAAAATTATTCTTTTTCTGCTATTCATTATTAACATTTGTAATACCAATAAAAGAAAACAGGTTATTGCATGATTATTTTTTTATAAATTAAAAAAATTATGTGTATTTCACATTTATACATAATGTTCTAAGCTCCCAATTATCTATACAAGAAAATCTAATAAAACCAATTCTAAAATGGTTGTTTTTTTTATTAACTAAAACTCTTGATATTTTGGTTAGTTCAAAGTCATTTCTTAAAATGAAAACTTGTACGTAAACTGTCATTTATTAACAGTAGCTAATACAACAGTTCGGTTTACATCAGTTTCATTAGCTCTATTGCCATAGTGTCGTTTAAATAAAATTACATTTCATTTAAATTTATTACAGTATTTGAAACTGAGCTGTAATGATTTAATGTTTAGTGTAAATTGATTTATCCACCTATCTCGCTAAGTAATAATGCAAAGAAAGTATGCTAAAAAGAATTGAAATAGTAAATTTGAGAATTTTTATATTGTTTATCAGAAAACTTATGAATTAAAAATGAATTAATTGTTCTTTTAATTCAATATGAACTAATATTTACGAAATAATAAATTTAAGTATTTAAACTGTGAGTATACTAAAAATACGATGACTACGGTGGTAACAGATCAGTATTTCAAAAATTTTATTCAAAGTGTTGATAAAAAATGTAATTAAAATTCATCACTTTTTTTTAAAAAATATATTAAATTTAGTAACTAGAATCATTATATCATGCAAAAGAAATACGTTCAAAAATGAATGGTTGATTAAAAAATATTAGAGCTCAAATATACTTTAACACACTAAATCTAGACATCAATTTTATTTTAATAATTTATTGTTTTTCAACTGCTTATATCTCTTTAAAAATTATTTCCTAATTTGGTGAAGTCAATTTTATGTCTTTAAATCCACTATTTGTATTGTTTAAGTAAATTATAACTAGGGATATTTTTTCTTTCAAACTAGAGAAATTTATAGCTCTTCTACCAAATGCATAGATAAAATAGCGTATTTAAGAATATTCTTTTAACACGTCAAAAAATTTTGAATTTAAAATGTCATAAATAAAAGAAATGCTTTGTAAAATTTCATTAGAATGAGTTGAGAAAATATACAACTATTGTAACTTTTTCAAAACTTTTAAAGTACCTTTAAATTTAGTTGTTATATTGAAATTTTTTGAATGATTATGACTTATTATACTTATGAGAACAGGTTCGATTGTCCCTTTTAAATTAGATTTATATATTTCTTTCAAAATTTATTAAAATATTATGCCTTTATATAAAGTTGATTTGGTTTAACATGGCTGCAATGAAAGTGAGAATAATATATTAAAATGCAAACTTAAAATTTTCGGACTATCTTTTAAATGTCTTTATAAAATTAACTAAGAAATAAATTTTCAACTATGTCTTATCTTAATAGAATAATATTTTAATCAATATATGTTCCGAATAAGAATACGACTAAAAATCTGAGAAATAGACATAAAAATAGTTTAAAAATAACTTTGCTTTAGTAATGAAATGTTGAACATCTTCCCTAGTGTCATCCTGGTATTTTTTTATAGTTATATTATATATTTTCAGAAAAATCAATCAATTAAATATAAAATATTCTTCTATATTTATATTTTCGAACACACAGTTCAGTTAACTTAAGTAAGTATATTTCTCCTTTGAAGCAATGTATTTTACGTGATGATAAAAATGTGTATATTTATGATAATCTGACATTTTGTATGTATGTAAAATGAATAATCAACTAAAAAATAACTACTCAGTCGAGAAATAGCAAGTATTTAAACCCATCGGGCAGGATATTTAAATAATAATTCTATGGAGCGATAAAAGCCTTTCGAAATGAAGTCTCTTTCTCTGAAAACGTTTCCTTTGTTAATCAAAGCTCGTAACACAAAGAAAAGTAAAAATCGATTTGAAAATGTTTTTATGAAAGTGGTTTTGCAACATATACAATATTGGATTCATTCACCAAAAATATGGTGATGGTTGTAATATTTTTAGATTTGTTACTATATCATTTGCATTTTAAATATTGATATTTGAGTTGAAATTTTTCTACAGTAACCGTGAAAACTATTGAATAAATATTTGCATAAATAATAAATTTCGTTTTTAGTGAATGGCAACAAGAATTATAATGGATTCGTATATTTGTCGATGATTTCAACTATCTGATAGAATTTAGATTCCATGATATTTTAAGAATTATATTTAGAACTTGAAATATTCCTTAAGTAAATCAGTGTAATCTCGTCTTGAATTCTTTAACTATAATATTTTATAATACTATTTGCTTTTTAAATTATTTGAAAATTATCTTTTAATGATATTGAACATTATTGAGTTTCAAGAAAAACAAGGCGAATATATTTTTTTTTTATTTTTTCTAAAAAATAAAAAAAAAGAAAAGAAAGTGGAATAATTGATTTTTTATAATATAAATGTAAATTTTTTTCCAAACATTTGATGAGTTTTTGCCTTTTAAATTTATTTCAGATAATAACAAAAAAATAAATAATAAATAGGCTAACTGATAAACACAAATTTTGAATAATATTATTGTCAGTGCTAAATCAATGATTTGTTATTATTGGTAAACTAATCAATTATTAGTGATACATTAATTATGAATGTTTAATCTTTTAGTCAATAAGTATAATTTTCAATATATTTCTCGCCAAATCTAGAAATTAAAATTAAGAAAACTTGAATTGATGAAAATTAATTACTTTGAATAAAAAACATAATAAAATAGTTGCTTATCTTTTGCTGAAAAGTAATAAAACTAAATTTCTTTATTTTAATATGCTCTATAAATTATAAATATAAAACTAATAAAGAAATTTTTCAAATTTTTTTTTAAAAATGTTTTTATTTGACAATGAATAAATGTAGCAAGAAGGTACATAATGGATAGTAAACATATCCAAAAAAGCTTTGAAAAGAAATTTACTTGTTTTTTTTTTTTAAAGAAAAAATAACGATGCATATTTAAAACTCTAATAATTAATATGATTCTTTTTCTCAACCACTATATATATATTTTGTGTGATGCGAATTTTCGAGGAACAAAAACGTGTTACGGAAATAAAGTTTTAATGCATTCTATGACAGTCACGTAATATTGGCATGCTAAGCGTAAAATCATTTTATTCCCTTTGATGTATTTTTAATATGTTGTTCTTAGGTTTTAGCATTAGAGTTGGAAAAGGAATTAATTAAAAAAAAATTCTAAATTGATTATTTTCGTCTGTGTTTTGTCTTTTTGGAAAAAAGATGGGTTAGAAGAAATGAAAAGGTTTCATATTACAAATTTATGTTATATTAGAGAATTACTGAAGCATATTTCACTAGAATTTATAAAAAAAGCAAAAGGTATACTTTTAAACTTGATATTATGTTCTCATTAATTATACAAGTACTAAATACTCATTGTGGTTTACTGGTAGAACCTCGCTCTTCAGAGCAGAATATTCCGGACTAGATTCCAGCCAATGTTAAACAATGGGAGAATGATGTTGTGTTTCAGCATTCACGTTTGTCGGCGTGGGTGCTGGGGAGTTTTCCACGTTACCTCCTTTTCGAAACGTGAATACGGCTTACTGAGAAAGGTAATTTAAGCAGTGGGTGTTAAAATATCTTACAACGACTTTCTAGTGTTAGGCTGCCAACTACGTGGAGTCAAACGTCAATCATCTTAGATACAAAGGAAATTCCAGCTTAACTTACCAGTAATTGAAATAAAATTGGTATTGATGATGTTGCTACTGCAATTTACTAACACAATATTTAAAAACAGGAAATATTTTTTCAAAAATACAAATTTTAATTGAATATCAGTCAAAATTTAAATGAAACTCAATCATCTAAATACTAAGAAATTTCTATAATTCTTACTTAACTTACTAGTAAGTGAAATAAAATTAGTGTCGATGTGTTGCTACTGCAATTGACTATAACGCAATATTTAGAAACAGTAAATATTTATTAAAAAGTACAAAAATTAATTTGATATAAAAGTATTAAAAAATCTTTCTATTTTTAAGCCTTCATAAGTTTGTTTTCTGCATTAGTATAAGAGTATTCAATAGTAATTCAAAACAATGTTATGTTTAACGATAACTATATAGTAGTACAACGGTAAAGCAATAAAATTGCTTATTTATAATTTTTCTTATCCTGAAATAATTACGAGTAATTTAAATTTTGGATAGTTTGTCTGAATTTATTTACACGCATGATCTAGGTGTATAATGATTATTAATCTAACAACGAAATTTATATATTAATTAAATGAAAATTTATTCAAATAATGTTTAGTAGGCTGAAAATTGAGACAACTTTAATGAGTAATATTATAAATATTTACTGATTCAAATATCTAATGAAATATTGCACTTTTTAGAAAGAATAAATTTTTAAATTTTTACTATAATTTCTCTTAATACATTTATAGGTCTTTGAATTCATACAGTTGAAAAAATATGTATGCAATCAAAAATGTTGAGAATTGGATTTGGAAATCGACTTTAATTAATATATTAACATTGACGAACAAATGATTATAAAATAGAACAAAAATACTTAATTTTAATTCAAAACATCAAAAAGAGTAACTACAATATGGTGTAGTTAGGTAATCTAAGCTATACACCAGCGGATCATACAATCTATTGAATTTCCCATGATCTTAAGCAGTAAAATCTGCTACACACATATCAACTGAACAACCGATTTAATTATAGTTTGATGTAGCTGTACAGTTGTTTTCTTAACATATGCAAACTTGTTTTATTATCACAAATTCTTGCAGAAGAACATTGCATTATTAAAGAGAGGTCATAGAGTCCGCTCAAATGTTACTTTGCTGATTAGTGGTACTTAGAATGATCTGATAGCATAAAAATACCAATGTGTAGCCAAAATATCCTAAACTTATCTAAGAGCCTCAAAGAAGTCGGCAGTAGAGATTTCCTATTGCAGTTCGTAATATTTCTAATCGCCACACTAAGTGTTAAAAATATTGGATTTAGCGCTGATTTTTATGCTCCCACACACATATGGGGCAATCTTCAGTGATGAGAGAAAAACAGAAATTTTTCGCAGATGATCATCTTTTTTTAATAAAATACTATTCAACACAAATCAAATACTTTCCAAATCACAACATCAATTCAAATATTAATAACTATGTTGTGGGATTTGTGGATTGCTTATGTTATGCTGTTATTTTTGATGAGAAAAAATTCTTTAATGGATATCGAAATTTGAGATCAGACTAACTTAGTTACCTGTAGGCGGCAAGACCTAGGCTGCCGGTTGATTATATCTATACTGATCCATTACTGCCATGTGATATCTCCAATTATCAATTTACTTCAAACAAGTTGTTGATAAAGTATGTTCATTAAGCTTTTAAATTTATGGCACGAGCTCTTTCCAAGTCCAACAATTATAGTACCGTATCTTAACCATACATGTGTTGTAATCATCGGCAATGACAGAAAGTGATATTCGTAGTTGACGATTACGTTCTTCTGATCACAGATACTATCCAGCTTGATCTAGATCAATACCAAATCAAGCGATATAGCCTATCTTGAGAAATTAATGGACGGCCATTCCTTGAGGAAGTCGATACTTCAGATATGAACTTCTTCAATGGGTGTGGAAGCTTGTGTCCCGAATCCCAAGTAATCTGTGTTGGGTATACCTGATTTGGGGTGTTCTATATCCCTGAGTTGGCAGTTGACTATGCCCCTATGATCCACTGTGGTGTAATGACAGCACAGCTATCAACTTACTTTAAATAATGTGCCTGATAAGCCTGTTCGATTATTTTGCTTCTGAGAAACTTATAGTATGACACATTTTTAAGTCGGACAACTATTTGTAATACCACTTAGAACTTTTAAAGGCATTTTTTTTATCAAAAAAATACTCTATCCATCTGGTTACAAGTACATGGGGACTGGAAATAAATGAAATTTTTGTTGCGAATGTTCTTTAATATGCTTTAAATGTTTATATTACATATGTGTGGCAGAAACTGTGTCTTCATCTATTCTTGAATTGTTAAAACTTTAAGTAAACGCATTAAGTCACATCGAAATACCAAGATTCTTTTGTAAATATACGTTGCAGTAACATATAAAAAATTTAATCTATAATAATTTATACTTAAGTTTACGATACTGAAATTCAATTCTTAATTAAAAATATATGCTTACGTTTATATAAAATAAAGAAAACTTTATATTAAATGATTCATTAAAACATTATTAATTATTAGTATTGAAAATAAAATTGATATTTGAATATATTCGAAACTGTTATATAATATTATACAAGAAACTGAAATATATTTTATAATTATTTTAAAAAGTTAAAGAAAGAAATAACAAAAAAATATTCATATAATAAGAAAGAGCAATTATAAATATGTCAAAGGAAAAAACTATAATGTAATTTTTTCTTGCAATGTATAATTTGTGACAAACCCTCAGTGATATTAATTAGGTACACATAAAACTGATTATTGTATTATAAAAAGAGGATTAACTATTATTGTACTTCAATATAGTACATAAACATATCTTAAAATCTAAAATAAAAAGTCTTAACTTCTTATATTTTAAGCTCAGTTTTAATTTTTTTTACAAATACTTCTATTTTATGTTTCTTTTAATCAATTTTATTCTTTTATTAAAATTAATAATGTAAAATGATTGTCTAATATGAAAAATTTAATTAACTTATAATTCAGGAATTTCTTGAGAATGTTCCTTCAAAACGTGTAACGATATCAGAAAAGATAGTTCTCTTCTCTCGACAATTTACAAAAAATCAGTTTATTATCTAAAAGATGAGGATTAATTATTATAACAAACCATTTCTAAGTTCCAGATTTAAGGAATTACACTCCCATTGAAATATCATTTTTTTATCGTATTTTCTTATCTGACTAACCATTGCATTAAAAGTAATGAATTATTAGAAGTAAGTTTAAATCTTTTTCATAAATGTTGTTTGTGAACTACGAATATTGAATATCTAAGCTGATCTCAAATACCCACATGCAAAGTCACAAGGAATAAGAATAAAATTGAAAATATATAATTACCAGTGTAGATATTGTTTTTTATGTGAAGAAGAAAAGTTTCAAAAGTTTTTGACCATTTTAATTACAAGATAAAAAAAATAAGTTGAATTATTGATTTGTAATAATGAAGTGATATTGAAAAAAATATTAAATTTTAAAACTTTTATGTTTCGATGTACAATATATTTTTAGTTTCCGCATGAATATTGAATATTTCCTTAACATTAAAATGAAGCTTCTGAAATTATCAATAAAAATGTCTAGTTTTGAGGCACAATTAACGAGTATTAATGAGATTATAAAATCAGTATTATTCACTAAAGTTCAAACCAGGTTATTCATTACTCAGAGAAGTTCGTCTCGGATCAATGAATAAGGTGACATCATTATTCAATGATCAGAGGTTGCCTAAATCGTCAGTGATCAGTGAAAAATTCGTCAGTGATCATAGATGAATCTTTAATTTATAAACAATTATTTTATTTATATTAATTTTACAATTAAAGTATCCATTGATTAGAGAAAGCTTAAAAGAATTTATTCATTGATATGAGATGAACCTTGGTCAGTAAATAACATTACATCATTATTCACTGATCAGATGCTATTTGAAGGAGGTTATTCACTGAGCAGATTCAAATTTGTGATCAATAAATATATGATATCATACTTTGTTGGTCAATGATTGAATTTAGCCAAATCCATATATTATCTTGTTTAACTCGAACAACAATCTTTTAAAACTGATGCTATTTGTAACTGTAACTTTAAAAATCATTTACTTGTCCAAATACTTTAGCATAGCATTATCTGTATACCAATATGGTTTTTTTTCAACGGCGGGCACTTGAGTGATGAACCCTATGCCACAACAAGGCCAGAAACTGCTACTCATTTGTCGTTACTCAGTGAGCACTTGTGAACCAAGTCACGGAGGCGAGTAACGTTGCGCCATACCACCACAAACCCATTTATAGGGTAGGCCACATTCATATATCATCACAGAAGAAAGGACAGAGAAACATAGAGAGAACAGAGAAAGAAAATTACATTCATGCCCGATCCGGGAATCGAGCCCGGGCCCACAGCTAAGGAGTCAGGAGCGCTAACCAATTAGCCATCGTTCGGCTTATATGCCTATATGTATTATATTTAATGTAATACACACACACACACACACACACATATATATATATATATATATATATATATATATATATATATATATATATATATTGCATTATTTTAACACTTTTTTAATCTCTCAATTGTATGCCTCAATGACCTCAATGACATTATGATATTAAAAAAAAACATTATTTTAAAAAACACACAATGGGGAATATTTTGATTTTGAAATTGTGAACCAGTAATTAGAAATCAGCATTTGCGTACAGTGTGGTGAGAGTAACTTTAAAAAATTTGTTTTAGAAAATTTTGTTGAAGGAGAATTTTTTTTATTCTCCTTGAACTCTGGATTAAATAAATTATGTTTTTAGCCAGAGGTAGAATATAATTACATTTTCAATTACTGTTATCATTTTGAAACTTCACTGAATACTTTATCATTGCTTTAACTCTTTTTAATGTGCACTACATACCACTGTGATTCAATTTAGACCAAAGAATAAACTATAGTATTAAAGGTTAAAATAATATAAGGAAAATTTACTGAAAATTTGGATTTATAATATTCATATCTAAAATTATTCCACAAACATGTCTCTTCAATTCTTATTAATCCAATTCGAAAAGTGGGCTAATCAAGAACGTTTTTTTTTTACGTCTATTTTTTAAGAGCTGTCTTTAATTAAAATAATATTCTATCCAACTATGTTCTCTCTCTCTCTGTTGGACGATAGAATACTTTTTCAGTTTTTATTTCCAAGAACTTGAAATAATTGTAGACCACACCCAGAACTTACAACGCTTCTTGTAGTGTCAGGCTATTGATCATACTGTGATATCAACGTGATGATGGCTTAATTCCATCGTATTACTCAAGTCTGAATTAAATGGTAACTTTAATATTTATTTTATCCTAATAAAGGTTAGAAGAGAGAGAGAGAAAGAGACACGAATAGGTTTTAGAGTGTATTAATATCACATAGATAAATTATGATTATCTTAAGCTTTTTAAAGTGGGTACTGTTAATATTTTAAGAAAATGAAAAATTTTAAACGTGATTAGATCTGTTGAAGTAAGTGAAAAAAATTCACATCATCAGATTGTAATGTCATATAGAGGACAACTATATGTTTCACCAGTAATAATGTCTTGCTGACGAACATTTCGTAACAACGTGAACTATTGAAACATATTATCATATAGTGGCCTACACACCAACAAATGTACAAATGTACTTGTCCCAACAAAACTTTGCGAATAAGGAAGAGCATTTTTATAATTATATTCACTCATACATTAATTCATCAGTTTATGTTGTTGTTGTAGTCTTGGGCCAACTCGGCGGGCATTATGGGGTGCGCTGCTCTACTTTTCCAACTGAACCATATTTTGGTATGGAGTCCGATTTCTTCACTTTACACATGCCATAGGTACCCGTTTATACGGTAGTCAACCATTCACACCTCATTCATTCGAGGAAAGGACAGAGACAGGATAGATAGAGAAAAAACATCCATGCCCCAACCGGGATTCAAACTCAGGACCTCCTTATGTGCAGTCAGGCTCGTTGACCACTAGACAAGTTGGGAGGCTCATCATTTTATAAAAACATTATATAATATTTGACATTGCTCAGACATTGCTTATATAATATTAGACATTGCTCAGTAATAAATAATTGAGTTTCTCTTAAAATTTGAGAGAGCTGAAATTTAATAAATTAACATTTGAAATTTATAAATTAAACAATACCCCAATTTTAGAAGAATATTTTATCTTATTTCTTATTTTTATTATTAAACTTAGGAAAGATATATATTTTTCTATAGGAATAATGTATAAAAAATTTTCAGTTGTTGAGAGAAAATATGTTAAAAAAAATTTTACGCTTAAGATTGTAAATTAAAAATACAAACTCTGCTTCATTTAAATTGAATATTTAAAGGAAATCTTGATTATACATTGCATAATAAATATAATTAAATCACTTTGTTTATTAATTTCATCTTTAAAAGGAATAAAAATTGTTCGGATATTAAATATCACCCTTTCAACATTGTGAATCTTTATAAAGTTAATAAATAAGTGTTATGTATGAATTTTACTTAAATTTTAATACTAAAATTAATCAAAATGTGATTTGTTAGTTGAATTTAATTCTAAATTGAAATATGGAAGTTATTCATTAAGCATATTCTGAATAGGAAATAAATTTAATTACATATTTTACGCAAATAAAACTAATCGACTTATTGGTTTGTAAAAATCATTTTTAGATAGTTAAACACACATTGAGTAAGACTCATTTTAATGATGAAATATTAAACTAACCCATAAATAGTAATTAGGTTAAATGAAATTAATTAATTTATTATTTTAGATTTAATACATATAAGGCTTTTCTGGTTTATACAAATAGTAAAATCTTATTACAAAGCACGCTACAAATACCTGATCAGCCTATCTGATTAAAAAGCCACATAAAATAAAGTTCTACTAACTAAAATACTATAAAACTACTGATAATTTAACTAAACTGTTACTAATAACTATAAAATTCTAATGGAACCTATCTTATACTATTAGTTTAACCTCACATGTCAAAAGAAACTGTTCTCGGTGCTGAACAGCAAAGGACGTTATGTCTTGATAAATTGTTAATAGTAAACACAATTGTGGCATCATGTGGATAATATTACTTTAATCAACGTCTAATTCTCTTTATATCTAATTGCGTTTCCTTAAAATGGCTTAAAATCAACCTTGAAATCTTCAAAATGCTATATTTCTTGGAATTACTTCAGAGTCCCCTAAGCTTTGTCTGGCTTCGTGTCTCCTGATAACACACAAAACTTTAGCTTCCGTAAATTAAATTAGTTTTCTAGGTACTTTGCTCGTAATAATTATTAAAAAAATCTTTAACCGATGAAATAATGATACATATAGATATATACAAGTGATACAAGTATCACGACAAAGTTTTGTTTTGTTTCCTTTTCCAGTGAGAGAGAGAGATTGACACCATTAAAGTACCAGTAAATACATTTGCCCAATTTCGTAAAAGCCATTTTTCTCACCAAACGCTTTGAGTTGTCTTTGATGGCAAGGAGAATTTTCTAACTAAATTCCATTAATTATTAATATAGTATTTTGTTATTGTTCTGAATATTTAATGCAATTTTAATTTAAATTTAAAAAAATTATTTAAGTAGTTTCTAAATTTTTTATTTAAAGTATTATTTTGTGGCTTTAATTACTTAATCACATACATACATTACTCTAGAATATTTTTCATCTACAAAACATTCAGTAAAAATGCATAAAAAATATAAATTATAGTAAAACTGTCATTCTTTTAGTAACAAAAATGGAATGATATCTGCAAAAAGTAGAACAATATTAGCAACTAATATATTTCATAAAAATATTTCATCTGTAATATCGCTTGCAACGTCATATTTAAAATAATAAAATTATATTTGTATCTTTAAAAATGGTTGAGCTATAGAACAAATCAATTTAAAAATGAAGCAGGAATTTATTGTTCTAAAAAGGATACATGATAGAAAAAATTCAGAAAATACATCTCTTTATTCATGGAAACATTTTTGTACATGAAGAGTTAAACATATGAATAAAACATGTAAAAAAGATTACATTTCTCGAGTCTATTTTAGAGAATTCTATGCATTTAAATATGAAGGTGAATAAACCTGAAATGTATTCATATTATAATACGGAATAAAATTTAAGAGATTCATTTAAATATATAGATACTAATATATGTTGCAGCTCTCAAACTAGGGTAGATGATCAATAATTTATAGAACTCCACCAAATGCTTCTTATGTTTAACAGAAATCTTTCATACTGTTTCTTCTTATGAAGAAATAATTGCTATTGAAAATATTTTTGAATTATCAATAAAATATCAGCAAACAAAAAATTAGAATTTACAAACAATAAAATTATAATAAATATAATTTTATGAGCGTATGAAGAAACAGTTAGGAATGGATCAAATTTACTGTACGGTCACTCTTGGCACGTTTTTTTGGCGCCAAATTTAGCGAACATTTTTACTGGAAACCCGGCAAACTTGTATTTTGGCAACTCTATTTGCAATTAATCTTTCATGAATATTTACCGATTTAAGTTCATTAATATAAAATTTAATCAAAAAATTTTAGGGATATTATTTTACCATTGATGTTTAAAATCTATAACTCTGCGTCTTTTGTTGATTTTGTAAAATTAGTTGAGCATACTATTAGATTACAATAATGTATGAAATATTTGTCATAATTTCAGCCATTTTTTCTCCCGCCGTTTTTCTAGATCGGAAATTCATCATACGGTCACCCTTGGTGACTTTTTGAAAATTTCTCCTAGGGTGACTGTACGGTAAAAACTTACCGTTTAGATAATTAATCGAGAAAGGCATATTCATTATCATTCATATAAACATTGAAAAACTGAATTTATAACTATGTAATTGTTGCTATAATTATATGAGTAAGAAAGTATTTTTCCCATTTTCAGAGTTATCAAATATTAAAATGAAATATTGTATTAAATATGTTAGCTGAATTTCTTTCAAATTTAAATTAAAAAACTCTTTTTTCATGCAAATCCTTATTAAGTATTTAAAATAATTATTATTTACTTAATATTTTAGATCGCAATGATAAAAATGTTTCATTTACTTTATTCATTGATACATTTTTGTCAAACTCAATTCTTTAAACTTAACCAAAAGATTTAAATTTTTTTTTTTTTTTTTTTTTTTTGGAAAGCATACTTTTTGGAGCTCTATACTAAAATACTTTTAGCTCACATTGAAAATATAACATCAGTTAATAAATTTTTATAAATTGATACAAATATTTTGATAGATTGTGTATAAAATTTGATACAATATTCTCTCGTTGATAGAGTCTTCACCTCTCCAGGAGGAAAGCATGGCAGAATTTATTCACTTACTTTTAACACAGCAGAAACGTTTAACCATCAAATGCATTTATAGGCTCGATTTATGAAGTTGATTGACAAATGATATTATGAGAGTTACTATAAGCTCTTTGCCAGTGAATTGATCGGAATCTCAGGAAAAGCTGATGTTGAAAAAAATCGAATATGATCTTTAGTGACGAATTTCTATCTTAAAGGTCAAAATCTTTTAGATCGTTTCATAAAATCCACGAATCCATTGGAAGCATTTACGGATAGTTCAAACAACCAAGAGAAGGATAATGCTCCAATACCATTTCTTTGGCGAAGGTGCTCTCGTATCTGCTTGTATTGGGGGCATTGAAGTAATATGTGTCTATAGTCTTGACCGCTCCACATGTGCATTTGTATTAGATCATTTAAATCGAGCCAGTAACGCATTTGTTGGAATTTACCTAGTTCTAACCCTAGAAATCTAGACATCTTCCATGCGCTATTTAGGAAGGAGACGATGCTAGTTCCTTATAGATAGCAGGTGAGAAAAACTGTTAGCATGCTTGCTGTACAGCCATTCCTTTAGATAAGAGTTTTTAAAATGAATCTGAGCGTAACGGGCGAGATCATCTGGAGAAATTGATTTGTCAATATACTGTCTGTGGAGTGTAGATTTAGCAATACAGTCAGCTCTTTTCTTGCCGTCTATTCCTGAATGCCCTGGAACCCATACAAAATGAATTCAATTGCAAATTGGCATTGCATTGATAATTGCTGATCTAATTAACTGCATTACTGTAGGAGATTCCTTAGAGATGTGTAATAGAGCTGAGGTACAGGAAAAACTATCAGACAGTATCACATAGTTGTGAGCTTCCGTACAGACTTTTTTCAGTGCTAGTAAAATAGCCAGGCATTCGGCAGTGAAAATTGTATTTTGGGATGCAACCTTTCCAGAAAAGAAGCAATTTTGGGTGTAATTGAAGACTGCTAAACCAAGATCTGATATTTTCTTTGAAGCATCTGTAAAAATTTAAATTGGATTTGTCCAAGTTGTATGATAGTAGTTATTGAAAATTTTTGTTATAATTTCACTAGGAATGTTCTTAGATTGAAATGGGAGATTTGTCAGTGAAAACAGTACGTTGGAAAAGTCCAGAGTCTGAAATCTTGGTGACTTCATTATGTTTATTTCATTAATTTCATGAGAGCTAAGCCAATTTCTGGCACGAAAAACAAGAGGGTGTCCCTTGTTGATATGATTGAATGATAATGATTTCCACAATTTCGCACAAGGAGACTCTGAATCTAAACTAATATTTCGAATATACATTTTTAGGGAAAGCAATTCTTGGTGATATGATAATGGAAGTACACCCACTTCTTGGTATAGAATAGGAATTGGAGTCCATTTTGGGAGCCCAGTAGTGATTCAGAGCCCTGCATGATAAATGACATCTAAAATTTTTTTATCGCTTTTACTTGTAGACAAAAGTAAGTGGCACCCATAGCTGATGCTTCCACAAATGCAGGCATTTACGATATTTAACTGTTGGAAAGTTCTCAAACCTCGTTTTAATCCTACAATAGCTTTTAATGCATTAAGTTTCTTCAGGCACGACTTTTTCTTTTGCAGAAAATGGTATTTAAAATACAAGTTATGGGGAAAATATATTCTAAGAACACGCATGTGTTGCGAAGATTTGATCAGTTGGTTATCAAAGTTCAACTGAATGTCTCCAAAGTCTCTCCTAAACGAGAAGTTTATGAGAGAACATTTGCTTGGATCAGTTGTCAACATCCATTGTTCACACCATTGGCTAAATTTCTGTAGAGCCAATTGCATCTTTTTTCTTAATGTATCAAATGTTAAAGCTGAGCACAAAAGAAACACATCGTCAGCAAAAATTAAACACAGAATCCCTTCCGGAATTGCTTTAAAAACATCTGCCATAAAAATCATAAATAGAAACGGCAATAATACACTTCCCTGTGGAACACCCCTGTAATATTGTAATTTATTTGAAAATATGTTCCTCCATTTCACTCTGAAAAATATGTCTTGTATGTGGTTCATCATCCATTTTGTGACTCTGCCAGTCATATGAGCTTGCGTCTGTTTATAAGATAAACCATCGTGTCAAATAGAATCGTATGATTTGGAAATATCAATCGATACACTAACAATAAATTTCCTTTGTGATCTTGCAGAGATTATATGATGATGTATCATGGATAGAATACTATCACAGCCTCTATAACGTAGAAACCCGTGATAATGAGGATGAAAGAAATTTTCCAATGTTGTATGGTTAAGAAGCCGTTTAATAACCATTCTCTCTACCACTTTACATAAATTGCTAATGAGAGAAATAGGCCTGTAAGATGACATCTCGTTTAAAGGTTTATTAGGTTTAAGAATGGGAACCGCTGTGGTAGATTTCCAGGTGTGCTAGGAATGCTTTCTGAAGACCATGAGTCATTGATAAGAGAGAGAAGACGCTCAAGGGATGAAGAAGATAAACCATTAAGCATTTTATTTGACATGTGATCGAGACCAACCGCTGAGTGTTTTTAATAATAACACCCTTAATCTCTGCTAATGTAAAATCCATATTATATTGATAGAAAATCTCTAAGTTTAAGTCTATGGGAATTCTTACCGAAATAGGAGGTCTTGAAAAGTAATTTACAAGAAGGTTATCCTGTTCCTGGGAATCCGAGATGAATGTGTTACCAACTTTGAACAATAAGTGAGAAGTGGAAGAAGTAGAAGATCTACTAGAAATTTTTGCCTAAGTATGTGAAAAATATCTTTAGATGAACAGGCATAATTAATCAAATCATCCCAATACTAACGGCTACGAAATACAATAAGTTGATGGAGCTGAGCTTCTATTTGCTTATACTTGATCAAAATATTCTTATTGAAAGACCTTTTTGCCTATCTTCATAATCGTCTCTTCTTACCCAAAAGGAAACTACATCTTAAAGATCACCAAGGAGGATATGATTTCTGCTTAAAAACCTGCCATTTAAGATTATTGCGTATTTCTTCATTACAAAGGCTATACAAATGCTGAAAAGAACTGACACCAGAAGATGAAATCTGATTAAGAGAAGAGAGACATCTAGACCATAAGATACGGGCCCGATAGTATTGGGATTTATTTTCCGAAGATTATTAAAAAATAAATAGAAGTATGCGTTGGAAGATGATCATTTCTATATATGTCTGGATGAATTTGGTGAGAGCAGAGACTAAAAATATCAGTGGAAACTAAGCAATAGTCTAGAAGGGATGGTAGCTGACTATAACCAAAATGAGTAGGAGTGTCGTCATTTAGAATACATATGTTATCCTCTATCAGCCAATTTAGAATTTCTTTGGATTGCGGTGAGTTAGAATAGCTGCCTAAGGAAGTACATTTAATATTGAAATCCCCAACGATGACAAAGGGAGGTTCTACTGCTTGAAGGACGTTTTGAATCCATTGAATAGAGAAATTATCTGGGTTAATATACATATTAATTAAGAGAGGTTTGTTTTACCAATAGAGATTTGTATAGCAAGAACTTCTCTCCCGTCTGACAAATTTCCAGGTATTGAGATCATTCGAGCGGGAAGAAATTTATCGACACCCAAATTCAGACCACCTCCTCTTCCATCAGGTTTATCAGATCTAAATATGATATTATTTGATAAGCTAAAGTATTTACTGCTCTTTAGAAAAGATTCTTGTATTGCAATCACATTTGCATTGGCAAAAAACTTGAGTTTTAGAAAATGGCGTTTGTTGAGAATGCTGCGAGAGTTCCATGAAATCAGAGAAAACATGCTTTAAAATCAGTAAAAGTTTTTAAATATTTCTAACTTTATTATATTTTGCCGAACTGATATTTAGTGAATCTGATATAGTTCTTCCACTATATCACTTCCTGGTATGAGAATTTCACTTACTTTATTAGAACTTTCATTTTTGTTAGAAGCTGAATGATGCAATTTCAAATTTCAAATTTCACCTTATCTGATGATTTGATTTTTTTTCTTTTATTTTTTTTGTATTTGCATTATTACGACTAGTTTTACGACGTGGTGAAGTGGATAATTCCCGCGAAGTCATCTGGGATTTGGCTATCTTTTGAATAGTCATCATAACTTTTGAGAACATTTCATCTTGTTTATTAGATAGGATTATCAATTTTTCTTCAAATATCTTGCTTAATTCTTGAAAAGTTGCCTTTACAGTAGTCTGAACTCTGTGGTTTATTAAACTTTCTATTTCTTTACGTGATAAGGATGGTTCAGTTGCCTTAGTTTTTGCCGCATTGGCATATCTAGGAGAATTTTTATTTGACTGATATTGTCACCGAGCTTCTGTGTAAGTTAGGTGATTTTTGCATTTAAAGTTAAGAACCTCTTTTCTTCTAAACTGACTGGGCAATTTATAAAATCAGCTGAAAGTGAATCTTTGTAATTACAACAAATTGGTACTGATATCTGACACAACTGATCAACATGAGATACACCACATTGGCAACATTTTGGTGTAGTGATTTGACATTTTTGAGGAGAATGTGTACACTTAAAACATTTTGGACACAGTCTTGGATTATCAATGAATTCATAGATTTTTACCACTGAGAAAAATAAAGTAATCTCTGCAGGCAAATTATGTCCATACACATTTACTAATACAGTTTCAGTTAGTTCAGGAGAATTTTTCTTTGTAAATCTTCGAGTACTTTTTACATTAAGATTATTTAGGGAAATTTCTTCTGCTAGGCTTACCAATGATAAGTCCACAGGATCTCTCTATCTTTTAGTTATGAAGTCTTAGTGAATAAAAGGTTTTACTGGTACATTTAAAATACTGTTTATTTTACATATCTCCAAAGCTGTTTTAACCTTATTGGTTTTTATAAGTAATTTTCCTAATCTAGTATTGCGAACTTCGATAATACCACTACAATGCTCGACTAAATGAAGTAATTTGGATTTTAATGCGACTGGTTTTTTTGGAATACTATTAAAATTACATGATGAAATAATGTAGTAAAATTGCTTAATCTGTTATCAGCAGTCAACTGAATTTGACAGTCAATATTATCTTCATAAATTAAATTCTTTGCATCACTTATTTTTGGAAAGGGATTAACTTCTTCGTACTGAAAACTTGAAACTTCGTCCATCATTCTTCCATCGTCGTCCGGAAAATGAAATAGATCATTTAGAAAACTTTTGTAGCACTAAAAATATTATTTTTTAAGTCTTGAAAAAGACTATTTCGTTTAAACCTTTATTTGATAATTAGTTCAACTTCCACACTAATCTTACACAAATAAAACACTTGAACGTACAAAGACCTAACAACATCAAAAGAGTTCTTCTTTCCCAGAAAAATCCAAAGTTTCAGTAGTATTTGCACATTCAGGTGACATTATCCAAATTCATAATCTTTCATTCACTTCACACGAGTGAACAGACATCAGATACTCAGATATTTCACGAAGTCAGTTTCTCTTAGTTTAGTTGTCTCTTATTAGATCAATGAAATTCAAATTAAGTCAATTCTTTTCGATTATTTTTCATACTAATTACGGTACAGAAAACATTGTATATGTCACTAATAGGAAAATTTTACTTCAATTTCTTGAAATTTGATTCGTGCTCATGCTTTTCTACATTTATACAATATACTAAACGCATTAGGACTTGTAATTTTATCTATGGTTATATATAATATCTATATAATTTTGTTGTTTGCTTAAGTCAAAGATTACATGTTTTTTATCACCCTAGAAATTTAAACAATTTGCAATATTAAATAAAAATTTACGAAACGTTACTTTTTGGGAAAAAAAGACAAACATTGATATGATGGAAGTTTTGACGTAATATCATTATACTGTAACATAATCAAGGCCCAATCTCTAAAATGGAATGTAAAATATTTCAGATGTTATATCTATACGTTTAAAATTAATTCGCTTTAATCAATTCGAATTCATCTCGCAGCTAATATTTAATGAGTAAGCAGAATGCTTTATAATGGAGAATGGCCATAAATTATAATTTAATTTCAAAACTGTTAAATAACAGTGATCTACCGGACAATTTAAGGATTTTAAACCATTTAATACATTTTACTATGTAGCAGTTTTATATTGATATTTACAAGTGCAATATTTGACAATTTTGTTGTTCAGTAGATTTTGACCTATTATTTAATCAAAGCAGTGGTATTTCAACTAATGAAACATGAATAAGAATACATATTTAATTCAAAACAATAGAACATCTGATATCATGCTTTGTTGACGTTATTGTCATTTTTTATTAAAAAAATAATTTTTTGGCATGAATTTAATAAAGCATTGTTTTACTCAAGCTGAATGTTGGACAATTTGTTCTTTCTTAATGCAATTATAAGTCACATAATCAATACATATTTTAAGTCACAGTTGTTTGCATAGTTTTTTAATCATTATTTAAAAAAATTTGAAAAGCTCTTTCTTTTTAATATTTCTTTTCAATAATTTAAGGGTATATTCTATCATCTGAAGTGATAATATTCTTTAATAGGATCCTAATTTGTTAATATTTTATATAAAAAGGTTAACTTTATAATGATTGGATAAAAGTATACCATCTCATAATAATTTAATTTTTCATAGAAATTTAATTTTCATTGAGCATAATAGGATTCTAATTTGTTATTATTTTTATATAAAAAGGTTAACTTTCTAAAGATTGGATAAAAATATTCCTTCTCATAGTAATTAGTCTAAGTTTATAAGTAATTATAAGTAAATGCTTATAGTAATTAGTCTATGATAATCTCAAAGTTTAATTTTTTTACTTATGGAGTATACATACTTTTCCAAAATATTCAATATGATTCATTGTTTTCTTCAGATACTGTTTAAAATTTGTATTTTTATCAGTTGTCGAAATCAACTGCATCTTATACGCATTAACCTCAAATAAAAAATAGGAGTGAAATAATTATAACCATTTTTAAATATAACAATGTTTGCTTTTTCAATGAGTATTTTGAGCCGATGTTAAATGACAATTTTCTTCTTTAATTTTATACTAAACACTTTATGTAATTAATCAGTAGATTGATATATCTTATGGATAATAATTGAAGCAATATGTCAAAAAGTTTTCAAATTCTTCTGAATTTCGACAGTTATATATCTTTTCTTTTTTTCGATTTCAATCACTATTTGTGTTGAACGTAAGCCCTTATCCACTTTCAAATGAACTACCTTCAATGCAAAAATGTGTTTAAAACGAAATAATAACTTCATATACATTATTTTTTTGATAATTTTATATAAAAAAACAAATTTCTACTGGTTGTTGAAAAACTAATTTATAATTACAAAAAAAAAAAATTTAAAATAATACTAAGTTTATAATTATAAAAATAAGTGCACTTATAGCCAATGTAATTTTATATGAAAATGTACAGTAACAACAGTTGCAACAGTTTGAAGTATGTAAATATGATGAAAAACAGTCAGAATTGTAACCGGATATTTTTAGAATCAAATGATTAATTAAATATGCTGTGCCTTTTACTAATACAGTTTCCTGACAAGTCTTCGTACTGATAATGTGAATTTTGAACCAATATTCTTGGAAAAAAAGTGAAGGGTTATATAATGCAATAGTTCTTTTTGTGAAATCTTTGACATGCTGTATTGGTTTCACACACACACACACACACACACACACACACACACACACACACACACACACACACACACACACACACACACACACACACACACACACACACACACACACACACACACACACACACACACACACACACACACACACACACACACAACAATATAAGTTAATTTATTATCTTATCACATGTAAGAACTTACGAATGATTACGAATTTATATTGACTGAAATGTGTTTTTTATAGGGTTGGTTAACGATAAGAAACCAAAACTCAAAATAGTCTGACTTATTACTACAATGGAATCATCTTCATCTTTATGCCATTTTTCATTATTTTATTGTCATATGAATGAAATGCCCAGAGGAGTGGACATCCATTGAGATCGATTTTTCGTAAAGATTCTGCACCAGAAAAGATAAAAAAATTTCTTGTTAAAGAAATGTGAAGAGAATTTTTGGTTTCCTCTTCAAGAAGATTTCATAAGCAAGAACTTTATTCTAAATCTCATTTCATTAGAATAAAAAAAGCATTTGATAAAAATCATTCCCAAATATCATTTTAAAATCAACATTATTGAAAAATAATTTTTCGAGGTGATATTTGAGGATCCTATTTTTCTATTTTAAAAGAAGATAAATATGATTAACAGGATATTTTTTCCATAGACAATATAGGAAAATGCTTGGAGCTGTTTAAAAGGAATACAGATTATTCTCAACAAAATATTTTTAGAGAACTATTTATGACATATTTGTTCCAAACTCAACTTAAATTACTTTGACTCTTCTTATCATATGGTATTTAATGTCAAGCACTCATCGAAGCCTTGCAAATATGGCACTTGGTTGATTAGCAAACGCTGGTAGTATCTGTCGTTTCGAGTAGTCGCCACAATCAGGACGCTATTATCTACTATCATTAAAACACAATTTTGAACATTTTGAAATTTTAAGATCCAATTTTAAACTTTATTTTTACTTTTTTAACAATTGCAGAAATTTATTCTATACTTAATTGATCTGCATTCGTCTTCAAAAAAGTAGATTTCTATTATAAATTAAAAAAAAAAAATCTTTCACGTTTCTTCAAAATATTTTCCTTAAATTTGGTGAACATTCATTTAAAGACCCATAGTGTAAAGACAGCCATTAATATTCTCTAAAACAATTACAAGATAATTTTTAAATAATATTCCTATAAGAATAATTGAGAAAAAATGAAATTAAAAGCAGTTTTCGAGCATCATTGTAGTTGATTTAACAAAGAATATATTCTGGGTATCAAAATTTTAATTAACATGCATAAACAAGTTTATCCATTTTTCAAAATTAAATATTATGTGTTTTAAATTTTTTATCTTAAAAGAAACTTTAAAAAAATATTTATTTGAACTTAATAAATAATAATACACATTTTCTCTAATTCATAATTTTCACAAAGAAAATTATTCTGATATAAATGAAAAACAAATACTTTATCCTATCGGAAAATATTCAAGAGAAAAATTTTATGTTTACTTAGAAACATGCTCACATATCAACCAGTAATAGAATAGGAAAATAGAAATACTTGTCTAGCTACATTCTTTCAAAACGACAAATCAATAAGAATATAACAAACGCTTAACCCGCTCGTAGTCCCTAATAAATTCTATCACGAACATTTTACTTCAAATATGGAATAAGCAATCATTCTACGTATCATAACCATAAAGAGATAGTCATATGGCTATTTTCCCACGTTTAAAAAATACCGATTATACATTTTATTTCATATTTCTTAAATATTTATCATTTTTGAACTTTTAATGGATAACTTGACATATTTTTATGAGACTAATACTAGGTAATAGGTAATATTTTGGCAACACTATTAAAAATCGTACAGTTAAATGTACTTGTGCCATTTCTAAATATTAACATCAATATTCCCAGGTTATAAGCGATTTATGTAAGTAATGGCTTATAACCAGTTTTTGCATTTTGTAATTCAGTGGCATTTTGAGTAGTAGATGCTAAATTAATGAATGAAGGAGAAATTTGAAGCACGTTATCTGCTGTATAAAATTGGCTTATTAAAAAGCTCTCTGAGTGATTTTAATGATTCTTTGCGTAGGATAATCTTACATTATTCTGACCGCTTTCAGAGAACACTTTGGAACAAATGAAATAACCTTTTCTTATCGGCATAAATGAAATCTTTGTATGCCAAAATTTTGTCCGTAGTTGAAGTGACTCCAAAAATAAGAAATAGAAAAAAAAGTTCCATTAGAATGTTACTTTCTGGCTAATTTAAAACATAGTTTTTGTTTTTCATTTTTGATTATAGCATTTGGAACTAACTTAAACCATAATGAATATTGATCTGAACTCACGAAAAAGTTGCCTTTGCAGCAATGTAATAAATTTAATCGTAATAAAACCATTCTAGAATTTTTCATTCTTTAAGAATACATGCGTTCGGTGCTTCTTCCCCTATTCAACCTATCGCAATGTGGAGATACAAGTAGGTAGAAATAAATATGTACAAATTTGGACCTCCTTCTTTATACAATTTTACTATGTAATTTTTTTTAAATGATGTTTGCTGTTTTTATCTGATTTTTGTAATTGTATTGCATTTACTTACTGTAGTGAACTTTTTTTTGAATTTATCAATTTGCTCCCAATAGTAAATATATTGGAACTTTAATGAAAGGAGTCTCAAATTCATTATTCAATCGATTCAAAATTAAAAGAAAATCTCAAAAATTCAACATCTTATTCAATTTTAAATTGAAGCATACAATAATATTCTTATTTAACTTTAAATATATTTTTAAATTAAAATATTAATTGCAACAATATAATCATAACAATGGAAATCACTGCAAGACCTTAAGGTATTTAATATGATTACTTCAAACATTTCAAAAGCGTTTCTCCCAAATTTCACCATATATATATATATATTACAGGAGGAGTTGTAATGATGTATTGATATCTTTTGATATTAGAATAAAAGATGATGCCAAATGTTTTTTCTTAATATTTTTAAGATACATTTTTGCGTGACGAAATACAGTTATAAATATCTTCTAATTATAATATACATTTTATTTCCACTCATTGTTTGTTTTATACAATTAACCGTAATTTCTTTCTTTTACGATGTTGTTAGAAAAATATTTTGTAATAAATTTAATCGCAAATTGCTTATTTTTTGATGTTGTGTCTTAGAATTACTTTAAAAAAAACTGAATTTTGTTTGCTGTGCTCAATACCCTTTTTATCTATTGTAGATGAAGTATTTTTCTGCTACTAAGCACTCTATTATGAGATTAATAATTTACATAACTAAATAACTTCGAATTTCATTTAGCTTGTATTACTAGAAGTTTTCAACCAAATTTCATTATTTAATTTAAAAAAAATTCAAGAGAACCTATTATTTCCACTTTTTGAGAGAACTTTTTGAGCCCTTATAATTTGCTCTCAATGGATCAGGTGTCAATCAGGAAATAGTTATTCTGAGCTTGACATCGTATCTCAAGCTCAGAATAACTCTTCCCCTAACAATATAACTGCCTACTAACTCCTGAAATTTCTCTTTAATTTAATCAAAACTGGCTACACACAGCTGACACTTGTGTCGGGTGAACAACGCCAAATCTCTTTTTTTATTCTCAAAGATCTGAGATAGAAGGGTGGACCACACCCGACAACTCCCATCGCCGATTAAAGCGCCTGGTGATTGATCAAGTCAGAATAACCAGGCGACGATAGCTCAATTCCGATGAGAAACTCAGATCGTTATCTGGGATGGATCAGTTGGTCCTCCAAACTGTGTTACTCTAATTACAATTCTAGGGTAGGCGAATAGATCCATTCGCTCTAAGTACGTCATTTTAAACGGAGTCGAGTCGTTTGAATTATTTAAGCATTCAACGAGAGATGGTGAAAAGGCACGAGGGCTCCCCAGTGATATGATGTTGTTAATGATGTTGTAAATTTTAGAAGTAGTCGGCATGATACTCGCAGACTGATAAATAATTTAAATATTGATTTAAAAACTTTACTTAGTGCCTGAAAATACAATTCTGTGATAAAATTTTCAGGGAAAATATTGCGAATATTTCAGAACATTATTTAAAACTTCATGTGTTGAAGTAAGCTTTAGGCATAAATTTTCGATTATTTTCTGTAAACTTTTAAATTTACTGTAATTTAAAAAGAATATTATTGTAATTTAAATATAATAGTATAGCAATAAATGAACAACAAAGAACAGCATGACGGAGTCATCACTCAAGATAAATTTTCGAAGCTCTGATATATTATGTATTTAAATGAAATTGAAATGAAATAACTAATTCAAAATTTCATAGAAATAAGAACAAATGTTTCAAGAGTTTTCCTCTGCAATTATTGGTGTTTGTCTTTTTTGAGCATAATAAAATATTTAATGAAAGAAAATTTGGATGATTTAAAATTTCAAATTGCATACATTTTGTAATTTTGATTAGTCAAATCAGGAAATATAATTGTCAATGTAAATATAAAAAATCAGGTATCTGACAAATTATAAAGTACACAAAACTACCAAATATGTCGACTCATTTAATTTTTGCACATAATAGTAGCAAAATAAATATCTCAGATAATCTTACAAACAAAACTGTTTGATTTATAAAGTTACGATTTAATTGTATGAATTTTTATCATGATGATTTTTAATATAGCATCTTTCTACAAAAAGGAGAACAATTGTTATTAGACTGGAACAAATTCAATTTATTGCATTTAATTAAAAATAGACTTACTATTTTAAATTTGGAACACTTCAAATTTCAAATTAAGCATACTATGATAAAAGTGAAAAAAATTTTATAGAATTCCATCTTTAATTTAAAAAATAATTAAAGAATGATATTATGTTTGGGCATTTTTTACTCTCTCTCTCTCTCTCTCTATCAGATAATATATTTCGGAATATATCCAATACCATGTTTTTTATGTTAACATTGTTTAATTTTCTGTTTCTATAAATATTAAATTGTATCAAAATAAGATTTCTGTGAAATTTCCCAATAAATAATTCATTGCATTTATCAATATGATAAGATCTAAAATTATTTTTTTATCATTCTCTTAGAATTTTATCCCATATATATATATATATATATATATATATATATATATATATATATATATATATATATATATATCTATATACATATATATATATATACATAGATATTTAGAATATATTTTAAGACCCGTCTTATTAAGATCTAATTAGCTTAACTTGACATTTGAGTATATACTTTTTAATGAATCATTGTAGCAAAAACACTTATGAATTGGAATTCTACTGTAAGATTAAGATAAAATAATTGTGTATATATATATATATATATATATATGAAGGCTATATAAAGATAACATAATTATTTAATAATATTTTCATGCATGCGGGAATAATATGATAAAATAAAAATATCAAAGGCGACAGAAAATGCAGGACCTGCAGCTTAAATCAGAAGAAAATACTGGGAAATTTTGAAAATGAAAATGAAATAAAATGCCTGAATTAATTTCAGAAATACACACCATTAAATATAATAACAGCAATTTTTTGAAAAAAAAAACTACTCAATTTATTTTTTAAATTTCTTAAACATTCAACACTTTGATTTCTGCATACTTTTATCTTTTAATATTTGTGAAAAAGCGATAAAAATATTAAACTTAGATCCAACTCTTGGTTATTTGTTAGTGATATATTTGATAATTTTCATGCGTAATTTATGGGAAGAAAAAAATCATATTTTCTTCCCCATCAATGACCCCTAAAACATGAAAAAGCTTTCGAAATGAGTGATCTAAAAAAGAAAGATTTTTTTTTCCTTTTCTTCCATTTGGTGGTCCTTCCGGTATGGCAGTAAAATAGTATTTGTTGTTTGACACGAAGGGTATATTTACTATTTTCATATTTATTTGAAATTTTTCATAACTCTAATTTCTAAAATGTTTGTTTGACGTTTTAAGCATATTTAGCCTAATAATTATTTTAAATAAATAATTTTAATGTTTAAATAAATTTTATTGTAAAATTGCATCTTCACTGATGTTTCCCTACTGAGCATTTCCCCATTTCTTTATGCAAGATTATAAGCTGTGCTAACTCTATTCAAGAGTTATATTTACTTGAAATTTGACATAGAATTCATTTATTTTAAAGCAATCTGAAATATATTTTTTCCTGTTATTTCATAAAATCTATCATAATTTTATGTTTGTTGTTTTTTTTATAAATTAACCCTTTTTTTTACGTTAATTTACTTATTTATAAAATTATTTTTGTTTTGTGTATTTTAATTATAAAAATATGAAACAAAGGTTAAGCAATAGCAAATTATATGTGAAACAATTTGGTGTGGCAAGTATACCTTGTAGATTTCTTACATTATTTTTAAAAATTCCCAAAGCTGCTACAAAAGTATTTTCGGTATTAAAATTTTAAATATTAATGAGAATGTAAAGAATTTTTAAAATTTCTGTAATTGCCTTTCTGTTTTTGTTACCCTGTATATACATGTCATCATGTAGCTCATTGTTACTTTTTTTTTTCTAAATCACGAGTAGAAACTTTTAGCATTGAAATCAGCTCGCTTCAAACCACAAAATCTCAAAAACTCATTATTCTCGAAAACACGGAACTTTTCCCAATGATGATTAAAGTTTAAAAGCGAAACAGCTTCTATATTGGGGGGACTTAGATTAAGTCAGAGTCCCAGAAGTACGGTGGGGGAACTTACCCTCCGAAGAATAGTTCCAAAACTCGTTCGATCTAGTCGAAAAATTTCAACTCTGTACCCCAGGAGGGATTCTTTTCTAAAAATCTAATTCCTTTCAAAAAGGAAATCCGTGGACTATCGCCCAGAAGAAGGCTTGGTCCATCTCCCTGGGGGCATCGAGAGCGGGAATCTGGATGGAAGAGATTTACAAGAAAAGGAACTCTAGTACGAGGGACTCGGCAATTATCGAGTACCGTAGTCCTTGCAATAAAGCTGCATTAAAGAAAGTGGATCAGTGCATTAATGTTTCAAAGAAAGACGTGATTTCATAAACATCGGGTAGTAACACCATTTATTTTTCCATGTTTACAAGACATTTCTCAGGAGTTGATGATTTTTATCTAAAAATATGAGATAAAGAAAATAGTACGTTAAGACTGGGTTAAAAAGTAGAAGATATGTGTGTGCGCGAGCACGTGTAAAATTGTTTTCCCACAAATTCTCAATTTTTTTAGGAGACTATCAATTATTAAACTGTAAAATTCTAAAATTATTTTTTTTTTACTTTATGTGAATAATTGTATTTTAGTATCACAAAAATGTCACATTTTCAAATAATTAAAATAATAATAATTAAAAAGTAATTATTGATGGAGAGCATTACTCTTAATTTATTAAAATGTTGTTTTTTTTAATCTAATAACAGACTATAAAGGTGACTACTTTAAATTAGTGTCTTAATAAAACATTAATATTAGATAAAGTTATTCAAATGATAATAGAACTTAAATGATCTGATTTCACAAATTTTTAAATAAAACTCAAAATTTTCTAAACATAAGTTATACAAATAAGCAGACCTCATATTTTAATTTCGAATTTTATCTGAAATAGTTATAGTCTACTCTTTTGAATATCCTATTAGGTTAGCTGCAGTTAAGCATCTTTCTCATTTGTACTAAGGAGTAATTTTACAAGAAATGATATTAGAACATAATTTACAAAATGTCAGAAACACACAACTTTTAAAAATGTTTCATATAAATATGTATTTTATCCACAACAATGCATTTCTTTCATTTATTGAAAAGACATATCAGGCCAGATACGAAGAACGCCTTCGATTCGTAAAACCTATGATTTATAAATGAATTGCAGAATTTTCTGATTAAAAATGGTTTTTTTAACAACGATTTTAAAATGGTTTAAGAATATAAGCCTGAATATATAAAATCTGGTAAAGAAGACAGATATGCTACTGCCATTCCATCATAATTTAGAAATGGCTCTAAAACTATGCAAGTGGCCTTGTACAAAATTAAGAATATATTTTGGAATCCATCGGTACTGGATCTGTATTTTACGGTTTCAGAATTTCTCATGTTTTCTCACTCACAGATTTTGAGGAACATTATAAAAAATAAATTAATATGCATTAAAAGTTTAATATATTATTTAGTAAGTTGTAATTTAAATATATAAAGATATTTCGATAAACAATAAGCAATTTCATTCTTGGTTGTATACTTAATTTAAGTACATGTTTTGCTTTTTCATTTGTATTCCGTCATAGAGTAATGAACATTTTCAACTGCTAAAAATTATTCACTTTTCATTACCATTAATAGTGCATTTATATTATTAAAGCCGATATCATTTTTTGTTGAGTGTTCGCTGATGTGCTCCATTAACTTCAGGTATTTTTGTCAATACGTGTGAAATCCAATTGCTCTTTTTACACCTTCAGTAGTCACCACACTTGACCAAACAAATAGACTATTACCCATGAATGCTATTACTACTCATGGAGAATGCAGTGCTTTAAATTTTTGTAGCTTTAGATTCCTATATTCGATAGAATTGTCTCATATAATTGTTTGAGAATAGAAAAAAATTCTATTAATGCAACATAATAAAGAGCTTAAATCTAATTACTTCGATATTCGCCCCGATTCTTGAACTTTCCCATTTAATTAGACAGAAGATAAACCATAATTGTTTTACTTAAATTAAGGAATGAATGAAGTACGTTTTATCTGTGGGAACATTATTAACGCAGACAATTTACTTGTATAGCAATGGAAGAGTGATAGTAAAGCTGCATTATTTTAATGGTTCAGTTTAAGCTTTAAGTAGTTTTGTATTAGCTTAAAGTAACGGTGTGTATAGCTTCTGATTGATTCAGCTGATTTTAATAGACAATTTTTTTCGAGGAAATCGGAAGAACTAACTTAATAAGCATTTCTGTAGCGGACGAATATGTGTGTGTGTGTGTGTGTCTGTGTATACAAAATTGTATAATTCCATAGCAGCAATTGCAACATGTGATGAATGTAATTATATTTATGGAAAACAGGACATTGCAGCATTATGTACCTACATATTCAATGTCAGTTGGGTTCACAATTAGAAAAGATTGCACCAATCAGACATTGCTTACCATACATAACAGATGTACGGCTTTCATAACTCTTGACTCATTGCTTTATGACTTTCGATTGTAAAAATCTCTAAAGCTAAAAGTGTATTAAATCAATTGTTCATTGAAGATAGTGTGAAAGGTTATCTGCTTATCTTAGTGTGAAAGTACGTTTGCTAAGTTCAAAAGAGTCATTTATAATTATTTTGAACAATGCGTGTTCCTCCATTTCATTGAATTTCTAAACCAATAACAATTTATAAACCATCATTAAATTCTAGGAGTTTGATGATCTGCAAGCGGTTTTTCAAGGATAAATGATTTGCCAATTAGGTAAGAAAATATATCATTATTTAATTGCCCTTAGAGGTTTTTGAATATTTTGTTTTATTATACAAATTCTAGCTTTTTTTCCATCAGTTAAAAACTAAAAACCCACTTTTTTATCTTTATATTAGTGCAAGTTTTTCTCATTTATTTCTTATTACTGTAGAACGTTTCATTAATAGAAAAACTTATTTTTCTGTAGTATTTTATTTTCTGAATCATTTATTTTTGAAATCATTCAAGTTTTTGGATCAGCTTGTATATTAAAATACATACATTTGCTCATACATACCTAGAACTCATACTAAAATTTACTTGAAATTAACCTCATTTGTAAAGCATTCCTTAATTCACATAAATTATAAGTCATATACAAAATATATTGCAGCAAATATACGCAATTTATTTAAATGTATATCTACAAACATATAAGCAAAGTATAAGAAATCCTTTCAGATACTATTTGGTATAATGCAAAAAAGTATTTTCAAACAGTTATAATCTCTTAATACTAAAATGGAAATAAATCACTTCTTTACCAACGACTGAAAAAACTCCAAGAAATCAATTAATCAAGTGCTCAGAGACGAATGTCAAGTTTTCATGCTATCGATCTTAGACTCAATCGATAAATTTAAGGCTTAGGTAAAAGAAACAATAACATAATGGAAAATACTATACATTATTTATTTACCATGAGAAACAAATATTTGCTGTATCATGTTTTGTGGAACAATATGCACATTTATCTTTAAAGGTATAAAACTAATCTAAAATACAACTCATCTATCTACCTATATTTACACATTTATGTACTATAAGAAAAATGGATGTTGCATATAAAATATTAATGCTTAAATAGTTATTCATTATAAAATCCAAAAGTTTTCTTAAAAAGTATAAATATTGGTTAATTAAATTTTGAATGTAATTTTAACTATATTATTTGTAATTAATTTTTTGTGCTCAGTTATTTAAGTGTACTTCACCGTTATAAAATGAATTTAAATTCAGATGACATTATTTTTAGGGCCAATAAAAATCAAAGCTGCACTCAATGTAAAACTCCTCAAATAATTTGGCGATAAATCTTCCGTTGAGGACATTTATTGTTTTGAAAAATGTAAGAGACGAATTCTTTGTAATTTCCTGAATAAAGAAAATATAACAGAATTGCTAAGCCAGCATTAATAATACTAGTACAATTCTTATATAATATAAAAGCTTAAATGATGAAGTGCTTTCAGGATGTTTTTAAAGCTTCAAATTCCTTCAAAATCAAAGAATGAATTTGAAAATATTCAGAAAAAATAAAGATTAAGTATTTTCAAATCAAAAACATTTCTAAACTTAATTTACGTGGCTCATTAAGTGTTAAATATGTTTTTCGCAATAACTATTCCTTATTTTTAACAAATCGCTTAAAATAAAGAGCAGTTATTGTGAAAAGTTTGCAACAATGCCGAACAGGCATCAATATTGTATAATACAGCTATTAACAATTCTATATATTAGTTTATGCTAACTGTATGTTAAATATTGTAGGACAACTAATATTACTGACACCTAAGTGAAATGTTTCATATATTGCGTATTCATGACAATTTATCTTGGGTGCAATGACAATTTATCTTGGTTCAATAAATGGATGTGAGTCTTGATATTAATATTCCCAGTTTAAACTTAAGAAATTCTTTTAGTAATATGAAATCTATAAATGAAAATATTGCTTTAATTATATGGCACATAAAAGTTGTTGATAGTTTGCTTTATAGTATTGTTGTTTATTAATAGCTTGTAGCAATTTTAAACATAAAAGATAGAAATGTTTTATGAAAAAAAAAATAGTTGAAATTATTGTTTCATAATTTAATATTTAGGTTTTTGCTGGAGTGTAGTTTATGATTTCATTCATTCCATAATTTTTAGATATTTGAAATTACAACCCTGTAATTTTAATAGATATTTTTATTATAATAAAGTCATAAATAAAATCTTAGTATAAAAAAATGTATTTTAATAAATATTCTTAGAAACAAAATTCTGCTGCGGAAAATGCTTATAAAATGTGTTAAAATTTTACGCCGGTAATCATATACGTTTAAATTTATTAAAAATTTAAATTCTAATGTATAATTGTCTTTAAATTTGCAGAAGATTATTTTGTTGCTATTATTTTATTCTAAGAATATTCTTTTGTAGTTGTGATCTTTATTTCAAATAACAAAAAAGTTTATATCGCTGAAAACATTGTATTTGATACAATTGTATTGGTACAATACATATTACCAATACAGTTGCATCAAATAAAATGTTTTCAGCGATTTAAACTTTTTTGCATAATCCACATTGTGTTCGGTAAAATACATAATGAAGATTTGAATTCTGAGGAAAGAGTTAGTACTTATACGAAACTCATGTGCGAATGAAAATAGATCAACTAACACATTAGTTAAAGGAACTTAAATTAAAAAACTACTATTGTAAAACCAAAAATCTAATCCTAATCTTAACAGTTACAGGAAATCCTTACAGCTAGAGAAGTATGTCAGAAATTATTCGAAATCAATTGTTGAATGTCATTCAATTCAAGTGTATTTTGGGTTCTTGGATTAAATTAAATTATTTAAACCCTAAGACTTAAAATAGGGTTCCTCGAAAAGTTATTTTAGTGTCAGTCAATTAAAGTCAATTAATCCATGAGTTAACAACTACAACATTGTCTGATTTATGGAATATATATATATATATATATATATATATATATATATATATATATATATATATATATATATATATATATATATATATATATATATATATATTGATAAAATTTGATATCAGATTTATACAAGAATATATTAATTTTGTATAATTACTGGGTACTATATTACTAATAAGAAAATTATAAGTTTTCTTAGTAACATAAATTAAAATGTACTTTTATAACTTTTTGTCAAAAGGAATCATGTCTAAAAATAATAAGATAAAATACAGTAAAATATTATGACAATAATAACTAAATGAATTTAAATAATATTATCCGAATTACAATCAAGAAATAGATACTGTATTTAACTTGTTGTAAATCATCAATTATATTTACTTCAAAATGTATTATTTTTTCTGAAAAATAAAATTTATTTAGGGTTAAAAAATTTTAAAAAGTAGTTTTAGAGTTATTTTTATATTCAAAAAATATATCATTCATTAAATCGCATAAATTACTTGGCCTAATTTCTCAATTACTTCTTAATTCGAAGCCGTTTATTTTTCAACGAAAAAACCAAATAGAAATATTACGCCTTATAATACTGATTGCTACTCTACACGTTATAAAAATAGCTACAACAGAGCATTAAAAAACCTCACATTTGCCCTCAATTCTTTACGTATTGATTTTGTAATTATTTAACAGTTTTTAGGGTGGACGGGAAAAAATTATTTTGCTCGTAGCTTATCTTTTATTTAATCGCTGAAATCTAAAGAGCGACGATAACCTTGCATTAACTGATTAATGTTCCCCTCATAGCCAATTAGCTTTAATCTGCGGGGACCTTTTCAAAGTGCCCTCTCGCAGTGGATGGTCAGCATTTTTTTTTACTTCCCGAACCTCTTCCTTTAATTGCTTTCCACTCGATGCTCCGAACTAACTCTTCGAAAGGTTCAACAGTGGTACAAGTCTACACATTTTGGGAGAATGAATGCTGAGAAAAATACTTAAATGAATTTGTTTCCTAAATTTAATCATATACTATATTTAATTCATCAAAATAAGAATTGAAAGAAATTAAGTCGCCTCTTCGAACAAGTTAAACAATGTAGTTTGTTAACATTCTTGTTGAAATAATTATATTATTGTAATTTCAGTTCTCTTAAGACAATCCATATTCTGATTCCGAATAAAAACTGCTATAAAATTATAAGACACTGGGTTTTTTTGTGAATCTTATCATAAATAATAGAAATATTTTTAAACTTATATTAAATTAATATTAGTACAGGAAACATAAAATCTATGTATGCTCTTTTTAAGAGTTATTTAAATATGATAAATATTTTATCAACTGCTTTCAATTTTTAAAATCAAATATCTATTATAAAATTATAAAATCACAAGTTAAAACCTATTTTTTGTTACGAAACTAAAAATATGTTGGACAATAATTTTTGAATAAATTAAAACACTCCATCTTTCATTGAACTAATTGTCCGAGCAAAGATTTGGAAATTTTGCTACATTCGTCTACGATAGCTATTTCCAGTATATATAATAACAATATATATAATACATTAATATACAGAATGATGTTTGTAGTTATTTGAATACAATTAACAAACTAATTGCCTCGCCAAATTTTTGATCAAATTGAAGTTTGGACTAGGTTTTTGCCAACATAAAACCCCAATTCTTTCCTACTGAAACCAATTTTTACTTGATTTAAACTCAGAACAATGATCAATGTCTTGTTGGTATATTCAGTTTGACCCTCTTATGAATGGATTAGCAGCTATAGGGACTTGGCGAAGCATTTATCAATAATAATTGTAATCAATTTTTCCTGGAACTCGTAACAGATTATATTTTCTATCATATGCTAAAGCTCCCCAAGCTTTCACAGATAACCACTCATTTCCTTACAGAAGAAATCCGGAGTCATGCATAATTCGTAAGTCATACTAGTATCAACCTCTGGCACATCAAAATTAATTTTTTCATTAGAAAAAGGATTTTTTAAGCATTATTTTAGATTATGATTTATTTTGCTTTCTTTCATTCTATAATTTTTATGGTGCTTTTACAGTCTTCCTTTTTTTTTTTTTTACTTTACAAAGAACAAACTATGAAGTTTGTCTTACCAAACAGTTGTTGTATACGAGAAAATTTGCCATGATATTTCTTGCCTTTTATGTTATTTTCTGAATAGGTAAGTTTTATTTAATGTAAGCTTGTAAATTTGACTATTATCACAAATTGATAATTCCTTCTAAGTTTCCAAAATCTTCACTGTTTTCAATGAATATCTCTTATTTAAAGGCATTATAAATAGCAGTTTTTAAACTCTTTCTCCCCTATTTCCCTTTCCAATTTTTCATATCACTTATAAAATTAAATTTTTCGATATTCCTGTTCAGATAACTTTTTATTATTTAGCATTTTGGGTATTTCCTCATCAAAAAACAAACAAATTAAATTCTAATTTACTTTATAATATTACAATTAGCACTTTTATTGCAAATTGTAATGTGAAACAAATTCAATTTTCAGCGAATTCAATGCAAAAACAATTTTAAATGTGAAACTAATTCAATATTTTATAGGGAATGCATTACATGGTATCTGAGTTGTTTCTTTACTAAATCCTTCTGATGCTCTATAACTTAGTAATTGACTTTTCTTTCCATATCTCATTTAGTTTCTAATATAAAACCATTAACTTTACAATGTTGTCACTAAAAATGCAACAGACTCTCTTGTTTTGTTGCAAATAACCTCTTTCCTGTACTTCAATTCATTTTATAATGCAAATTAATTCTACTAATTAAATACATAACATAAATAAAAATATTTCTGAATGAAGTAATTGAATTTATTTTTTACCATTAATTTTGAGTTTCCTAACGTAGAATTATAAATTTTAGTAAAGAAGAATTTATCAGCAAAATGGCTAATTTTTCAAGAATGAAATTAGTATAATTGGAAATTCAGTAAAACATATTTAAATGAATGAAAATGCATGCACTTTTTTCACTTACGATAATACCGTTATAGATATTAATAATATAAGTAATAAACATTTTTAATTATGTTAAAAATAATTCTAGTCGTATTTATAGAATTTTATGTGTCAATACAATACAATATTCCATTATGCAGATTTTAGCTATAATTCAAGTGCATGTTTACTTCAGATTTTTAACTTTTATGCTATCCATTTTCTGCATGCCTTAATTTATTAAATTAACTAAATAAAATAAAATTCAATCTTATTTTCAATCTTGTGTAAAAATTTTACTGAAGTAAAAGATAAGTTTATAAAGATAAAAATTTCCCACCAAAGAAAATAAAGTGTACACGTTGTACGCATCAAAATTATAAAAACAAAAAAGAAATACCAGATTTTTTACTTAGATTTAATTAGGAATTCACAAAACAAGGGAACAGTTGCATAAAAAATATGAAAATAATCACACGTTTCAAGTACATTTAGAAAGTTAAAACAATACTCGTAAACAATTGTGTATCAAATAAAACCTGAAAAATAGAAAAAAATAAAAGAAGTAGAATAGAAATAAATAAATAAAACATAAAAATATAAATGCAGTAAAAAAAATAGAAAATATTTATTTTACTCTTTCCTTCATACATAAAACTCTCTAATTTTCAAAACTCACCAATCTTTGAAGATTTAAATATTTTCTACAACCTATCATTTTTCCATGTTTTTTATTATCCTACTTATAAGCCTACAAAATTAATGTATAATAAATATTTTGAATAACTTTAATGTTTATGCAAAATATTTATGATAATGAGAAAGAAGAAACTTGTTATATATATATATATATATATATATATATATATATATATACATATGCGCATGTTTTTGTGTGTGTGTTAAATATTATATTTATATAATTCATATATATATATATATATAGAGAGAGAGAGATATGCATTCTCTGATATACCCTTAAATAATCTTCTTTCATATATACTTCTGAATTTTCATATTAAGTGAAGCGGGTTTAATCTTATATAGATTAAAAACTTACAATGTACATGCGAAATACATGAATAATTAAATTTATCTGTTTATTATTATATAATTATAGATGTTAGGATTATTTAATCTTCTTGAAGAAATTAGTAATGTAAAAAAATATAGTTAAGCTTCATAAATATATAACATAACGATAAAATAACTTGAATATGTCACAAAAATTTTAACTAATAACTTATTGTGAAAAACATTGATTGAAAGTATTTAGATTTTTTAACGCCTTAGATAAAATTTTGTAATATTTATCTTATATATATATATATATATATATATATATATATATATATATTCATATATATATATATATATATATATATATATATATATATATATATATATATATATATATATATATATATATATATATATACATATGCGCATGTTTTTGTGTGTGTGTTAAATATTATATTTATATAATTCATATATATATATATATAGAGAGAGAGAGAGAGATATGCATTCTCTGATATACCCTTAAATAATCTTCTTTCATATATACTTCTGAATTTTCATATTAAGTGAAGCGGGTTTAATCTTATATAGATTAAAAACTTACAATGTACATGCGAAATACATGAATAATTAAATTTATCTGTTTATTATTATATAATTATAGATGTTAGGATTATTTAATCTTCTTGAAGAAATTAGTAATGTAAAAAAATATAGTTAAGCTTCATAAATATATAACATAACGATAAAATAACTTGAATATGTCACAAAAATTTTAACTAATAACTTATTGTGAAAAACATTGATTGAAAGTATTTAGATTTTTAATGCCTTAGATAAAATTTTGTAATATTTATCTTATATATATATATATATATATATATATATATATATATATATATATATATATATATATATATATATATATATATATATATTCATATATATATATATATATATATATATATATATATATACATATATATGCATGTTTTTGTGTGTGTGTTAAATATTATATTTATATAATTCATATATATATATATATAGAGAGAGAGATATGCATTCTCTGATATACCCTTAAATAATCTTCTTTCATATATACTTCTGAATTTTCATATTATGAAGTGGGTTTAATCTTATATAGATTAAAAACTTACAATGTACATGCAGAAATACATGAATAATTAAATTTATCTGTTTATTATTATATAATTATAGATGTTAGGATTATTTAATCTTCTTGAAGAAATTAGTAATGTAAAAAATATAGTTAAGCTTCATAAATATATAACATAACGATAAAATAACTTGAATATGTCACAAAAATTTTAACTAATAACTTATTGTGAAAAACATTGATTGAAAGTATTTAGATTTTTAACGCCTTAGATAAAATTTTGTAATATTTATCTTATATATATATATATATATATATATATATATATATATATATATATATATATATATATATATATATATATATATATATATATATATATATATATATATATATATACATATATATATGTTTTTGTGTGTGTGTTAAATATTATATTTATATAATTCATATATATATATATATATATAGAGAGAGAGATATGCATTCTCTGATATACCCTTAAATAATCTTCTTTCATATATACTTCTGAATTTTCATATTAAGTGAATGGGTTTAATCTTATATAGATTAAAAACTTACAATGTACATGCGAAATACATGAATAATTAAATTTATCTGTTTATTATTATATAATTATAGATGTTAGGATTATTTAATCTTCTTGAAGAAATTAGTAATGTAAAAAAATATAGTTAAGCTTCATAAATATATAACATAACGATAAAATAACTTGAATATGTCACAAAAATTTTAACTAATAACTTATTGTGAAAAACATTGATTGAAAGTATTTAGATTTTTAATGCCTTAGATAAAATTTTGTAATATTTATCTTATATATATATATATATATATATATATATATATATATATATATATATATATATTCATATATATATATATATATATATATATATATATATATATATATATATATATATATATATATATATATATATATATATATATATATATATATATACATATGCGCATGTTTTTGTGTGTGTGTTAAATATTATATTTATATCATTCATATATATATCTATATATCTCGAGTGAGAGATATGCATTCTCTGATATACCCTTAAATAATCTTCTTTCATATATACTTCTGAATTTTCATATTAAGTGAAGCGGGTTTAATCTTATATAGATTAAAAACTTACAATGTACATGCGAAATACATGAATAATTAAATTTATCTGTTTATTATTATATAATTATAGATGTTAGGATTATTTAATCTTCTTGAAGAAATTAGTAATGTAAAAAAATATAGTTAAGCTTCATAAATATATAACATAACGATAAAATAACTTGAATATGTCACAAAAATTTTAACTAATAACTTATTGTGAAAAACATTGATTGAAAGTATTTAGATTTTTTAACGCCTTAGATAAAATTTTGTAATATTTATCTTATATATATATATATATATATATATATATATATATATATATATATATATATATATATATATATATATATATATATATATATATATATATATATATATATATATATATATATATATATATATATATATATATATATATATATATATATATATATATATATATATATATATATATATATATATATATATATATATATATATATATATATATATATATATATATATATATATATATATATATATATATATATATATATATATATATATATATTCTCAAATAATTTTTACTTTAAAAATTATTTAGAATCTAACAATGAAATATATTTTAAGCTTCAATTTAATGCGGATTCTATAGTTTCTAAGGGAATTAAACTTTGAGAAATGAACTCATATTTGAGGGGATGATGTACTTTTTTTGTATGCTGTAAATATAGATTTCTAATATAATAACAATAAAAATTGTCGTCACATAGCAAACTGGATCTCGGTTTTACTCTAGTTTTTTCCCTCCAAAGCTAAAAGTACGATTTTATTCCCTTTCCAAATCATTACGTTTGGAACCATAAGTATTTTACGAGCTGTTTTTTTCCCTGTCGAAGTCAATAAAATGAAGAAATTTAATGGTCGTATTTCCCATTGATTTACTAAGTTTTGAAGGTACCATACATTTCAAATGGAAAAAGGGATTTTTTTGACAAATATTTGGATCATTTGATATTCTTTGTCAACAAACTGTTTTTAACAAAGAATTTTATCCATAAACTGATTCAAATTTTTTTCTCTAAAAGGTTGAATTTCCCTAAATGTTGTAAGAAGATTCCGTTTTATTAAGTTAAAGTCATTAAGCAAGATTTAAAATGTAGAATATTCTTGTAGAAAAATTATTGCTTTTGATGATTGTCAATAAAGATATTATAGCAAAGATATCACTAAATAATTATTCGTGATATGTTTGCTATAGGGTTTATTAACAATATAAAAAATTATGTTATTATATTTATGTATTATTGTAATTTCTAAATAAAAAATCATTTTCTTGATATAATATTCTACATTTTGCATTTCTATAAATAAAAAGACAGAAATGTATGTGTAATAATTATTGCATTGCATTCACATAATTTATATTTACATATATATACATGTCAAAGTCAGTAAAATCTGATGTTTTACTGACGTTAACACGATTAACTGACAGTTAACAAGTTCATAATAACTGTCGTAGGTGAAAAAATGAAAAAATAAAAAATAAAAACAATTAGCATAAAATTTAGAAAAATATTATTTGTTTATATTTATCTAAATTTATACCAATATGAAATTAATAAAGTTATTATTTATACAAATACTGAATTTCGAAAAATTAGCTACGTGTTTTGATCCAAATATAAATTTTGACTTTGCAGCATCAAAAATCTTTTATAATATTAATTAATGTTTTCAAATTGTTGAAATATTTAATCGTTAAATTACATATAAGAACACATATCTAATCAATAACTGATTAAAATACATTATATTTTTATATGTTGATAAGAGTATTGATCTTTTATACTAATCAATCATATTTTTCAATGTATCTGAAAGAAGAATCTAAAATGAAAATTCAATTTGTTTTCAGAAAAATTATACTGAAACTAATATTTATCCATTTTTAAATCCTAATTATATTTAAATTCTGATGTATACTTTTAAAATGTTGTAGCATTAATTACTTGTGACTTTTACAAACGAGAATTTCAAAAGTCGATATAGGATTAGAGGAACATTCAGAAGTGTTCATATATTAATGAATAAATAATTCTCATTAATATATTATAAATATTATATTAATAAGTATTTATTTAGTAATCTTCATATTTTAATTTTTGATAACTGTATTTGAAGACCAGTTTTATAAAAAAAAATTATAAATAAATATGTAAGATTTGAAATGATTTTTTAAAACAAATTTTTTCATACATTATGATTTTCATATATCAAATAAAATTTCAACAACAAATTCAAATATTACTGTCATAAGAAACCGAAATTGTCATATGTTTTCAGTTTCAGATAAAATTAATTTATATTCGAAAAAAGTATTTTATAAACAATTAATACAATGCATTAATTTTTCAATTATCATTGGATTAATTTTGCGGTTAAAATTCAATGAACATGTTTAACCAAGATCTTAATTTCTTAGATGTCCTGATATAAAAAATATATAGCATTCGTATTATTACAATATGAAAGTATCATTATATCATAGGAAGCATATATTTTAAATCTCCAAATAACACTGAATTCTGCACCAGAGTTAAAATATACTGCTTGCCACCCAAATTGCAACACCAAGAAAAACAAGAGATATCACAGCAAAATTTATTTTGTAGATAACATGTTGACCAAGTATCAAATGATTAAATTTATAGACTTCTGTGAAGTGTGGTTCCTGCCAATATCAGTTGCCAGAATAACCATCATTGTTGGAGATCATCGCTGCTACACTCCTCGGCATTGATTCAAAAAGACTTTGGATGTGCTCTTGGGATACAAAAGCTTCCACACGTTTCCAAAGTTGATCTAGTGTGGCAGCTGGAATTTAATCTAGGTCAATTGTTGAACAACCATGAATCACATGTTTTCCACCAGTGAAAGATCCGGAGAGCGAGAAACAATTCATTCTGGCGATTAACGAAGAACCTTTGGACAATGCGTGCCACATGTAGACGTGCAGTATTCTGTTGTAATATGGGTGTGAACAAGCCCTGAAGGTAAGGAAGGATAACTCTCTCCAACACTTCGGAGATGTAGCAATGGCTATTTAAAGTACCGGCAATGCGTACTAGAGGAGTGCGAGAATAAAATCCAATACCGCCTTAAACTATAATACCCGGTGCAGGACCAGTGCGGGGGTACATTACGCAACTCCTCAGTATCCTCTCTCCACGGTGTCTCCAGACTCGAATGTGACTATCGTGGTGTTGCAGGCAGAAGCGAGATCCTTCAGTAAGGACAATATCATTCCAATTTACCGTGCACATCCTTCTTTCATCGCACCATTGGCAACGAAAACGTTTGGGTTCAGCGTCAAGGGTAAACGAAGCAATGGGTGCCTTGCAACAGATCATTCAGCTGGAAATGGCGTTGAATGGAAAGCGCAGACACTGGATAATGCGTTACAGATTGAATGTGCTGTGCTATTGTTTGTGATGTGGCGGAGAGATCCGTAACTATCATGCTCACAGTTTGTTTGTCATCCCATGAAATAGTCTACTGAGGTGGATGCAATCGAATACGCCGGTCCGTCATACCCTCCTGCATTCAATGATCACATATCCGCATTACAATTGTTTGGTTTCATCCAGCACAATTAGCGATTATTTTCCTGAAAGAAAATCCATAATCTCGATATATATATATATATATATATATATATATATATATATATATATATATTTCCAATGGCAGATTGTAGACAGTTACAACTGCAACAGAGTCTATTATTAATCTATTGTTTCCTGATACCAAAGAACCGGCCAGACATAGCGACCTCTTAGCCGCCGAGGAGTTGCCCCGGGTGCACCACAGGAGTGGGCCACCATCGCACCATCACACATGTCATTTTATCTGAAAGTGTTATGCAATAGTTTGAGATAGTAAAAATGTGACAAAAATTCATAAAAATAATATTGCGTTTTAATTAATGACTAATATAATTATTTTATGTAGAAATAATACCAAATATAAACTAATATTTAACATCCGCGAATTCAATTTCCATTGGTAAAATCTCAAAGCTCAAAATTTTGAATACATTTTTTATTCCTTTATTGGTTATCTGTATTACTTCAGCTAAAATATATTACTACTTTTATACAAGTTAATCCATTGGTATTTAAAATGATTTTTCAATATTCAGTGTAATATGCTTACAAACTACAGTGGATATTTTAAAATTAATAAATATCTATGTTCATATGTAAGAAGAAATTATGTTTTAAATTAAACCAAAATAAGCATTTTAACGAAAAATATAAACTAGTTACTTTTATGCAAATAAATTGCAATTCAGTTTTTATATTAATTTACTCATTGTATATCAAGAAGGAACATCAACTAAAATTTTTTTTTATAAATACATTTTATATTACTAATTTATACAGCGTATAAAAGTAATTGTTTAATCAATAATCATTGAAATGTTTTTATTAATCGGAATCCAAATAGCGATCTTTATCTTTTTAGATACTTGCATTTTTAATAATATTAAAACTAAAACATAAGAGTCACAGTCATAAAAGATTTTCCATCAAGGAAATAATGAGTATCTATTCATTATTGATGAAATAATGAATAGATACTCATTATTTCATTGATGGAAAATCTTTTATGACTATGATTCTTGAGCATTTATGCTCCACCTGTTTAAACATTAAATGAAAACTTTTTAAAGTTAATTTTCCTTATTGAATGGGCATTTAATTATTCTATCAAAATAGCTTATTCAAATATCAAAGCTAGTTTAGATTATAGATACTTAAATTAATCATTATTCACTGCTTTCTAGAGTGTTTAAATGCCAGAGTAGATATATATCTTGCAAAATCGTGCATGGTTTTCACAAATAACCGCTTATCCATTCAGTTATCTAATTCATGATTTAAAAAAATGTATTGTACAATTGTTAATATTTATGAACAATTTAATTTAGTTTTTTGACATTTATTAATTCAAACTCGATTTGACATATTTTATAAATATACTGAATATTCATGGAGCGCTATTATTTCTCTTATTGCAAAAATATATAATTATTTCTTCAATAAATTAATATTAAGTAATTAATCTTCAATAAATTATTCTTCCTTAAATTTAATATTCAATCTTTTGAATATTAAATTTAAGGATAAAATAACGCTTCATGTAAAACAGCATGTGACATAATAGACTATTTTATTATGTATGTTTAAATTTTAATAAACAATATAACTAAAGATTTCACATTATAATTATAAACATTTTATATTTTTATAATAGCTATAATAGTTACTTATGATTTAAATATTTTATTAAAATAATTGAAATAAGAAATTTTTTTATTTTATTAAACTAATGAAATTTTTATCTCTACTATGATTCTTACATGGCTATCATTAGACTATTTACTGATAATAAAATTCATTTATAAGTAAAATCAATCTTAAATAATGTCACAAAATTGTTTATTTAGTATTTTATATATTTATGCAATGTAGGTTACAAATATATCAATAAAACTATTTACATTAAAGCTTTCCTGCATAGAGAACTTTTTCAGGAGAAATTTCACTGCTACTTATTATTTATAACTAAAATTAATTAATCACTAAGATGGTATATAAATTCTGGATAAAATATTTTATTTCTTTTATTCATCTTATCACTTACTGATAGTAAGTTAAATTAGCTTAATTGTAAATTAAATTATTTAAATCACTTTTGATAACCAAAACTGTATATTTAGTCATCATAGCTCTTCGTTAAACTTAAGGATGAGAAGAAATTCTCATTAACTTCACAATTTTAAAATATAATTATTTTTAACTTTATATTAATCAGTCAATTTTAAAAAGATGCAAATAAATTACTTTATGTCAACAATTTAATTTTAGTTAAAAAAAAAAAAGTAATGTGGCATTGAAATATAAGCTGCTATTAATAAAAGGTAAAAATTGCACGTTAGTTTAAAATTTCGCTTTGTTACATTTCATCCTCAAGCTGTAACTTCTTTGTGAAACCACTATTGTTTAAAAATCTTTCATTTCAAAATACTAAAATTTGATGCCCTTTATGCTTGAAAAACTGTTAAATTAATTTCAAATTGAATTAGAAAATATGATTGTACTTGTTGATTTAAAAAATAATATAGATATTATTTAACACTTAGGGTTGTAAATAAGTCTTATAGTATACTATTATAAAGCAAAGATAGGAACTAATTATTTTACTTATATTTAAATTTTTTTGTAACCTCATTTGCAGAGTAAATAATACAAAATAATAATCCAGGAAAATTAAAAAAAGAAATTTTTATACTTCTTTTTTTCACGTGCTTTAATAACTTACATGCTTGATTATCTTGGCATCTATTCTTTAAAATAAAGGTTTAATTTCTATGATTTAAAACTCATTATAATAAAACCTTCTTCTTTTTTAATATTAAATCTTTTATCTTAAGAGACTATAATATAAAATTTTTTTAAGAATTACTATTATATAGTATTGTTGGATGTAATGAATTACGATACACCTGAATTTGGAAATAATGATTTTGAGACTTATTTTGTAAATTAATTTAAGAGTAAGCAAATAAATACATGATTCAATCAATTAAGCCAATATATGTTATGTGAATTAATATTTAAGTATTTTCAAAAACAGGCGCATTGTAAATTTTAGATAACATTCAAAATTTCATCAATATGATTTTTATAGGGATAGTTATGGATTGCTTGCAAAAAATTCATTAGAATAAGAGTAAAAATACATTATTTGATGCAAGGAAATTTAAATTTATATGGCTTTGACGTTAATATGTATGAAAATAAATAAACGACTATTCTGAAGGCCTCTCAGTTTCATGATAAGAAATTATGTTTCTCTCATAAATTGGAAGTATTACATAAATATTACACAAGATACTAGATTTATCCACTACTAATTATCATGATCAGAGAGCCATTGGTTCAAATGTTCATTAATATATATATATATATATATATATATATATATATATATATATATATATATATATATATATATATATATAAAGTGAGACAAGAGGAAAGTTGCTAATTCAGAATGTCAACCTTGCTACTGCCCACATAGCTGAAAATTATGAGGCACTTGACTGTTTTTAATGGCTTCTGTGTCGGAAAAAATAAGCAGCTGGGAAAGAACATCAAAAAGTAAATTATTATATTTTTCTACAATTTGTATGATTCTATTCTATAATGTTATGTACGAGGCCGTTCTGTTGGTAAATGCATCTTCTTTTTGTATATTGTCACACATAGTAAGTTTGAATAATATTTTGCTAAGACCATGGTAATGTTAAAATCTTTTGAGATCTGAAAAGAAAATTTAAGGAGGAATAGGCCAAGACAGATGTTGATCCTATTTTAGAATGCATTTTAAATATTTGACAAAAGTCTGGTGTGAAAACATGAATATAAAATTTCATACAAATCAAAAGGTCTAATAATACTTTGCTTTTCATATCTCAAGCTGTAAAAATATTAGTAAGCAATCGTAGTCATTTTTAATTTTTATCAATGAAAATTTTGTTCCATAATAATAATTTAAAATCAGAGATTTTTTTATGAGTAATCGATTAATTACTCTTAAAAATTAGGATATTTAGGATTAATTTTCTTAAAGAAATTGTCCGATGTGGTAAAACTAATGGTTACATAAAATTAAATGTAAAACGATTCCTAGTGATGCTTTATAAATTTTTTATTGCAAAAAAGGTTATTTTTAAACAATACTTTTGCCCCGCAATCCATATTGAAATAAATTCATATTAGCATTAAACAATCAAATAAAACTAGCAATCATATTCTCAAATTGCTAATAATATGATAAAATATTAGCAACTATCCATAACTGAAACAAAAGAAAAATATTAAACCGTCACTTTACACATTGTAAGAATCATCAATCTTCAATCTGTTGGGTTGTTCGGTACGTATTTGTTTTACACACCTTTGTTTTTTCACATCAGTTTTTTGCTAGGAAAAACCAAACATTTTATGAGTATAAAATCAAGCTATCACCAGAAAGATGGTAAAAGATGTTGGACTGAAATTGACAATATATGTAATTCAATAAACTATTTATTAGTTATACGTTTTCCATTTTCATAAAAAACGAAACTACTTTTCAAACAACCCATTAAATAAAATATCTTTAAACTTTTAATAGTAAAATACTGAAATATTATTTATAAGGTTATTTTTAGACCTTAATAAGGAATATCGATTTGATTTTAATTATTTGTCTAACTCGTACCCACACACACATACATATATATATAAGGTATTTTTTATAAAGTACTATAATTCGTATGTTAAAATTATCAAAATATTTTTAACTACGATCAAAGTATTCAATTGAATTCAGTTAAGAAACAAAATATATGAAAATATTTACATCAAAATAATGCATTATTTTAGAATATTTAATGAATCAGCTGTTAATAATATTAACATTATTTTTAATTTAAAAATGAATGTAAAGTTTACAGCATATTTTAAAAATGTCATTAAAGTTTATAGAATCAATTAATATTTTGCACCATTGAGAATGAAAAAAAGTTATAATCGAAAGCTCACACAATTTTCTTCGATTCAAAGCACCATTGCATTAAATGGTGCCATCAACCGCATTTCGGGATTACTCCCCTATACAATAATGCCGATGGATAATGAAAGAAAGAAGAAAAAAAAGCAAAATTCTGCCAATTGTATCATTCGAACACGAGCAGCCGTGACGTCATTACATCATCATTTCGATACAATAAAGATCTCCATTTCGAACTGAAATTAGTCCAATAGAGCCCGGTGATAAAGAATTATTGTATGCCATCACATTATTTTCTGAGCAAAAAAAGGAAAAAATGACCTGAACTTGTATGTGCAAATAATCAAGGAAAAAGAAAGGATTGCCATTTTGGCAAGGTCACCTTATTTCCGAAACTTCCATTTGTAAAAATATCTAGTTATGCTTAGATTTAAAAACATAAAATGAAGCTTATATAATTAAACTACAGAAATAAAATTATTCATTCAACTAATCTTTAGAAAATGGCAAGATAATATTTCTAGTAGAAAAGTTCTTCAGGAATTATCAGTTTTAAAATTGATAATATATAACTGATACGAAATTGACATTTATTATAATAAATTAATAAGTTTCTATTGTTATTCGTCTACCGTACTGCAATATTTTAAAATTACTTATGTTAGATTCATAACGTCGTTTATAGAATGATAGCCACCAAATGTGCATAAACTTTAAATTTATATAACATAAATTAATACTATTTATAATGTATTACAATTACTACTCTCTGTTCCAGACTTGTGTAACCAATTTTCTTCTTCAAATTTAGAATTTTAGCTTTTAATTTAAAATAGGATATACTTAATTATTTTTAATTGACAATGAGATATTGTAAATAAAGTTGAATAAGTTTAATGATTCCTAATTTCATCGGTAGAGGAAATTAATTATTATATTTATTGTTATAAATAATAAATAATTTTTGATATCATTTAGGAATAATTTTATTTAATTATTTAAAAGATAATTGCGTAAAGAAATCAAATATATTAAATTAAATGTTTCAATAATTATCTAAATATAATTATCAACACAATTTTAAAAAATACTCTGAATATTTAGAGGTATTCAGATAAACTGTATTGCTTATTAAACTGATTTATAGAAATTGGTTGTTATAAAATTAATTTGTTCTTAATTTTTTATAACAATCTATGCTAAATCTAACATTTCGTTATTTAATTTTGGCATTTGCTTCTAACCTAAGTATGCTAGGCTTTATTCTCTTATGCGATTTCTTCCGAAGAATGAACATTACAAGACTAATTGCACTAAACTGTTCTCGTAATTTAATTAATTAAATATTGCACCTAAATTAAATTTACATAATTGATTACTTTGTTTTAAAAGCATTTTAGACTATTTTAAATTACAAAGCAATGCTTAAATTTCGAAAATTAATTCATGTGTTATTTTGAAGTTAGTCCTTTTAACAATGCTTTGTTCTTCGTCCTTTCATTAAGTTATTCAGCACATTCTAATGCTAATAGCATTAATTAGTTTTGTTTATTTTGTATATTGGATTTAGCTTCTTCCGCATTTTAAATAAACAGAAAATAATTTTATCACCTCCATATATTGAATAAACTGTACGTATTATTATTATTTCACCTAAATTCTTAGTTATATATAAAAAGTTATTAATATTTATGACACTAAAAATTGAAAGATTTTTCTAAATTTTTTTCCTTATTTTCGACTAACTCAGTTTCTTTAGTTTTAAACAACTGTTAACATATATTTTATTTACAAAAACTGACGTGAAATGGAAAAAAATTGCACAGTTTGTAGATTGAAATAAAAATCAATATTGCTGCATCATCTGTCTTTGACTGAAACATCAATATACGTAATATTTGTAAGCGACACGCACAAATGAATCAAGTTCAACTGTTCCTTACTCTAATTGTAATTTATGAACCAGAAATAAATTTGTAATAGGAGTGAAGTTCTTGCTATAAATCAAACTCTGCCAAGCCGAATCGAGTTTCTCATTGGTTGATTTAAGGACTGCCATAACAGAGCTAATAAAATTTTTATGATTTATTTTACGCTTTTAGAAATGATTTAATGATCTTAAAATTTATCAAGTTGTAATATTGACTGAAAAATACCTAAATATTTTTTTCTTATTTTAACAAATGATAAAGAATTAAATGGATGTGTGCATATCATTTGTGGTTTCAATTTATTCAAATAAAGCTACTTTTTTAATAAAATTGTAACTCTTTTAATAATAAAATAACAAATATATTTATGGTTTGATTTGTGATAGTAATATCATTTATATGTATATATATATATATATATATACATACATATATATTATATTATAATATATATATATATATATATATATATATATATATATATATATATATATATATATATATATATATATATATATATATATATATATATATATATATATATCATAAAACACAGTAAAATAATAAGCAATAAAAATATGTTTTTTATGTGATAATTGGTCATTGAGAGGATAAAATAATTAATATTATCTTATATAATTCCTTTGAAACACTATAAAGGTAAAGATTATAAAGTTCATGGACTTTCACATAAGATTAATTTAAAAATTAAAACTTGAGCAAAAATTTCATTTACATATTTAAACTTTTTCTTCATAATTCGGAGTTAAAGTCTAATTTTTTAATATTTAAACTGTGAAATTAAACTCTTTACAGGTAAATTGTTTTTTTCAATTGTTTGATTTTGTGTACATTCTTATATTTTCCTTAACTGTCAATGATATTTTCGTAACAACATTTTATTTAGAAATGTGTGTATTATACTTTGTATTTTATAATATTTGTTTAATAAAAATTATACATTTATTTGACAAAATATTTCTCTGGGTAATCGTGTATTTGATACTTTCTATCATAAAAATAATTTCGCTAATTATAGATTTATGATAAAGCATTTTATATCAAAAAGGAGAACCCTAAGATAAACTAAAAAGAGATAAATATAAGAATGAAATCAATTCATTTTAGTTAAACAAGAGACAGTTTATTTTCCCCTGAAAATCTAAAATAAATTTACGCATTACAGTCACATTAGTGTGACTACCTATCAAAAGCTAGAATAATCATCTTTCGTCGAGCGGATTTCTGCCAGACATACAGGAGGAGGGTTAATTAGGTTTCTGAAGGAGCTCACTGGGATGTTGGACCATACTGACTCCAGTATGGTGACAGCTTCGCTAGATTATGTGGGCTATGATCAATGTCCCGAACAACCTGATCGAGATGGTCCCACAGATTCTAGATTGTCCGTAAATCAGGTGAGTTTACTGGCCAGGGAAGAACAGTAACGCAACCTGGTGCTCTTCGAACTATGCACGTACACTGCCAGAATCATGACATCTCGCACTATCCTGCTGATACATGCCATCAACCTTAGTAAAAGCAATGCGCATATAGTGGTAGGCGTCGTCCCCAAAGACAGATGCGTACTTTCATCAACGCATCGTGCCTTCCTTAATGATGAGTGAACTCGAGCATGTCAGGAAAACATTCCTCACATCATAATATTCCTTTCTACAGCCTGGACCTTTCCGACAATGGTTACAGGGTGTTTGTTTTCAGAGATTTCAAGTTGTATGCGCCAACACACATCTGTCCGATGGAGCATAAAACGTAATTTATCGGAAAACGCTACCTGTCGCCATTCAGTGGATATCCAAATGTGATGCTCCCGTGAAAATTCCAGATTTCATCACAAATGAACAGCAGTCAGCATGAGTGCAGGAATCAGGCATCTACTTCGAAATCCCAGCTGCAGTAACGTTCACTGAACAGTAATTTGGGAGACTATTGTCCAGTGAACGTTTTGGCGTGTAGTTTCGAAGACAAACAACTGACCTTACCCTTGATTCATCTGGACAGTCAGTTGCTCAAAGTTGACTATTCGCTCGAACGCATCTCCGCAGCCGTAGTTCACCTCTGTCATCCATGATCTGTGGTGCACCACATTTGCCACGTCGCTGATTTTGGACAGTCCCATTTGCCATGCTCTGTATACTTTTACTACGGTGGCACGTGATCAGTGCACAAACTTAACCATTTCTGAAATGCTTCCACCCTTATCCTGAAAACTACTGATCAAGCCCTTTTAGATGTCGATTAAATCGCTCCGCTTCTGCATTACACCAACGATTACAGTGTTTTCCGAAGCACTCACACACCCTTTTTATAAGCTCAAGTGTGCACTGTGCTGCCACATGCCTTTTGTGATTGGTTATTTAACGTCGACGTCGAAAGTACGTCGTGGTCATATTAATGTGACTAAACTGTGTATATGAGAAATAACAAATAAAAAATGTAATAAAAGATGAGTTATGTTTTTGATGTCAAATATAAAAATTATTGACAAAAATTAAAATTACTCCTCATACTAGTGACGAGATAAATAATTATTGCGGAAAAGACGTTGTTTTATTTTCCAATTTCCTCTGCATGAAATTTATTGAGATTCATTACTGTCAATTACATTTTAACAATCAAATCAAACCACAAGTTTTCAATCAAATAAAATCCAATACATATGATCAGCAAAAAGTTTAAATTCCATTTTGTTGTTTTTTATGTAGAGATGGTCTTTTGAGATTTTTCTTTACTGATGATATAGGATTCTCATTATTAAATTGAGTACGAAGAGTGGCTTACATGTTTAACTTCTAAATCTAATAAATGTAAGATCAATTTTTACTGTATCAAAAGGAAAGAGATAAAATTGTTTTCAGTAGTATGTAAACTATACGTAGACACCACGCTGCTTACGTTGTATAATTGCCAAAGTGTTGAATCTTTTGGATTTAAATAAGAGTTAAAGCAATATTTTCACAGTTTTATTTTCTCATTTTAATTCATTTTAAATCAGTGAAATACCTTTCTATTTTTCCCTCTTTTAGAAATTATTATTTAGCAAATTATTAAAAAAACACTGTATATATTCCTTCAAAATTTTTGTTATTTTAAAATAAATGTGGTCACATAATCTCCAGACTTCGAAAGTATCAAAAGAAATTTTATTTTTATTCCTGTCAAAGACAATCCTCCTATCTCCATAATAATTTGTTTTTATATTATGATTATTTTCTATAATAGTGGCATAGAATTAAAATAATAGCTATCGATGAATACCTGATTTCTTGCCTGTAAAGTATATATATATATATATATATATATATATATATATATATATATATATATATATATATATATATATATATATATATATATATATATATATATATATATATATATATATATATATATATATATATATATATATATATATATATATATATATATATATATATATATATATATATATATGTATATATATATATATATATATATATATATGTATATATATTTATATATATATATATATATATATATATATATATATATATATATATATATATATATATATATATATATATATATATATATATATATATATATATATATATATATATATATATATATATATATATATATATATATGTATGTATTCTTACTATTTCTGAATAAGGAATGTCACTAAATTGATTCTAATTTAAATATGTATCTAAGCAAAAGGTTTTATTTAACAAAATTTTATTATTTATTATTTTTTTTACTACACTGAATTTAGAAGTTGAAAATATGAAGTTATGCATTCTTGTGATATTCTATTCTGAGTATTTAATAATTTTTTCATATTACGCATCTATACCCATATGAATTTGGAAATCTCATACACTAATTCATTTGTAAGAGCTAAAGATAAAATTATCATAAATGAATCATGCATTCCTCAATCTAATTATACAGTTTTTAAGAGCTCTGAATACATATAGTTACAGATTATCTTTTAAATCTCAAGAATTAAGTATTTTGATTAAAAACTATGATTTCTATAATTTTTCTTATGAATTTTTTTATATAAGTACTATAAATTTATTAATGAATTATATGCTAAAACTCCAAATCCAAGTCACAAGTCATGTTAATAAACTATTATAGTGATTAACTACTTCATGAGATTGCTTTCCAAACAGTTTTATTCATTAATGATGAATATTTGCTTCATTCATCATTAATGATTCTATTTACCAACATGCGTCTATCGAACATTATCAACAATGAAATACTTTCGTAATCCTATTTACTCCATTGGGTCACAACCTAAATTTTAATATTTATTGTCAATTTTAAAATAAATAATAGCTTAAAAATATTTTAAGTAAAATGTTCAAGATTATGAATAAATTTTAATAAGCAATATGAATTTTAATTTTTGTTAATACATCATGTTGATTATCTCGATTTTTTATTAATTATAGTTTTTCTTTGAAGTTTTTAATTTCTGGACTACAGTAATAGGACTTAACATCTAAAATGTGAACATGATAAAATTAAATATTAATTTTTCAAAAAGTGCATAAATCACACCATTTTTCGATTTTATTTTTTTATTTATTATTATCTTTTTTTAATTTTGTAAATTAAAAAAACCAAGTTATTTCATTTTCAAATCTTAATACTGATCTTAATGATAAGAGATGATTTCTAAAGAGTGTGAAATTATTATCTAAAAAATAAATAATATATAAATATTACAAATAATAACCTACTATTGTGTGTTACTGAATTGTAAATAAAAACCTTAATACTAGTTTTTATATAATTACATTTACAAATTATTTTTTGCATTAATTATTATCAATAAGCGAATTTTCGAGTTATAATAATCTTTTGAAAATTAATGACAAACTTAGAATTCAGGAAACCAATTTCAAAAAATTAAAAGATTATTAATTTCATTTTTAAGTTTTTCTTGTAAAATATAAATATAAGAATTTTTAGGAATATCTGTACTAGTTGAAATATTAAAAAACACTTAATTACAAAATATTTAAAAATCAATCATTCATCGACAATGCATCACTTGAAATATTCTAGGGAATTGGATTAAAAAATAGATCTATGTTTAAAGTACCAAATCGTTCCTGGAAATGACAGTATTAATCTCCACGGTGATAAACGACGATTCAGATACTCCACCCATTTTGGCTCTTCTTAGAGCTTGTCTATCGCTGCTGATTCATAAGACAACCTCTGCATTCCCGTGTAGAATCATCCTAATTGTTGCTTAAGGAGAGCGGTAAAACACAGTTTTACTCAAAAATTGATCTTAAAAAAACACAAACTTTTGAATCGGTGAAATAAATAAGATACCGATGATATTTATGCAGTGTCAAACTATTCTCCGACATAGCTTTGTTCCAGCATAATATGATTAATATATATACTTTGTATATATATATATATATATATATATATATATATATATATATATATATATATATATATATATAGATAGATAGATAGATAGATAGATAGATAGATAGATAGATAGATAGATCGTGCTTACTGTTTCAGAGTTCTATAAGATTCCTTCCTTACTAAACATAGACTGGCTAGTATCTATGAAAAATCCTCAGAAATATAATTTATACGGTAGATAAAAAAAAATGCTTTATTATAATATTAGGTCTTGTAGGCCCACTTTGTGGTTTCTAAATATAATTATTTTCTTATTTAAGGGATATAGATACGTTTTTAATTCATCGATGTAAATTATGAAATGTCCAAACGGTACTACCGACCCTAAATAAAATGTCCTCGATTATAATCTTTTATCCTTGGTAAAAATTTTAATTCTGTCAAAATGCTTATTGCGATGAAATAAATCATATTAAGATTAAATATTATTGGTTTTTTTTTTAATGTCTATTGTTGGCAAAAACATTTTTAAGTATATAGAAATTAAAAATATCAGAACATGTGATATGAAAAGTGGTCAGACGTTATTAATATGACTTTAATAATAAAATTAATATTAATGTTAAATATGCAGTTAAAAATTCTTTCTTTACCCTCAAATAACAAAATTGATAATGATTATTAAATAAATACTGATTTCTATTAGCTATTTCTTGAAATTTCTCTTGAATATTTGTTGTATTTGAAAAACTAAATATTTTTCTGTTGTATCATTAAAAAAATATTTATTGATAATTAGTATATGCTTTCAGAAATATTTATTTATATTTATATATTTTGGGTGTGAAAATATTATACTAGGTCCAATTGATAAGTGTAATATATGAAAAAAAGAAATATTCTCTAAGCGACAAAATTCAAATTCATTTATTTATAAAAAGTCTTGAAATATTTTAGAACATTTTATTAAAAAAAGGAATTATTACTATTAAAAAACAGATTGGAATGATCTGATTGGTTAATTGGAAATCATAAAGAATGCGACATGTGAAAAATTTTATTTCTAAAGTCATTCAGTCAATCAGAATCAAATATTATTTCCAGTTAAAAATATTTTTATAAGTATAACAAAAGTGGACTGATGAATTTTTTATTTATTTCAAGCATAAAGAAGAATCACAAATTTTATTTTTCACATCCATAAAGGAATCTGGTGTGATAAATTACACTATAAATCTTATTTGAGTTTTTCGACGATATAACTAATATAAATATAATAATTGTAAAAAATAAGTTAATTTCTATTTCGATCACAACAAACGATAAATTCGCCAAATGGTACTTCTGACCTCAAACAAAATGTAATGAATCATAACCTAAAGCTTAGCAATAGTCTTAAAAGAAACACTTCTCTCTGACAGTTAAAATATTTAATATGAAACTGGCAAAAATTTGAAAATATTTGTATTGAATAATGTGTCTAAGCTCATATATTAGTTTATATTTAATCATTTTAATACTTTGAAGAGTAATATTTCCTAAATTCTTATGAAATCTTTGGATTTAATAGCAAAGAAAATTTATGGTTTATTCAATAAAATGCAATAGTTTTATTACTGTTTTTTCCAATGGCAGATTGTAGACAGTTACAACTGCAACAGAGTATATTAATCTATTGTTCCCTGATACACAAGTAACCGGCCAGAAACAACGACCTCTTAGCCGCCGAGGCGTTGCCCCGGGTGCACCACAGGGGGTGGGCTACTACCGCACTCTCACACATGCCATAGGGACCCGTTTATAGGGTAGGCATCATTCATACTCCATTCAAACACACAAGGAAAGGACAAAGACAGGATAGAGAGAGAGAGAAAGTACATCCATGCCTGAACCAGGATTCGAACCCAGAACCTTCCTATCCGTAGGCAGGCACGCTGACCACTAGACAAGTTGACCGGCGTTACATTATTGTAAGCCCAAGCAATTTTGAATTTTCAGAAACTTAATTTATTCATTTCGTTAAAATATTTTTAAATACATTTTAGAAAATGCTCCTTGTCCTTTAAAAAAAAAAAAATAAAAAAAAATAAAACATTTGAATAACAAAATTTTAAGATGTTTATCTGAATTTTTATAATTGCAGTTTTAAACCAGCTTTTCTTTAAACTAGTTAAACAATTGAAATTAACAAAAAGTAGACAAACACATACAATCACGATTTATATTTGTTGTTGTTTTATCAGCTAGATTACTGCAATTGTATAATCTGATTTATTGTAATAGAATTTGTGAGAAAATTAAATTTTCTTTAGTTTAAAAACTATAAGCTAAAAAATTTGAATAATTTTATTTTTTATTTATTTATATATTTATTTATTTTTTATTTTATTTATTTATTTTATTTATTTTTTTTTTTTTGTTATTTTAAAAAAAGTGAAGTTTTTCAAGGATTTAGGAAATTATTTATCAATAACTTATATCAACTAAATCCACAAAACCATATATTTTCCACACCCATTTAAAAAATATATTGAGTTTATTGCGTTTAAAAATTTACAGTTTTACAATAAATATCTATTAAAAATGTTTAAAAAATGTCTTTAAAAATGTTTAAATAAGTCAAATTTACTGCTTTATTTATTAATGCATTTACAGTACAGTACGAGTTTGTCCAAATTATCAGAGATGAATTAGAAAATAACAAAATCAAAGCAAAATCTCGACTTGGGGAAAACATACTATTTAACTAATTCTACTGATTAATTGGTAAATAATTGAATTCCTATATTCATTTAGATATTCATGTAAATGTGTTCGATTTTAAATACATTTGCATGGCAAATTTTGTCATATCATTTATACAGGCATTTAATTTGCTTATTGGCAAGCAATGGTGTTTTATGCTTATATATTTTTAATTTATAACTAGAATATTTCTTTAGCCAGCTTTTGGGGGAAAATACTAATATACTTTGCGAATTTAAAACTTTCTTGGATTCATTTTTATTTATTTTATTTTATTTGCTACTGTGATTGTTATTGCTGTTAACTTAAAGCCATCATAAAAAATTCCTTCTAACATTGTCATTAAAGACACACTCATATTTCTCAAACATAATATCTCTCATATATATATATATATTTAACGTTTATTCATTATTTAATATATATTTATATATTAAATAATGAATATTTAAGGTAAGGGGGACTAAGAATGGAGTTAAAACTTAGGTATAAATAACTGAAGTTTATCTCTTTAAAAACCATGGATTAATTGCTTTTTTTTTCTCCTTGGCATGATATTTGTAGAGACTCACTGAAACAACCACGAGCGTTGACTGAAAGAAACACTTTTATTGTAGCTGTTATTTTCTATTGAGACTTGAAGCCACATAACTTACTTAAGTAAAACTCGTAAACAACTATATTAAGCTAAAATACAAAACTGTTTGGCAACACAATCTGTAAAGCAACTCATGTAATCAGGTAAGCTTAATTTCAATATATATATATATATATATATATATATATATATATATATATATATATATATATATATATATATATATATATATATATTCTAGTAAACTTAACCTGAAAGCCATGGATGTTGAATAAAAGTTAACGTTTTAATGTACATATATTGAAAGCTATAGCATTCAGTTCAAAGAAGCTTTTTTTTTTTATATTAATGAAAGGGCCACAGTAGTATTCTTAAAATCTTTCATTAGTTTTTTCTTTGAGAACTCTCTAATGCCTATAAAAAAGAAGCAAATACAAGCTTTTATCCCTTCAGGGAATTTACAGTGTATTTTTATCTTTTTTTTATGAGTTGATGCAGTCAAATTTCCCATGCGGGTGTTTTTTCTAAATCTGACGAGCAAAACTGACTCAGCACAGCAAAAAGGATTTTCATACCCTGGGGAATAACTTCGTTTAATTTTCGAAGTGATTTCGTTTGTTTATTTCAACGTAAGTTAAATAAAGAGAAATGAGCATGTATTAGAAATTCCCAAACATCAATAGGCTGATACTGAATAAACTATGTCTGAACTGTTTTTAAAATATCCAGTAATTCATTTTATTTTATCACTATGTGATGCTTGATTTTTTTGGATAACACTTTTAAAAATGCTCCTTAAGTTAATGAGAATAATTTTTTAATCTTTATAAGTCTTCAGACATTTGTGTCACAACCATTCTGCTTTAGTATATGAAATGATACACACACACACATATATATATTAATATATATATATATATATATATATATATATATATATATATATATATATATATATATATATATATATATATATATATATATATATGTTTAGTAGTCACACAATAAAATATATATATATATATATATATATATGTATATATACACACCCCTATATTTGTTTTTCGTTTCTCTTGTAATTTGTAACTTTTTTTATAGTATACATGACTTCTTTTAACAGATATATGAGTTACACCACCTCTACTAAGAAATTACGAAATATAAATTACGAAATATGGTTAAGGAATATCGAACTGACAAATGATGTCCTCCCTCACCACTATTTTTAACGAGAGACCAGTATATTCTATACTCTTCTGAGGGAGTCCCTCGAAACTGTTTTGGTTCAGCTCTCCTATCGAGCAGACGGGTTTCAGATGTTATGTTTGGTAGTCACACAATAAAATATATTCATCTAAAAATAAACTTTATTCTTGAAAAATCTGCCTCTTCGATAATTCTTAATTTCAGCCGGCCAACTTGTCTAGTGATCAGCGTGCCTGACTACGGATAGGAAGGTCCTGGGTTCGAATCCCGGTTCAGGCATGGATGTACATTCGCTCCCTCCCTATCCTGTATTTGTCCTTTTCTTGTGTGCGTGAATGAAGTATGAATGATGTCAACCCTATAAATGGGTCCCTATGGCATGTGTCGATGGTAGCCCACCCCCTGTGGTGAACCCGGGGCAACGCCTCGGCGGCTAAAAGATCGCTGTTTCAGGCCGGTTCCTTGGGTATCAAGGAACAATAGATTAATAGACTCTGTTGCAGTTGTAACTGTCTACAATCTACCATTGGAAAAAAAAATACTTATTCTTAGTTTCACCAATACAAGGATATATATATATATATATATAATGTTTAGCTGAAGAATATGTATGATGATATTACATACACAGTACTTTTAAATCTCATGTACTTCAAAATAAAATAGAGACTAGTGAAATACACCGTAATTTATTAAGTAGAATTTAAAATAACATTTGAAAAATCCTTATAAATGATCTCAGGATAAGACATTGTTAACTTAACTAATTTTTTTTTTCATAAATTTATAACTGACAATTCAAAGTATGTTTAGAAACTTCTGATAAATGTTTTTAAGAAAGTTGATACGTCTTAAATTAAACAACACATAAAATCATAATTTTAAAGACGAAGCTTTTTTCATAAAATCGTGTTCTCAGCTTGAATCAGTTCATTTTGATTGGGGTTCATTAGATTCACTTGAAAGACAAACATTTTAAATGACGATTTTGCATCTTTCGGTTCTTTCCATAATGAAATATACCTTATGTCAAACAAATTACCATAGTCACAAAATCTGTGAGAGTACATGAGGTGGAATTTGTATGACTTTATTCTATAAGTTCTTGCCATTCTTTATATAGAATTTCCAACCTGTTTTCCGAAATTTTTATGAAATTCAGATGGAAACTGAAGATGACATGTATTGAATTTCATAGTATAAAATCAAATGTTTTGATTGATAATCGTACTGAAATTATTTTCTTATTTTAAGGTCATATTTAATATATCTCACTTTGTTGCAAATATATCAGCATAAACATCCAAATAATTATTGCAAGAGAGAAGATTTTTTTTTGATTAAGTTGTTATTAAAAAACCCTAAGACTAAAAATCTCAAGCAATGGTTTAAAATATTCAACTATTTACTACAGAGTGAAATTTTAAAAATCCTCAAAATTCATTTTAAGTAAGAGTTTCATAAAAAAAATCGCATCAAAGAATTTCTCTAAAAAATCGCCTTGATTTACTGATAATTTTGATCCATTCTGAATTTAAAACCCACTTATGAAAAATATTTATGATGAAACGGTTATGAAGAATATTTTAAGAGATGTTATCTCATTTCCATTGCTAAATTATTTTAATAATTTATTTTGGAAAAGAAGTTATATAATTATTAGTATATTATTTTGCAATAATCAATAAATTAAAAAAAATTATCAAGACTCAAGTCCAAGAAAACACTGCAAATTATCTTCAAAAACTAGATTAGTTTTATTTTATGATATGCTGTGTAGGTCGTACCTTTTTAGAATGCAATTTTTAAACCTACCCTTATAAGTGCATTCAATATCGCACTTCGAAAACCGATAAAGCTTCGGTCATTTTTCTATCTATTGATTATATCTTTATCACAGTGTATGTTAAAGAGGAAAGCTGTGTTTCAGAGATATAAATATGTTGTCAATTCTGTATTAGAAGTTTTATTTATCTGGAAAACTATTATATAAGGAATGATGCTGAAATAAAGTGACAAATTTTTCAAAAAGAAAATCACAACTTCCTTGTACATTTTATTGACATTTTTATTACATCTTCAAAATCATTAATCATTGAGTCAAATGCTTTAATTAATAGCTGTAGGATGTGAAATTTTTTAATATGTTTACTACCGAAATTTCTTTGCGGACAAAAAAGTTCGACTATTCTAATGGGTTATTTTTAAAAGAATGTTTACAATATTTTAAATGTAAACTGACTCAAAATAAAGTAAAAATTTTCTTTCAACTATTCGAAATAAATGAAAATAAAATAAACAAAGTGTATCGTATCATAATAATAGTTATTATAAAATAAATTTTGTACATCTCTTACGATATAATGATAATAACTTTAAGTATATTGACACAATGATAAAATGTTTGGCATTAACTATATTTGTCGTTTTAAATATCTATCTTTAAATATTCTTATTCACTTCTAAATTTTATCTTTTAATATAGAATTCTTAATTAAATATTCAGATATTTTCTGTGTACCGTTGATGTTGAATTATAGATTATTCAATCTCCTCATTCATAGACCCCAACTGCTGCCATGACATCCTTTATACGGAAAAAGCTAAAAATGTGGCCAGGGCAGTACTCCATGCCTTTGGTCCCATATAACTTGTCTTTTTTTTTTTACATTTTCTTTTTTTTTTTTTTTTCATTTTGCACTTGTTACACGACAACAACAACAATCAAATATTATGTATATTTATTTAAACCTGGATTTTAATGGTTCAACTGGTCCTTTCTTGACTATATCGATCAAAAATCCAATTGATCGTACTTTCATGCTACAGTTAAAAAGTTAGCCTATATTTTGATAGATGTAGAATTAAAAATCTCTTAAGAATAATACAAAGTCATTAAGGAATAGATAAGGATTGAGGCAGAAATCAGTACTTTTCTCTTAAAACTGGATGGAATTAGTCCAGTTTTAAGAGAAAGAACTATTATTGAATATATATAGATATATATATATATACATATATATAAACATATATATATATATATATATATATATATATATATATATATATATATATATATATATATATATATATATATATATATATATATATGTATGTATGTATGTATCCGTTCAAATATTTTGGGAAATAAATTGTATTGATTATTAGCAAGAACTTTTAAAAATTTCCTTTTTTTAGATTTTTTACAAAAGAAACTCTATTTTTTAAATTTAAATTTTAAAAATTTTAAAAACTAAAATATACTTAATAAATTTTATTATATATATATATAAGTTTACAAAAGGAATTATGTTTAATCTATTCAGGTTTTATCAAATCATATTTTGTTGCATTAATGAAAATGATAATAATATTCATAAATCTTTCATATAAAGCTCTTTCTTCTGAGTGTTAAAATTCTAACAAATTAAATATTAATGTTGATATTTCAGTACTTTTAATACATTTTTATTTGCATATTCATAAAAGACTTTTCAGTAGTATATATATAACTTATAATATTTTATGTTTTAAAATGTAAAGAACAATAATATAAAAAACATCTTAATGCTGCATGTAAGAAGCTGACAAACAATTAGAACAGTTATACTTTTAAATAATAAGCATTTTAATTTGCAGTATATTCTAGATTATTAAATAAAATTTAAAAAAATGCTATACTTTTATAAAATAATGATATTTGAAAGTTTTGGTATGAGCTTTGCTACATTCTCTAGTATTTTTAAGGATCAATTTAAATCATGCCTTATTTCATTACCTTATAAGTTTCTTTAAAAAAGCAAACTTAGCTAATTAGTTTTATTCATTAATAGTTGCAATAAACTGCTATGTCAGGCCTGCTTAATTTTTGTTTTATTTCCTGTTGCTACATAAGAAATATACACTGGCTGTTGAGACATATTTTCACCAAACATTTCATTCTTTCTTCTTGCACTGAAATTACTAACAAAAAATTCATGTGAAAAATTACTTCAACTTCTAAGTAATTCCTTAGTTATACTAAAGAAAATTGTTGAGGAAAAATTTTACTTAATCTTCATATTAACAAAACTTCATCTGATTTATATTTTTGTTAATGCTTTTAATAATACAGTAATGTACATTATATTTCCATTTTTAACATCAAACATGAATTCGGAGCAAAATATGCTATTTGAGATAGAGTTGATGCCAAAATTAAAAATAGTTTAAATATTTACTTTCTAAATAATGTTATATATTTCAATTTTTTATCTAACTCACAAACATTATAATTAATCTATAAGGATGTTTTAATTATCCGTATGAATAATTAAAATGAATTACTAAAATTTTGTTTTGTTTTTACAAAAACTGGGAAACTTAAAATTGATTTTACTATCCTATTTTATCTTCATGTTTGTGTTAAAGTTGAATACTCACGTGCATAATATTTTGCAATTATTTGTAACAACTTATAGTTTTTAACTTAAAATCAAACAAATTATATATTTCTTAAAAACTATCAGTTTAAAACCTTTAAAATTTGACAATTCAGATCTCCAAAAGAATTATCAAGAATTTCTTAATAAAAAAGTAATTTGTTCTGGATATTTGAAGCAACGAAAGAACTTAAAAGCCATTATTTTGTGTAGAAAAAAAATACTGAAACAGATTAATTATCTTCTCGCAAAATTGGTAGGAAAAGTTCACTAGACGACTGGGTATGAAAAAATTCCATTTTGCCCTAGGACTAACAGAAAATAAAACCTAAGAATCCAAGCTTTCTTAGCCATAGTTCAGAACAAAAAAAGTGCGCAAAAGAGGAAATCTGACAATACTAATGCTTCTTATATAAGAATAAAATGAAAATAGAGCAAAATATTCAATCAATAACCAGCAGACCTATCTGTCATGTGTACGAAGACGATAAGACATTTAAGAGAACATAACTAAAAACTATCATCCAAAATAAGAAAAAATTTCCCGCCTTATGTTAACACAACATTCCAATACACATCGATTTTTCGTCGTTTATTTCGTAAAAAAAAAAAAATAAATACAATGTGTAAAAAAGAACTAAAAAATTTTTAGACTGAGGCGGTGTCCTTATTTTTCCTGGAGTGTTATTATTTTCATCTCATTTTTTCTCGATAGTTTCTATTTATTTTCTGGCAATCGAAGCGAAAAACAAAGCAATCGTCTGCCTAAAAGGAAGAGAGGGGGGGGGGAATAAATGAAGCTATCGCTAGAATTATAAGATCTGAAGCCTCGTTATTTTTCATGTTTGCGAGAGAGAGCTTATTTTGGACAAAGAATATAAATTAGTTGCTAGTCATAGCTCAGTAATTCGTGATCAAACTGAACGTTTCTTGAATTGTTCATTCTTCTTTTGTAAGTATTTTTTTTTTCTCTTTTACGAAGCTATCAAACCAAATTAAAGATATTTCTACTTACGAGTGATTTAGTTCACAAAATATTCATTTTTCAATTTAATGCTAGATAAAAGATTTTTTTTTTCAGTAAATATTATATTACATCTGAATAGCTTGTAAGTACTGTTTCAATTTTCTTTGCATTTAAAATAAATATAGAAATTATTTCGTCATAATAACTGCTTAAAATACTGGATTTTATGTAAAAAAAAATTTTTTTTTAATGAAACAACTTTGTCCACAAAGAAGTTTTTCAGATAACAGATTTGAAATATATATAACAGTGGTGCATTATTTTAAATACATAAACGTATCATTCTGTGCATTAAAATTTTATTTTTACTAGTTTTGCTTTCAAGAGTTCATGGGAATAAGGATTTCAAAATCCCTTTTTCTATTAAAATAGAAAGCTCAATCAGATAGCTGATTACCAAGGAACAGATTATTTTTTCTCAACTGGTTTTTCTTTTGTGTTTAAATTATATTGTTCTGCAAATTATATGAAATATTTTAAACATTCTCTATTCTTAAAATTGATAGATTTTGTTAGAGTACTATAAATAAAATTTAGTCTTTTTAAATTTTTCACCTAGTAATACGTATCTTTTTTTTTTACCACGTAGAGAACGGACTATTGGCCTAACTCTATTTAAAGACATTTTGTTTCCCAGAAAGAAAAAGAGTAATGTTCAACGACGTCTGGAATCAAACCCAAGACATTTTTCTCTGAAGAACGCTGTCCTAACACAATGTCACGGTGAATCGCCCCGTGCTCCTTACTTGCATTCTATTATATTTAACCTACTTCTGGGTAATCGTTATTTAATTCATTCTAAACTGGCATTTTTGATTAAAAAACGTAGCGCTAAGTTTGAATTTTCTACTAAATAAAAATGTTCCTTTGAGATGACAATTAGATATCAGCATATGACGTCCTCGGATCCGAAATTGTCTACTTACTTTCTATAGATAATTTGGAAATAATATTGACTTACGATTCATCTTGTGAAATGTACACAATAATCTTTGAGGAATTAGTAATAATCATTTACATACTGAAATGAGAAAAAGAAATTAGAATTGCACGTCAGTATAGACTTGTGGTAAAAAGCACTACTATTTATGCATTTCAAAACGTTTGCTGTAACGCCCAGAAAACATATAAGCAACCACCACGTTTGCCGTCCTCAATAGTCTTCTTCTCGAAGTGAAAGTATCTAATTGCGGATTCTTACATGGTGCAAAATAAACCACACAATATTTAAAATTACTTTTCTCATATTGTTTATGTTCTAATATATTGCCACTGAGGTGAATCATTATCTCTATCTCTAATGTATATAACAATTATAGATAATTAGACAAATTTTTGTGTTTTATTGCTCAAAATGTTATCATATTAGGAGTTCATTAATAATTTTTTTTAATTTCAGACATGGACATGGAAAAAATGTTTCCGCTTGTGTTGACAGCCATAGTAGCAGCATGCTATAGCAACTCCTTGCGCTGTGGACTTGTCTTTGACGACTTAGTTGCCATAAGAGACAATAAGGATGTCAGAACACACACACCTATTTGGAATATTTTCAAAAATGATTTTTGGGGAACGCCACTGAGAAAAGTAAATCACATTCCATTTATTTTAATTCACTTGCAAGTTGCATAAATACGCTATACATTATAAGATAACTTGTTACTAAATAATCGAGCTTTTTTAATTTATAAAAACAAAATTTATTTACTAAAAAATTTTAAGTTTGCTCTGGATTATTGCTAAAATTTAAGTACATTGAGTATATACAATGAGGAAACGAGATTAGTATTTCATCGGAACAAATATAAAATTAAAGAAAAATGTTAAATATTCAAACAGAATTAATATTAAAAAATAATTCAAATTCGAGAATAATCGGAGAACAACTGGATTCACTTAAAAAAAATATATCCTATTAATTATAAAACTTTTAACAAACATCTCTATATATTATAACTTAAAAATTTTTGCTTTGTGTTTGAAAATTGCTCTAAGAGACTATATATATACATATATATAGGTGTGTGTGTATGCATGTATATATGTGAGTGTGAGTTTGCTTAAGATATTTATAAACTATAATTAAGAATTAATTATTAATTGGCTTACTCAGTATATTTACAAATTATATTAAAAAAATATTATCTTGTGGGTTCGAATATATACAAAAATGTAAATTTCCCGAGTATTTAATGTATGATTAATTACTAAAGTTAATAGTTTGAAAAAAGAAGGAAATAAAATTGTACGTAAATAAGTTTTAGTAAAAATATCTTGCTGAAATGTTATTTACACTACTGGCCATTAAAATTGCTACACCAAGAAGGCGACATGCTACAGACGTGAAATTTATACGAAAGGAAGAAGGTGCTGTGATATGCAAATGATTAGCTTTTCAGCGCATTCAGACAAAGCAGGCGCCAGTAGCGACACCTACATTGTGTTTAAATGAGGAAATTGTTCAGCCGGTTCCTCATACACAAATTGCATTTGAACACTGTTGCCTGGTGAAAAGTTGTTGTGATGCCTCGTGTAAGAAGGAGAAATGCGTACCAGCACGTTTCTGACTTTGATAAAGGTCGAATTGTAGCGTACCGGGATTGCGGTTTATCTTATAGCAGTATTGCTGCTCGCTTCGGTCGAAATCCAATGACTGTTAGCAGAATAGGAAATCGATGGGTTATGGACGGTAATACGGAACGCCATGTGGGTTCTCAACGGCCACCTATCACTAGAAGCCGAGAAGACAGGCATATTATCCGCATGGCCGTAATGAATCGTGCAACCACGTCACGAGCCGTGAGTCAAGAAACGGGGTCGTTTGGAAGACAACAAGTTTCTCCACTTAGAGTTCGACGATGTTTGCAGCAGCATGAACTCACAGCTCGGAGACCATGGCTGCGGATTCCCTTGACGCTGCGTCATAGACAAGAGCGCCTTCAATGGTGTGATCAACGACGAACCTGGGCGCACGAATGGCGAGACGTCAACGTTTCAGATGAATCCAGGTTCTGTGTACAGCATTATGATGGTCACATCCGTGTTTGGCGGCATCGTGGTGAACGCACACTGGCAGCGTGTATTCGTCATCGTCATACTGGCCCATCACCTGGCGTGAGGGTATGGGGTGCCATTGAATACACGACTCGGTCACCTCTTGTTCTCATTAACAGTGCTTTGAACAGTACACGTTACATTTCTGGTGTGCTACGACCCGTGGCTCTACCCTTTATTCGAGCCCTGCGAAACCCTACGTTTCAGCAGGATAATGCCCGACCGCATGTTGCCGGTATTGTATGGGCTTTCCTTGATACGGAACATGTTCGGTTGTTGCCCTGGCCAGCACGTTCTCCAGATCTTTCACCAACGGAAAACGTCTGGTCAATGGTTGCCGAGCGACTGGCTCGTCACCAAACGCCAGTCACTACGGTTGATGAACTGTGGCATCGTGTTGAAGCTGCATGAGCATCTGTACCTGTACATGCTATCCAATCTCTGTTTGACTCAATGCCCAAGCCCATAACTGCTGTTATTACTGCCAGAGGTGGTTGTTCTGGGTACTGATTTCTCAGGATCTATCCAGCCACACACACACACACAAATATATATATATTTTGAAATTTTAATCACTTATTATTTCTAGTATAATATATTTGTCCAATAAATATTATTTTGTTATCTGCATTTCTTCCTGGTGTAGCAATTTTAATGCCCAGTAGTGTAGTTTTAGTGGAAATATTTTATTCAATATATTGCCTGTAAATATACTGAATGCTAGAAAAAAAATTATTAAAATTAATAAGAACTTTTATAATAAAATGTATTCTAAACTTTGGTAGTTCGAATTAAATATTTTACATAAAGGAAAACACGCCATTTATTAATTAAAATAAGAAAGGTATTGCTTCAGAAAAAAAAAGATATTTTTAACTCTATCTCTCCACCCCTCAAAGACACCTGCACAACTGCATGAATGTATGAGATCATATTATCCAAATAAAGCATGCACAAGAATAAGCTGGTTAATTCTATTACAAAATCATATAAAATATCTCGTCGCTAGGTTTGTTTTTGTCACTCAATTATCCTTTTATGCTCACGAATATTAATTAGACCAAGATTTTTTGCTAAAAGTGGATTCCAAATCACTATACACATCCACTACCAAAGTGTGATTCGAACCCACCATTCCTGAATCGAAGGCACAGACTAATCTGATGCCAATTCGCCCATATCAAAGTCGTAGAGTTTCGTGTCTATCACTACTTAGAACGTGCTCAGAATGATAAAAACCAAAAGCGTCAGCTAGATAAACTTTCTTTTTAACTAAGCATAAGCTAGTATAACACTTCTTGTACTAGAGCGACTTCTATTTGACCCCTTGCACTACTAGATTAACTTCTTTTTAACGTCTTGTACTACTATAATTTTTTGTTTGAAGTGCGAGGCCTTTCTTCTTTTTCAGGTTTTCGACTTCAAAGATTTTTAAGAAATAAAGTTCTTTCCTTCTAAATTCGAAATCAGTAACAATAAAGTCACATTTTCTTCACCAAATTACTAATTTTATGAAAAACAATCTTCTTACAGAGTAAAATATTTTTTTCACTGTTTTACTTGGTTGAGCAAAACAGAGATTTTCCATTGACATTTTTCGTAAAAACCTTATGATAGAATGTAATGTTCTACCTTACATATCATTGGTAATGGTACCTTTTTTTTCTTCAAAATTAAAAATACATGTCTTTAAAAACATTCTTTTTACTTTCCACGTGAGTAAGCGGCTTTTACTTTCTCTTCCTCTTGATCTTTGCAGAAAATAAGTTTCTTCTTTCTAAGGAAAGAGTCCTTATGATAGAATAAAAGTCAAATGCTCTTAAAAGTTCTTTAAATTTAATTTAGAGTGTTAGGTAATTCTAAGAATGCATTAAAACATGTTATTTTCTTGGATGATGATCATGTACTTAATTTTGCACATATATATTTGAATGAGATATATTTTTACAGGATTACAGCCATAAATCTTACCGTCCGCTAACTGTTCTGACTTTTCGTCTGAATTATGCCGTCCACGGTCTCAATCCATTTGGTTATCACCTCGTCAATGTTTTGTTGCACGCATTTGTCTGCGTTCTTTTTTATAAGTAAGTATTACATTAACATTTTTATTAATATTAGAAAAAATTTATGTTTAATTTAAGAATAAGAATGCAAAGACAATTTATAAAACAGTTGTGAATTTATTACTTTGGAAAGTTATATGCAATTTATGATAAATTAAATTATATATATATATATATATATATATATATATAATATCAAGATACTTAATAAACGTAAGGTACTGTAAAGGCAGATCTATATAATTTATCACTTTCATATCTTCTTATAAACTTAGATTAAATACCTTAATTGAATTTTATCAGATATTTTAACCTGGAACTCAGTTTCCGAAATCTACATATATCTTTCAATAAGCCAACTGATGGAGGAGGGGTTAGCGTCCTTCACTGCGAAGCACTAGGTCTCGAATTCGAATCATGGTTTGGACACGGAAATTCCTTTCTCTCTATGTGTGTTTTTCTAGCCTTTCACCCCCGGGGCAAAGATGGCACACTCATTGGGGCCCCACTGTATAAGATGTCTTCACCTTCGTCTCTTGCAGCACCGAATTAAATAAATCCTAAAATCAGCCGGGCACTGAATAAAATATTAGAATAAAAAAATGGTACTATACCTAAATAATGATTTTAAATTATAATAATTAACATGATGATTGATTTACATTTAGATGATGACATGAAAAAAGTTGTTCAAACTTAGTTACTCTTTGAAATACTTAAGTTAATGTCATAAGTGATCTTTTCTTTAATATCTCAGTATGTCACTTTTATATGTATTATATATATATATATATATATATATATATATATATATATATATATATATATATATATATATATATATATATATATATATATATATATATATATATATATATATATATATATATATATATATATATATATATTATTTATGATAAATGTTATTAGTAAAATTTGTGAAACAAAATGCCTTTATTTAATAGAGAAAAATTTATTTATATGAAAATGTCATAAGGAATTTGAACAGGTTATTTAAGAAAGACACATTTTAACCCTGTTATATATATATATATATATATATATATATATATATATATATATATATATAACAGGGTTAAAATGTGTCTTTCTTAAATAACCTGTTCAAATTCCTTATGACATTTTCATATAAATAAATTTTTTCTCTATTAAATAAAGGCATTTTGTTTCACAAATTTTACTAATAACATTTATCATAAATAATATTTTTTTAGAAAAAAATATATATAAGATTGCTTAAAATAAAAACCTCTATTTTATAAACCTTTATTTGATGAAGAACTATTTCATATTCTGATTTGCCCTGTGATTACTGTATATTCAGTTTATCATGTGTTATATGCAGAAACTGATTAAGACAGGGTCATACGAGACACTTGCTCTGTACTTCAGATTAGAAGAGTCTCCAACTCAAATGGAAAGATTACTTTATGTTGTCAATCAAATAGAATCGTTTGAAAACGAATAGAAAATTTATTTTTGTGAAGCATAAGGGAGCCTCAAAGAAGTTTTTACTCTCTGGTTCCCAATTAGGCTAAATTGGGCTTTGGCTAAATTGGCATGAAGACTTGATTACTGAAATTTATCTTAGGAAATTCAGTTAATTTAAAGGACAATTATTATAACTAAGTATTTAGAAATAAGCTATTGTTAAATTAATATTAGTGTGAAAATGGTTTTTCTGTGCATTTTATATAATATCCCTTTTAATACAATAAATTCGTCGTCTTTTTAACTTCACTCTTTTATGAAATCAACAGTTACATACAAATGTATTAATTATTTTAATTAGGTTTAAATATTTTTGCTGTATTGAGCCAGTTAGTCTGGCATTATGGAGTGCGCTGCTCCACTTTTCCAACTGAACCATATTTTGGTGTGGAGTCCAAGCTTCTCTGTACACAAATCCCATAGGTACCCGTTTATAGGGTAGGCAACCACTCATACAAGGAAAGGACAAAGACAGGAGAGATAGAAAGTACATTCATGCCCGAACCGGTATTCGAACCCAGCTGACCACGAGACAAGTTTGGTGGCAGTTATGTTTAAATAACTGATGCTAATATTTTTAAATAAACTGCAGATGCAAAAATTTTCTTTGTGCTTACTCAATGTCAATATAAATCATATATAAGTTTATTTGAGGGAAAAAATGTCCTCATTTAACGTAAATAAGGAAATATGGATTAATGGTTAAATACTTTATCACAATTAAAGTAAAATGACAAATAAGACTTGATTTATTATAATTTATTTAGTGTCTCATTTTTAAAGTGTGAAGCATAAGGTTAAAATGTGTCTTTCTTAAATAACCTGTTCAAATTCCTTATGACATTTTCATATAAATAAATTTTTTCTCTATTAAATAAAGGCATTTTGTTTCACAAATTTTACTAATAACATTTATCATAAATAATATTTTTTTAGAAAAAAATATATATAAGATTGCTTAAAATAAAAACCTCTATTTTATAAACCTTTATTTGATGAAGAACTATTTCATATTCTGATTTGCCCTGTGATTACTGTATATTCAGTTTATCATGTGTTATATGCAGAAACTGATTAAGACAGGGTCATACGAGACACTTGCTCTGTACTTCAGATTAGAAGAGTCTCCAACTCAAATGGAAAGATTACTTTATGTTGTCAATCAAATAGAATCGTTTGAAAACGAATAGAAAATTTATTTTTGTGAAGCATAAGGGAGCCTCAAAGAAGTTTTTACCTCTGGTTCCCAATTAGGCTAAATTGGGCTTTGGCTAAATTGGCATGAAGACTTGATTACTGAAATTTATCTTAGGAAATTCAGTTAATTTAAAGGACAATTATTATAACTAAGTATTTAGAAATAAGCTATTGTTAAATTAATATTAGTGTGAAAATGGTTTTTCTGTGCATTTTATATAATATCCCTTTTAATACAATAAATTCGTCGTCTTTTTAACTTCACTCTTTTATGAAATCAACAGTTACATACAAATGTATTAATTATTTTAATTAGGTTTAAATATTTTTGCTGTATTGAGCCAGTTAGTCTGGCATTATGGAGTGCGCTGCTCCACTTTTCCAACTGAACCATATTTTGGTGTGGAGTCCAAGCTTCTCTGTACACAAATCCCATAGGTACCCGTTTATAGGGTAGGCAACCACTCATACAAGGAAAGGACAAAGACAGGAGAGATAGAAAGTACATTCATGCCCGAACCGGTATTCGAACCCAGCTGACCACGAGACAAGTTTGGTGGCAGTTATGTTTAAATAACTGATGCTAATATTTTTAAATAAACTGCAGATGCAAAAATTTTCTTTGTGCTTACTCAATGTCAATATAAATCATATATAAGTTTATTTGAGGGAAAAAATGTCCTCATTTAACGTAAATAAGGAAATATGGATTAATGGTTAAATACTTTATCACAATTAAAGTAAAATGACAAATAAGACTTGATTTATTATAATTTTTTCTTCTAATTTGTTTTCAAAGCATTTAAACCTACATGTTCATAAATAATCTAAACTCAACAGAAATCCTCTATCGTTTTCTTTAAAAATGAGACATTCATTTCTTGGAATGTTTCATCGTAACAACAAGCATATTTCAAAAGTAGTTGATCTATATATTAAGAATTGTAAAATTTTCTTGTTAAACACTAGTGAATGTCCCTAAACACTCTGTTTCAACCAAGTTATGTGCAACGAAATAAATATTGACACAATGAAAAAAAAAGCAACATTCATCCTCTTTTTCATCTTACCCATTTCCAAACAAACTTAGTTTTCCTAAATTATATTGACTGTAAACAAAGGAGCTTTACTTTTGCTTTATCTTCAAAATAGCATTGGAGACATTCTGCTATATTTTGAAGACATACATCGGAATTTTTCTCTCGGTTGAAACATGTCTTTCTTTTAAGTTATGGCTGTGGATAAAAACTCCCTCCATAGGAAGTAGAAGGTAGCCTAAAAGAGAAAAGTCCATATCTCTGTTTTAGAGAGGCTTGTCACCATAAATTTTATCATTTCTCATCGACTGTCGAGGAATCCATTCGCGAAGACTTACGACTTGCTTTTGGGGAAATACGCTTTCGTCACGTGGGCAAGAACCTTAGAGAGAATAAGATACAAAAAGTATTAAATAGGATAGACGAATGAGTTTTATGTCCCAGGAAAGAAATTTATATAGAGCTATTTGACATATCTCTTTATATCGTTAGTAAATATGAAATTAGGACATAAAGCATGGTTTATTTATATCGAAATACTTCAAATGAACATTATTACAGAGGGGTGACTTTGACAACGCAATTGCTTTTTTTAATAAATCAGATTACATAGCTAGATATATAACTGTAAAAAACACAAATAGCTTAGTTTTATTCTTAAATTTCTTTTATCATCCGTTTTTGGCTAGTATATTTCTGGTTTTATGTATGAGTTTATGAATTTTAAAAAAAAGTTTTTATTTAATACAATCTAAAAAAGAATTCATCGGGTTGTGTTAAATGAAAACTTTATTATTATCATTTTTTACAATTTTTTATTAAGGAATTATATAAATTATTTATTTTTTTAGTATAAGTATAAATATTCAATTAGGTAATCTAAATTATAAAATTACCTTATATTTTCATGTTAATTTATTAAATAAATTTATAAAATAATAGTTAAAAGAGATAATATAGTTCATTACCAAAATTGTGTACTTTACGGCATTAAATAAAATTTTAAAATATAAGATTGTTATAGACTATGCAGACAGCTATAAGGTCCTTCGTTTTATAACTTAGTATAACAATTGTTTAAAATATTTTTCTCATGAATGATAATTTTCGATAATTTATTTTAGTATTCAGTGATTGGTTTAATGAAGTCAGTTATATTAGTAATGAAATCATTTGCAAATAAAAATTTATAATTATCCTTACTGTATATGTCTATGAAATAACAAAATTTAAGGTTTTTATTTTCCTTTAATTTCAATGAATCTGATATTGCGAAAATAATTTCATTTAAAAGATTAAAAACACTTTTTTAAGAAAGGTTAGTCTCATGAAACTAGGAAAATGTTACCTTCTGTCTAAACATTTTATGTTTCAAAATTAGGAATATTACTGCCGAAATTCAAATTGCTTTTGAAGAAACGCAAAGAAAAATTGGAATAAAATTATCAAAGCAGCATAAATATTAGCATACTTTAACTTGTTAGCCATAGTTGAAATTGGCAAAACATTAGCGCAATATGTAAACGTGTTGAATATTGACGAAAAACTGGAATCTCATTTCTTATGACGAGGCAAACATTTGTATTCAAGTCTTCAACATAATATTACCAAGCATGCGGTCGTAACTGTTAAGATATTGATAGGAAAACTGAAATTTCTTCTCCGCTTAAGTTATAAAAGTAAGCGTTTGAATTTTTGCTTATTACTTTTACTAATTTTAGGTTGTTTGGAAAGTTATTTTGTTTTTTATAAAAATGAAAAACGTATAGTGACGAAATTACTTTCCAAACAACCCATTATAATCAAAAATAATAATAATAAGTTTAAAATGTTTACTTTTTTTCTACAACTAAATATGGCAGTTTATTTAAAACAATGATTTCTTAGAAGTCGATATAATTACCAAAAATTTGGAAATAAATTTTATGTAATTTTAATAAACTCTGTGTCAATTAATAACTCACATGTAAATTTTAGATTTCATGCCTGCTTCGTATATTTTCTGCTATGTGCAATCACAGCTTAAAGAAATATGTTATATATCGATATTCGAATGTTTATTATATAATAATAAAGTAAGTTTAAATGAGCACAGAAAATTTCTCAGAGAACATGAAAGTAGAATTGCATTTGTGGATAAATACTAGTCATAAAAACAAAAGTCATAAACATAAAAACTATGATTTAGGAAAAACGAATTTTTTGTCACAATGACGAATATTTTAATAAATTTAAAACAATATTTTACAATTAAAATTATTCACCGATTTCTAAGAAATTTTACTTCTTAATAGCAATAGAAATAACAAGAGAGGTTAAAAATGGTAAAGATTTTATATTATTGGACAAGAATAAAAGAATATGCCATATCAGGATTGACATGTGATCTAATTATTCACTATGTAAATGTCATTAACGCAAATTATACAAGATACCATGAAGAAAATAAATTAAAAATCATTTTCTTCTGTGCACTGTTCATCTTTACAAATGTAACTAAAACTCTTATTAAATATAGAAACTATTTATTTCAGGTTGTGCCTCTTCTTCCTTCCTGTCCAATCTAGCAGACTGTCTAGTGTATTGTTTGCTGTACATCCCATCCACACAGAAGCCGTAGGTAGCTATAACATTCTCTAAGACTAGAAAATTGATTTATTTGTAGCTCATTTCAAAAGTATACCTTTAGACAAACTCATAAAAAAGTAACATCCCATCCACACAGAAGCCTATAACATTCTCTAAGACTAGAATATTGATTCTTTTTTAGCTCATTTCAAAAGAATACCTTTAGAGAAGCGCATAAAAAAAGTAGCACCCCATCCACACAGAAGCCGTAGGTAGCTATAACATTCTCTAAGACTATTGATTCATTTGTAGCTCATTTCAAAAGTATATCTTTAGACAAACGCATAAAAAATAACATCCCATCCACACAGAAGTCTATAACATTCTCTAAGAATAGAATATTCATTCTTTTTTAGCTCATTTCAAAAGTATACCTTTAGAGAAGCGCATAAAAAAAGTAGCACCCCATCCACATCGAAGCCGTAGGTAGCTATAACATTCTCTAAGACTAGAATATTTATTCATTTGTAGCTCATTTCAAAATTATATCTTTGGACAAACGTATAAAAAAGGAACATCCCATCCACACAGAAGCCTATAACATTTTTAAGACTAGAATATTGATTCATTTGTGGCTCATTTCAAAAATATACCCTTCGAGAAACGCATAAAAAAGTCCATACAATAAGTTCAAAATTTAAATTCTTAAACACTGAACTCTATTATCTTGATATCATTTTATTTCCATTTCCTACCATAAATATTTACTTTGAGAAAAGAATAAAAAATGCTTACAAAGAAAATAGCAAATTTAATATAATTTTCTTCTTGTAAATTATATTAAATTAATGCTTAGGACAATTTTCTTTAACAAATAAAATCGTAAAGAAATATTAAAATGTATTAAATGTAATATCGGAGAGAGCATTTTAAAAATAACAAATTACATTAAGATTCCAAACTCAGATTTCTTTAATTGTATCTATTTGCAATTAATATGCTTTACGTTCATGAATTGTCACTACATTCATCAATACAATTACCTTATAAGTTTACGATTAACAATTAAATTTAATATCTTAATATCGTAATTAGACTTAAGTTATTTGTTTGTTTTATTAATTTCATGCAAATTATGTGCAACAAAGGAAAAGGCAAATACACTGTTCGTAAATAAATGACAAATAATAAATTTTTAACAGTTTAAAATTTAAAGCTGCGTATTTAGTGAGAAAATGTGCATTTTCTGTAAAGTAGCATCATTAGTAAAGAAAAGTTTGACTATTTCCCAGTTGCTGCGTTTATAAAATTTATGGGAAGCAAACTTTCAATAATAAAAGTTTTGCATATATTTTTCGAAACAAATAAATCTGCTTTTTATTTCATATAAAAAAATATTTTAAAGATACTAAGCATAAAAACGGAGGACGCAAAAAACGAAATTTTCTTAAAATGCTTAAAAAGGAAAATAAATTCTAAAATGTTTTCTAATTTTAGTTTCTAACATTTAACTCCAATCATTAGAATAGGCTTAATTTAGAGTTTTTTTATAACTTCTTTATTGTCATTAACTGAATTTTATCGTACTTCTTATTAATTTAGAGTTTTTTTTTATTAAATAGCTATAAGTTTTCCATTATATTTATCATTAGTATACGTAGTTCTTGTACCATAAAAATATTTCGTAATAGTTCAAATTATATTTATTATTAAAAAGACTAAATTAATTGGTGTAACATTTAATACATTTGAATAGCTATGAAATTATTTTCAGGAGGCTATGTACAACACTTGGCTCTTTCTCACATTTAATTATAATTTATTTGAATGCAACCAAATTTTTTTTTAATTATTGGGACAATTGAGAATTTTTTACAGTTTTCGTTATAAGAAACCTTTTTGCATTATCTAAAGACATCAAAATACAAAATCTTTCCCTTTTTAGAAATTTTTCTAAGTTTATAAAAATAAAAATAACAAATTTTCGAGAATGGAATTTCTTGGAATAAACATTGTTAGATACAGATAATGAAGAAATTTTATCTTTCAATAGAGCGAATCATAATAACGTTTGTAGATTTCACTAGATCCAACTTTTGTTTGTTTTTCTCTCAATTTAATAAATTTTAATTTATTCTCAATTACACTTGGTATAGCGATATAAATATTTTTCTCTGATCTCAAATTTTAATTTGAAAGCAGCTTAATATTTTTAAATAACAAATGATTGAATATACATTTGGATTAAAATCCATAAAATAAGAAATTAAGTTTTATAAAGTTCATTATTTAAATGATTTTAATGAACAATAAGTAATTGCTGCTGCAATGGTTCACAATGATTTTTATCAAAAAATACGAAGAATTTTAATGAAAAAACATGCAATTATGATTATGTTTTTAGAGAGAGTTCACTTTACTACATATTTTAATACTTGTAAACTATATTTTCAAAAAATAATCTTTTAAAGTTTCGCTTTCTTGTTTAAAAGTTTAAATGCAACATAACTAAAAACTAAACTCATTGGCATGATATCCTGTAGGGGGTCAAGGCTTACAATACCCACATCTGTTTTCATGAACGAGAGTACTGGGGTACATAACATGCTTGGTACTCAGTTTTATCGACTCACTGAAGATATGAAAGGCTTTGTCATCCTTCCCAAAGCCTAGGATTGAAACTCGAACCTATGCCTTGGGATTCAATGCAATACATATTGAAAATTATGACTTTTATATTATAAATCCGAATTTCATCTTAAATTTTCATAACTTTTTTGCAACGGATTTTAAGGATTCACTAGATCTCAGAAGCTTATAAAATTCAGAATAAGTTTCATAAGAATTTCAGTCTAAATATTTTTTTTATTTTTAAGATGTATACAATTAGAAAATATATCATAAGAAGTGAGCACTACAAGTATTATTGATACAAGTATCAATAATTAATATAAAATTTATATACCTTTTATATATTTCCTAAAATAAAAAAAAACTAATATTAACGACATTATGTAAAACTCAAGCATGGAACTCTTAAATATACTTGAATTATGAAACAGTATTAGATTCTTTATATCTGAATACGGGTTGAGTTCTATCATTATAAATTTATGAAATAAAGTTTAAAATTGTGCTACTTTTTCTTCAAATTTATGAAAAATTCTTCCTATTAAAATGAATATTTTCTCATTTCAGGTAAGTGGTATAGTAGGCCGAGCAGAGCTTCTATCAGCTGCTGCCTTCCTAGGTGCCTTAATATATTACATACATCACAGATATCACAAACCAGGAAATGGTAAGAATTATGTACATATATATATATATATATATATATATATATATATATATATATATATATATATATATATATATAATGCTGTTTAAAGTACCATCACCATCTGTTTTTATTTGAGAAAGAAAAACATTTTTGATACACAATTACAAAAATTACAAAATATTTTATTTGAATTACAATATTAGCATATTTCGTTGAAGTTAAGTAAAGAATACAATAAATAGCATTTATTCAAATTAGAAGTTCATTTTAAAACTATGATTAAAATATTTCTATTAAAATATTGTAAAAATCTTAATCTCTGCTATAGAATTGTGACAAGGATGATATCTTTAAAAAAATGTAGGTAATTTTTAACAAAGTGTTGGTAAATATTACCACTGAAAATCACTAAGCATAAGAACAATAGAATCAAACTTCTAACTTGCCAATATTTGTCCCCCGGAATACAATTATTTGTCTGCGTTGTCACCAAGCAACATCTGGTTATCTTCTCTATATGAGAGATATCATCTCAATCTGTGACTAAATATGACGTAATGTAAAGATTGGGTTATGTTAAGACATAAGAATGCTTTTAACGCTTCTCCGAAATCTGCAAACCTCACTGAGAATGTTCATTATTATTGATATTTCATAATAGAAGTTTCAAATGCAAATTCTGAACTTTATATCCTTTTTTCAAGTGAACACTTTAATATAAGTTGCTCATAAATGTTTTTGTTTTTGAAGGAATCAAAAGTATAAACGTAATATCAATACAAAATTTAAAAAAAACATTATTTTTTTTATTATTATTCCCAATAATAAATATAATTTCCCAAATATAATTATTTTTTTATTTAAACAAAAGCTTTATTATTTGAGAAATTAAAATTCCATCCTTCTATTGTAGAGTATTTCAAATTTATTAAATTCGGACTTAACGTAAATAAATGTTACCGAAGATTACAAAAGCAAATTTTGTTCTTTAATCAAAAATTTGAAGTACAGTTTCAATTTACGTAAATATAAGTAGCATAAAAAGTTTTTTCTTAACCTTCTTTTAATTTATTCATTGTTATTTTGTAGCATGGCAGCACTGTGGAATAACATCAGCTTTCGCCGTAACAGGGCTTCTTTTCAAAGAACAAGCGCTTACAGTTTTAGCTATTTGCTGCATATACGAATTTTGTTTACAAAAGGTAAATTATCTTTAACTCATGTTTATTTCTTTAAATATATTAGTTTCTTTTTAAACTTCGCCCTATGTATACAAATTATTCATGATGTCGAACATATTTAAGTATATCTATAAAATTATATAATTCTCTGCTTCATTAATATATATTCTCATATGCTTTTATAATCTGAAATGGGCAAACTAAACAGTATTTTCATTTTGATAACGAAATGAAACATTTTAAAATGCAGTCAGTATATAATAAATGAATACAATAAGAGTAACTGAAATGATAATATATAAAATTAGCTTCTGTTTTTATATATAAGGATATAAAACAAAAGAATGTGGATTATGACTAAGTTGGAGGAACATACTATTGTGATATTTGAGAAGAAAATTTTGAGGAATATTCTTAGTGAGAGATATAGAGGAGAACAATAAGTGAAGAAGGAGAATTAACTTAGAATTATATAAGATCTATAAACAAACCAATATTGTTAAGTGTATAAAATTAAATAGAATTAATTGGATAACTCATTAGGCTTCCTTTGCATGATAGCAACATTTTAAAAAAATTCTGCACTTTACACCTGCTGGAATTAGAAAGCAAAGAAGACTGAAGTTAATTTGGACTGACTCGGTGGAATTAGATTTTCTTATTATTAATGAGAAAAATTGGAAGTCAAAGATTTTTTTGGAGTAGTCATGGAGAAGATTCAGAGGAAGGCATTGCCTCACTCTAGGCTGTCAAACCAATTATGGTGACGATGAAAAATAAAAAAGAATGAGGAAAATCAAAACTAATAAAAAAGTGAAGCCATAAAAAAACTCTCCAAAATAGTTAATTAATAATTCTTTTATTTTCTAACCACATTCATGTTAGGCAAACATTTTCACCTATTTTTAAGTAAATCCTACTATTACACAATGAAATTTGTAATTTATATGGCTTTCATTTTGAATCATTCAAAATGAAAAGCAAAATTTACTATCATAAATTATCTCTTTTTATAGAATTAATTGTATTTTGCTTCAATATTCAAATTAATTTTATAATTTATAAAGAATAAATGTACTTATAATTATCAAAAAGGAATAAAATAATCTCTTTGATATTATACACGAATAGAAATTGCCCTCCAAAATATTCAATTGATTTTATATATTATTAACGCTGATGAAACATTAATGAAGTAGTTAATTTTTATTTTAAGATTTATGTTCTTTGAATTGTATGCATAAAAACTGTATATATTTTATGTAATAACCTACAAAAAAAAATTTTTTTATGTATATTTATCAGCAGATAATATGTGCTGCCAGGAGACAAAGGGCATGTTTTATTTTTGATAATATGGAATACGTTCTTATAAGTTTTTAATGTTGAACTTTGACAACTTTATTTTAGAGTCCAGGAAGAATACAGAGCATCCGATATCTGCTGCTAGGACGAGGCATTGTCTCGCCTTGGTGGAGAGACAAAGTGAGCCGCATCGGCATACTTCTTATGGTGATGTTAATCTCAATTTATTTAAGATGGAGATTAATGGGCCAACGGATTCCTAACTTTAATAGGTAATTACTACTTTAGGAAATTTATATAAATCTTATCAACGTGTGAGTAATACAGTTTTGTGATGCATAGTAACAGCCGATGAAAAAAATTCTAATGTACATTCATACATTTTTAGATTATTTTTCGAGGAATGTAAGACACGTAATATATAAGTATTTTGTAATATTAATAAGCGAATCAGATAAATAAATATGATCAGTTTTTATTTGTATATTTATGTCATGCTAGCAATACACAATATATTATAAGAAATTGTGAATAACACTGTAATATTTTCTGAGTTCTGTTGTTACTAATGACATTTTAAAAGCCAAGCTCACTTTGCCTTGGCTATGCGAATTTGAGTCAATTGGGGGAGTCTTTCGTTTTAGAAAGAGCACCATATAGGTGAAAGTACGACTTTTGCTCTTCAGATCCTCCGATAGATGGCAGCAAAAAATGATCTACTTTCTTAATTTTGGCATTGATATGGAGGGGGAGTAAATTTATCCAGACCATTGCACCCATGGTAACTGCTCAATGCCTGACCACAGGACTTTCGATGCCACAGATTTAACGAGCACGTATATCGCATGTTCTTGGTGGTGGGTATTTGGCGGCATTGGAAATCGAACCCCACCCTTCTGGATAGAAGGCCAATATCCTAACCACAAGGCTACCACGGCTCCTTTTTTCTGAGTTCTAATAAAAATTATAAAACATAAATATTAAGCAGGATCAAGAGGCGAAATTATCACTTTCGTGTTCGACGTAAGTGAATAATTTTTCATTATTTTCATCTCATATCAAAAAGTATTTTTATTCTTATTAATGATATTAATTTTTAGCTTCGTCTCTATCTTCAAATCGCAAAATAGATCCACTTAGAAATGGAGCATCAAGGTTTATAAATTTTCTTTCGATTAAAAATATCAAAAAATAAATCTTAATTTTTATATGCATTTTGTGTTGTATAAAGTAAACAATTATTCTCTCTCTCTTTCAACGTGCTAATTAATTTCTCTTGTTATAATACAGAAAGGGATTGGTTATAATTCAGATTATGATCCCACATGTTATTCTTTGTATTTTTTCTAAAATATATGTATATATACAATGGAAACTGCAATTAAATGTAAAATTAAATGTTTTTCTAATAAACAATTTTGTCCTTATAGATTTGACAATCCAGCTTCATCGTCCTCATCCCCAACAAGGCAACTGACTTACAACTACCTGCTTGCCGCCAATGCATGGCTCCTTCTGTTTCCACACTCTTTGTGCTGTGATTGGACGATGTCCACAATTCCACTGATAACTTCCCCTTTTGAAATCAGGAACTTAGCAACAATTAGTGTCTACCTTTTCTTCTTAGGAATGTTAAAATCTATTTCTAAGACGGATGATGAATCTAGAATGGCTATAATTATGGTAAATATTATTATTATTTAATCTAATTTCGTGAAAAGATTTTAAAATATGTTCAATAAAAAAGAATCTGATGTTATTCATAAATTATTAAATAATTTTAATTTCATAAAATTTATACATAATATATGCTATTTAAAATATATCATATAGAAATAGGCTACTTTTGTTCATTAGTTTTACAGATTATCCTAAAACTATGAATTCTTAGTCTTAAATTTTCACTTCTTTTTTATTTTGGAAATGCACTATCTTTTCTTTTTTTAATGAATTGTTTTTAAGAAATAGAAATACGTATTCTTATAAAATTGCATTTTGCGAAAAATATTTCTAAATTTGAACATGTGATCATATCGTCATCATTTGAATTTAATATTATTTTCATTTTAAGAAATCAATAACCATTTGAAATTTTTTATTTCCTGTTTCATTTATAGGGAATTTCCTTACTTGTGGTTCCTTTTATACCTGCCAGCAATTTGTTCTTTCCTGTAGGATTTGTTCTTGCTGAACGGGTGCTTTACATTCCAAGTATGGGGTACTGCATGCTCATTTCACAAGGGTGGAGAATCCTTCATGAGCGAAAGTTTGTACCTATGAGGTCATACCTTCCTAAATATTATTTACTGGTCATGTTTCTCATTAATTATACTAAATGTCTGATTCCAAAACTAACAGTTCTCAAATCAGAAGAAGCACAACAATTGTTTATGCATTTCTCAACTTCATTAAACTTTCGCAACAATAAGTTAAATGGTTAGTTAATTGTTATAAAGCAATTAATTATAAAGTCTCATCTTTCTCATATATGTATAATAAAATTCATGTATAATGGAAATGGAATTTAGTATAATGACTTTGTTTTTACTTCTTTCGATTTATAAAATGTGAGTTCATGCATCAGAATTTTGAAAAACTAAGCATTAACTTGATTACCATTAGTACTCCACGTTCATTAATAGTTTATATGCGTTTTAATAGAGGGTTTTCATACAGATTATGCAAAACGTTCGTGCGTTAAAACTTCAAAAAATTCATTAAATCTGAAAAATAACCAAAATAAAAATGGTTTCTACGATTTAACATTGAAAGAGAACGAGATATTTTTTTTTCAGAATAAAAAAAAAAATTCGAAAACAATCGACAATTGATGTATAGGCGAGCAATTTGGTTAAAAATATGAAAGTGTATCAGGTCATTATAGTTCATTCAGAGCCCGTTCTCCATAGTTTCTTCATGTAAGTGAACAAGGATGATGAATGAGGAAGATGAAGCCTTATTAATGTTTCACACGAACCAGGAATCCGTGACTGTTGCATTTTGTAAATTCCGATATCAGAAAAATGTAAAGGCTGGAAACAGGTCTTCAAAAGTGGTCGTCTTTATAACCTTGTTCAATTATTTTTGGAAAATGGATTGATAGAGATTCGTATAGGATCCGAGTGACCAACCCTTAATCAGACACGTTTGAGCCCGTTCCTGCCGAAATGGAAACATTGGCATCAAAATTCGTTGTAGGGACTAGCAATGGACGGGTAGTTGTCAGACGCTTTGCCTTATCACTATTCTCTATTTGGTAAAGTTATTTTTATTACTTGGGTGTCTTCTTTTTCATTTATATACGAAACGTCACCTTTCGACCGTTTTTTAGTTACTTTTATCTTAAAAAAAATCCCGTAATTTGTGTATAGATACAAAGTAAAATAATTTGTGTATAGTAATAAAGCAGTTTTTAATTTTACTTATTTTTTCATGTTTCATAAATTTTTAAAGCACTTACTGACATTCGGCACAATACGTATAAAATCTACAGAATTTTATGATTTTAGAGACTGAATTTACAAATATGATTAATACAATTTCCACAAAATCACTAATTAATATGCGGAACTCGTTGGGTATCCCCATCTATTGGCGAACATGGGGAATTTTTTCGTCGCTAAATCGCCAAGCTAAGCGTGCGTTTTTTAACACGGGTATTTTCCCGAAGTTTGAAAAATAAGCATTTGTATGTCATGCACTTGAGACATTATGGAAAAATATATAAGAAAAATATAATAATAAATTAACAAAAATATATAAGATTTGTATAAATTAACAAAACGAAATTGGGAAAAAATAACAGTTTACGATGTTAAAAATATAAAAAATATACAAATAAATTTAAAAATATATATAATTAATAAACTAAATAAAAAGTTAGATATAATTAATAAAGTAAATGAAATTGTAAAAAAAAAAAAATTTACGATGTTTGAACGCTGGCGACAACAAAACAACAGAGGGGAATCCCCTTTCCCACAACAGGAAACATCAGTCAATTTGCTGTTGCCAACTGAAACGTAGAACAAATAACAAAGAAAGTGGAAGTGAAACTAAAAAAGCTGTTGCCATTGAAAAAAGAGCACATATATAACGTAAAAATTATGTAAAACACAAAAAAAAAACAAAATCTGGCAACCAAAAAAATAAGAAAAGTAACAAAAACTGAATTTCGCAACACTACAACAAAAACAAAAACTGAAATCGGCAACACTACAATCAAAACAGAAGGCTCCAGATCTGGCGAGAAATCACAGTGATGGGGATATCAAACTTAAACCTAATATGCTCTTAGAAACCCTCACTAATGAACTACGATGTTTTGTTGTCTCTACATATTTTAAATCAAACAGCAAATTTTAAACGTAATGACAGTTATATCGTAATATAATAATATAATTTTCCTTCAAAAATTTGCAAAGTACTCAACTATCAATTGAAATTTGAAATATTCAATTGAATCTTTTATATCAAAAAAGTTTTATAATTCCATAAAAAATTACTGGTGTATAGGAGGGTTTTGTTCTCGAAGAGTCAAACATCTTAACTTGTAATGTTGCTGTACCAGAATATTTCTCTGTATCTAGACCTAAGTTGGGGTCTACCAGTTAGTGGGAGTGGATGAGTAATTCAGAAGCAGGCATCAAGCAGGAGACCCCCTAATACTTGACTTGCCACGCCAAAGGTATCATTTTACTTGAAAGACAGACAGACAACGAGAAGGAGAGGCCCTGATCTCTACCTATAGCTTATCAAATTTAGCTCCTTCTTTTTTTGGAAGACAATGGGACCACGACCTATTTAACGTGCCCCAACTGACTTTTGTAAAGACGACGAATCTTCAGTTAACCCAGTATTCGAATTCAATACCTTCCGATAGTGGGAACTATAAAAAAACCACAGGAACTAACCATGATAAGCTTGTAATGTAAAATTCATATCGAATTTTTATTTGTATTTCTTTTTGTATCAATATTTCAGCATGGATTTCGAATTCCAGTTTAATGTTCAGCCCTCTGAGGCGTTCAGCATAACACATTTTATAAATTTAATTCCTTATCTATTTACATTGTCTCCAAATTCATTTTAAACTGTTGCTATAATTTTAATCAACCTTTTTGGAAAAAAAAGTGATTACAAAGCAACAGACTAACCAACTCAAAAAAAGAATGCATAACTGGAATTGTGAAGTTGAATTTTTTTATAAAGTTACTTTTCTAAGAACTCTATGAAATTATTGAATGGTTTTCCTTTCTTCCGTATGATACGATTCTTAAGTTTATGTTATTATTGTTATAATGAAAAGTACTGAAATCTATTTGCAGAACATAATTTTTAATATTTTTTTATCATTTTTTTATCACACCCTGAGTTTATTGGAATGAAACAAATTTTCAGATTTTGCGTTCACAGATCTCGCAGTTTGGTTTCCTCCTATTTTCTTAGTACAAAATTTTTAATCAACTACGCTGTTTTTTATTTGGTACACCACTCTTCATAAAAAACTTTTCGTATTTTCGTTCCCATTAAGTGACAATTTTATTTTTAAAAAAGAAGAGGTTATTTGAAAATTAAAAGCTCAAAAATGAACTTACGATTCTGTATTAATATAGTAGATTTAAAGAAATTTGTATTAAGGAAATACGTTATCAGACATTAAATTTATTCACTTATGAGCATTTTGATTAATTCTTTGCTTCCCTTTTCCACAAATGAAATTTCTTAAGTTCAGTAGTCTGCAATTAGCTTTAGAGAATGTTTGATGCGTTAAATTATTGTGTGAAATAAAAGTAAAAGTAATAAATAATATATTTTTTCTAAATAATATGTTGGATATATATATTGTAATGCAGGCGGATCCGGGAATGTATCATAAAGGGAAAGTAGCATAATATTATAAAAATTACACTATTCGTAGAAAAATTTTAAAAAAGGGATTAATTTTTAATGGAACCTAAAAATTTCTAACAGAAATGAATCTCACAAATATGAAAAACCAATCCTTCAATAAAATTGCTTCACGAGATTTGACAACGGGAATGAAACAACTGCTGCACTTTTCGTTATTTAATAGTAGTTTACTGTCATTTTAAGAGAATAAGCTATACAATTCTAGTATGTTGCTCAAATCCTCGTTAAATTTAATAAGTCTCCAAATATTCAGCAAAAACTATCTCTGATTGATATACAAAATAAACAACATTTTTCTATAAATTCAAAATAAAAAAATACCAAATTCACTTTGTCAAGATTTTATCCGAAGCATAATAGGACACTTAAATTCAAATACTGACTGAAATTCATATACTAATCCAAATCAAAACTGAAAGACTTTGATATTAATAAAAACGAAAATAATAATAAAATCAATAAAAAAATAGTAAGGGATTTATATAACCCGAAAAAAATTGTATTATTAAAATTAAAAACATAGGATATATGTTAGCCATGGATTTGCTTTAGTACAAAGGAGACTGAAGCTATCTTGTAATTTAATATTTTGAAGACACAAATTACAGATAATGCATGATCACAAAGAGAAATAAATTACTTTTTAATAAGATTCAAATTTTAAATAAATTAAATTAAAATATCTAATTTACCATTTTTTTTTACCTTTGTAAGATTTTGAATTCTCCAGATATATTGATTTAATTTCTTGTGGAGTGAAAGTTTCTTTTCCATAAATATTCATTTTTTTTTCATTCTCATCACGCATAATTAATATATTTCTCAAATATTCATTTCATTTTTGTTCTCTTCCTGTTAGATTTTATATTTCCAAATTCTGTCACTTTTATAACTGTATAATTTTTACTCAACATTTTTTGCATGACCTAGTTTTGATCTTATAGTGATTTTTTGGTAAATAGTATAAATAATTAATTTAATTAATAATGATGAAAATTTTAAGCTATTCCAACTTTTGTTAATAATATAAATATGCACTTAGAAACATTTAAATTTTCATGTTTACTGTAATGGGATTTATGATAAAATTAGGAAGTCGTGTGAATATAAATGCAGTGGGAATGTGAACTATTTAGTTTCGTTATTGTGCCGGCCAACTTGTCTAGTGGTGACTATGGATAAGGAGGTCCTGAGTTCGAATCCCGGTTCAGGCATGGATGTACTTTCTCTCTCTCTCTCTCTATCCTGTCTTTGTCCTTTCCTTGTGTGTATAAATGAAGTATGAATGATGCCTACCCTATAAAAGGGTCCCTATGGCATGTGTGAGGGTGCCATGGTGGCCCACCCCCTGTGGAGCACCCGGCGCAACGTCTCGGCGGTTAAGAGGTCGCTGTGTCTGGCTGGTTCCTTGGTATCAGGGAACAATAGATTAATAGATTCTGTTGCAGTGTTAACTGTCTACAATCTGCCATTGGAAAAAAAAATGCTTCGTTATTGTCGATCGCGAAATTATGCGACCAAATTTTAGTACTTTTACCAAATTTTAAAAAAAATAAGGACGGGTAGTTTATCAAAAATAGTCAGAAGATTGGTTTATTAGAAACATGTATGATCATTTAGAGCCTGACTAAGACAAGAGCATGCGGGGCAGTTGCACCCGGGCCCTCAAATGAAATAAAAAGTGTATTTTGCAGTATCATTCGAATAGAACCATTTGCCAAATCAAATGGAAAGTGTATTGTGAAGCAGAAGGAGGGGCCCTAAAGAAGTTTTTGCCCTGGGCCCAGTAAACATCCCATAGATATTATGTTATATTTCTAATAATCACAAAGTGATTAAGTAAATATTGCTAAACTTCAATTTTGCGCTAATTTTCTCATCCCAAATGCTTTTTCTTATTTATATTGGATAACCTGTAAATGATATCACAGTTTACGATTTTGGTTACACTTTTTCAGGTATTGCAAATTGATCTCTGTGGCAGGGATTTTAATGGTTATCACAATGGGAATTTGTAAAACTATCATTCGAAATGCCGATTGGTGAGTAGTTTTAAATTTTTACTTTTTGTATAATTTGCATACCCTTATATAATAATTATGTAAGGACCATTTTAACTAACATATTTTGTAGCAAAAAAACAGTGAGAATATTTTCTACAGAAATGTAATTTACAACTGAATTTTTTTAATATCAGTAACAACTTAATGAGATATAAACAATCGAATAAAATTTACTTTAACTCCTTTTAAAATCAAATATTTTTTACCCATTTTTGTTAATAGTCTAGTTTATTTATATTTATATAGTATGACAATTTTATATCATGTTAAAGTGATTGTATATCTAGTTCATGCATTTTAAATTAGAATGATAGCAATCAAACATATATATGACTGCCAAAACTCTACATGTTTGATACACAACATAGTCTGCAATTTTGATCTGAACAAAAAATTATAAGTTTTAAGTTGTTTATCGCTCAACGATCACTATTTGCACATGAGAACTAATCAGATTAGGACTTATGATTGAAAGAGGATTCTGAACCTCTATAAACACTGGAAATCGAGATCTGATTCAAACTCACAAAATGTTGAATCAAAGACCAGTCATCTGTCAGAGTAACAAAATGCAATGAAGTAAGTATTCGCCATCCTGTTGAATGGCTTGCCGCGTGATAGTTAGCATGTTTAATTCTTGGTTAAGAAGTGGATATTGTAATGATTCGGAAAATATTTTAAAACTATAAGTCTCTGTCAAATTAACTTTCATGAATAAAAAGTAACCATGAGGTCACAAATAAAAAAGTATATTCAAGAGTTCAAATAATATCAGAATCTTTTCCAAAGATTACTTATCTGGAGATAAATTTCTATCTGAATTTAAAATTATAAGCTAATATTCAAAAACATGTTTTTTAAACTCTTTACGAAAATAATTAACACCAATGCTATTCATATAAAATTGGTTTAAATATATTTATTCTTTACAAGCATTTTCTTAACGTTTATTTTCAATAAATTGAGTTTAGTGTTATAAACGATTTTTAATTTTTGATTCTCCATATTTTTCACATACTAGAATTGATATCTTAGTAGAATTTCTTTCGTTGTAAATTCTTAAGAAAATGATAAGTTAAGAGATACTTTTCTTAATATATTTTATTCAAATTTAACTTAAAATGTCCTTATCCCACAAATATTAAATATACTTAGCCACTTGATATAAGTGCATATCAAATTTTTTAATATTTTCCATACATTTATGCTTTAATTAATACTTAGACACAAATATTACCATTTTGATTTTAAAAAAATACATATAAATCGGTCTCATTTGCAAAACTTCACTATCATTAGTTTCCAGTGACGTTTCTAAACGTAGAAAGTTTCTTAACTGCTTTTCCGGAGTCCCCATCTCGAAAATCTACTGCCAGCGCGGTGATGGTAGTCATCACGAACGATTTGATTCGCTGAAATCTCGCCAATGTGTGCACGCCCAGTCATTCTCCAGATCCATTTAGGAACAACAATCGTTGTAAATCTAGCCCTGAACTTTCACTCTTGCTTTTTTGGCTAGTAAGTCCTCAAATCTTGGTCACGGAAAGGGAGGTTCACCATTACGTGAGGGAGGTTATTGCGCTCACCCACGCAAAACTCCGGGGTCTTAAATTAAGTACATCGCTTTGGGATGTTTTTGTTTTTCGCTTAAAATTGTTGCGCTCTGTTTAAATGTCGGATGTTCCATTCATGTTAGATGAAATTGTTATTTCTTTTTTATTTTCATGCCTTATCATTTTGTTTTTATATAAGTTTACAAAAAATTCTTATAATCAATATATATATATATATATGTATATAAATTTTATAAAAATATCAATTATATATATATATATATATATATAGATATATATATATATATATATATATATATATATATATACATATATATATATATAATTGATATTTTTATAAAATTTATTTTTAATCTTAGTGAAATTTTTTATTAGAAATCTTTCTTATTCAGCTGAAGAAAGTAGTTCAGCATGTAAAATTTTTACAAGTGCAAGATTTTATGATAATGGCAACAGATGGGCTTTATTTTTCTCAAAATATTTGACACCTGTCAATATAACTAACTCATTAGGAATTAAATGTAATTAGATTTGTTAACAATAATTATTCTGGCAAAGTTTAAAATAAGAATTTTTGCATTAAATATAATTTATGGTTTATGTTAAATTGAAAAATGTATTTTTCTTAAAAGATTACTTCAAATAAATGTTAATATTACACGCATGCTTAGGACCTCTAATAAACGAAAACTGGCATAAAAAATAATTATTATTGTGTTAACAATATTTATTATTTTCTTTACTAATTTAGTTTTACTTATTTTCGTCGATCATTAGATACCAGGTTTATTTGTTTTAAACAAAGATTAAACATTTCTAACTCCCTAATCCTAATGTTTTAAAAATAAATTTGTTTTTATGTACTACTACTCATATTACTTTAACAATTTGTGATAAAAATAATTATTTAAAAAATTTTATTTGTTTTTTAAATGATTATTTTTATCGCAAATTGTTAAAGATATGAGCAGTAGTACATATGTATATGAATGTGTTTCTCTATATATGAATTTATTTGCATTAAAATTCAAAATATCCTTACCTTATCAACTCCTGCAGAAAAAAAAGAATTTATTTAGCAAATGGCGGAATGATTAGCATCCCTAATTTCGAAGCAGTAGGTCCCACGGTTCAAATCCTGGTTCGGGCAAGGATGTTCCTTTCTATCTTTGTCTATATGTTTCTTTATCCCTTCACTTTTGGGGCGAAGATAGCACACCTACTGGGTGGCCCACTGTAAAAGAATGCTATCACATTCACCCCTTGTAGCGCTGAATGTATGTATCCTGTAGAAACCCTTCATATAACTTATCGCGCGTTTAATACCATATATATATGTATATATATAAATATATATATATATATATATATATATATATAAGATTATTATTATACACATAATATATTATTATTATATTATATATATATATATATATATATATATATATATATATATATATATATATATATATATATATATATATATATATATAATAATACTATATTATGTGTATAATAATAATCTTATGTTATTAATATAATGTTATGTTATTTATGCAATTTCAAATTATTATAAAAGATCATTTCTATCTGTGCCTCTTTCCTCTAATGTCCACATCATTCACAGGGGAGAAAATTGCATTTGTAAAATTATTACAATGCATATTTGTAAGATTTCATTTATAATGTTTGAAAATTTTCTTAAAAGAAATTTAATTTAAAGATTGTCTCTTTCAACTTAAAATTTATATTATTACAAAAATAATATGCAAAACTAAGCATGGAGATTTCTTTTTTTTTATTTTATCCTAAATGGTTTTCCTGATATTAAAACAACTTGTATTTAATTTTTTTTAAAAAAAAAACTCAATTTGGCATAACTTACAGCCCTTATCAAAAATACTAACAATGATATCACAAAAAGAGTATTTAAAATCTAATACACCTGAAAATATTAAAGCACATCGGAATGTAAATACTGTAGCAACTACCCAAAGTAATATATTATATTTTTAAAAAAATATGCGAAAAATTTCATTCTTCTTAAATATCAGCTAATTCATTAAATACAAGACAAAGCAAAAGAACCAGAAAATATCAAAAGCATTTATCTTTGGCTGTGTCACGAAACTTTCGTCGTGTTCTTAGGAGATAAGCACTGTTCCCAAATGGGAACAGCAAGCTCCATGAACACCATAAATTTCTTGGTGAAAAAGCGCAATAAATATAGCACTCATATTTAGTATGAATTATCTTTGGGCCATTATATGATAGCTTGGATGTTGGATTCCTGGCGATATTCATTCCGGTTGTTATCATTTTAATAAAAATCCTTTCGGTTCTAAAAACCTATTATGTATAAAGAAGCTTTTACAAAGTAATTCTTTCTAAAATACATTATGGAGCAAGTAAATTAAATAATGTTCTTTTTCAATTGAATATAAAGGAAAAAACTTACAAACATTTATTTTTCTAAGAAACTATTTACGAGGAAGAGAAATTATTTCTATAATGAAATTTTATTTTTTTGTCTGCTGAAAGTACTTCATATAATATTTAAATAACAACGTGAAACCTCAAAGGATATTAATAAATAAATATGTTATCTGCTTGATGTATCATATTAAATTAATTATTATTGACTGGCATTGTAAGAAGGAACATATGAAAAATTTGTAGATAAGCTTTGTTCTAAATGTATTTTACACTAAATAATATAATTTTTATAAAATATGAATGGGATGAAGTACTTCTGATTTATTCAGCTCTATTTTGCTAATGGTATTTCCTCAGTCAAATAGTTCTCTAGTCATTTTAACAGCTTTTAAAGCTGTTTCTTCATTTTAAAGATGAAAATTAATTAAATATTCTTATTTTGCCTAGTATTCAAAAAAATGTTTTTTTATTGTTTGTTTCTAAAAGTCTCACTATATCTTGAAATTTTACTTTTAAATATTTGTTTTGATGATCAATTATTATAATAACTGCTATTTTTTGAAGTTATTTGGATTTCTAATTATATATATCAAGAAAATTGTCTACATATAATTTGTTATTATATAAATAAATTTAATCAGTATTTTCTATTGTTCAATAAAATAAAGATTTTTATAAAGTTACTGTCGCGTTATCCAAATATATTTTATTTCATTTAAGAACACGTATTACGATACGTGTTCTTATATGCACAATATTTAGTAACATATGAATAAAATATCAAAAGCTCCCTAATGCTAAATAAACGATAGTTTCCAATTCAAAGTGTAAATCGTGCGCCTATCTTCTTAATAAACAGTGAAAATTTTCTAATTTCTCATTTTAGTATATAATGAGTGGTATTAAGTGAAATATACATTATTCGAATTAAATATGGTGCTGTAAAATTTTTAGCGTAAAGAAAATTCAGTGATAATTTACTATAAAATTTTTGTCTATTACCAGATATTTCCTTTTTACGAAATATTAAATAACTAAAATTTAGCCGTCTTTTAAATATTGTTTCAAAAAAAATTTCTCTTAAGTCAAATTTAGAAATATTTCTTCATTTAGAAAATGATCAGTAGAACAAATACTGTATTTTAGTAATTCAGTAATTATTCAAATGAGAAATGACTACTATATCAAAACTAAGCAACTGCGGAAATGGAAGGAAACAAAAGAAAAGCAGCATTCAAATTGCGCCTGATAATCATTTTTCACACTTCGTTTTTTAAATTTTTATATACGAAATGATTATATATTTATAGATTTCAGGAATTGAAACCAATTAATGATTTTGGAATAAAGTTTTTACGAAACATTGATCTTAAAACTGAAATTTAACTATCTATTATTGGTATAATATCTTATTTTAAAATTAAGAATATTATGTAAGTAATTTTCACTCTTATATATCTACATAGCAAGAATTATTAAAAATATTTTAACAAAATATCTTAATTATATGAGTTGAAAGTTTACACAAATTGGTGGATTATTTTCTTGCATTTAATGGCATTTTTTGCAGAATAAAAAAAATTCAAGATTTAATGTTTATAAACACACAAAATTTATGCGATTTATCACAATATAATAAGTTATGAAAATAAAAAAATAACTATACGCATTGAGAATATGTTACCGTATAGATGTGAATATAAAAGTTTTTCAGTATGAATACATTTCATTACGAAAAATAATCAATTCACAGACACAATATTATTTTCGTATTTTAAAAAAATTTTATTTAGCAGAATTTCATATAACAAACAAAGACAGTTACAAATGAAGAAAAGTATAAAATATTTAAACAACAAGCAATAGACACGCTGGAAACAAGAACAAAAGCACTGATATAGCAATGATAAACTAGACTAAAAAATAAAAGCCTAAATAACAGTTAAAGTCGAAGAATAATCTAAAATAATAATATCAAACTAGCAAAATACAATAATATCAAACTCGCAAAATGCAACAATATCAAACTCCCAAAATACAATAATATCAAACTAGCAAAATACAGTAATATCAAACTCGCAAAATACAATAATATCAAACTAACAAAGTACAATAATATCAAACTCGCAAAATACAATAATATCAAACTAACAAATTACAATATTATCAAACTCGCAAAATATAATAATATTGAACTCGTAAAATAAATAACATCATATTCTCAAAATACAAAAATATCAAACTAACAAATTACAATAATATCAAACTCGCAAAATACAATAATATGTAACTCGTAAAATAAATAACATCAAACTAGCAAAATACAATAATATGAAACTAACAAAATACAATATTATCAAACTTGCAAAATAAATATCATCAGACTAGCAAAATACAATGATATCAAACTAACAAAGTACAATAATATCAAAGTCGCAAAATACAATAATATCAAACTCATAAAATAAATAACATCAAACTAGCAAAATACAATAATATTAAACTAACAAAATACAATAATATCAAACTAGCAAAAGAACTGTTCGAGATAGTTTAAAGTAATGATAGACTCCTTTACTCATGGTAAAAACATGGTTAATGTGTTTTTTTTAGTTTAAGTTATTATATTTATTTTATAATTTTTTTGAACATATATGTAAATGAGACTTTTATTTTCGTTTTTGAATGTAAATTATTTTAAGAAGGGATATTTTCTATCGTCTATAGGCAAACAGAATACACTCTTTATAAATCTTCGCTTGCAGTTAATCAAAGGAATGGCAAACTTTTTAACAATATGGGCCAGGTACTAGAATCTATGAACAGATATGAAGAAGCATTACATCACTATGAGACAGCTAAAAGGTATGTCTGAGTCTTTGAATAGATTTTAAAAAATTGCTTTTTTTAGAGATTATTCTTGTGTTATTTTTTTTAATCAATGTAAAAAAATTTAAGTTCTAAGATTCTAAGCATCAAAGATTAAATTACTTATATTCTACTTTTATGACTAATTATAAATTTTAAAATTCCAAAATTTTTTTCAATATTATTTATAAGACAGGAGCTTCTTTTTTACACTAACGAACTGAAATAATATTCATTAAATTTCTTGTTTCTAATGTTTAAACTATTTTGAAATTAGTTAAACATGCGTAATTGATTAAAATTTTTAATTTATGATGAAAGATTTAGTATCCAAATTACAATGGAAGTTCTTATCCAATAATATTACAAAGTTAATGCGCAGATAGAAGCTCCTTGAATAAGTCCGAAGATTTACAGGTATATTGAGAATCAAAGATAATTTTCGCAGATGAACCGAAACTATAAAACAAAGTTGGATTTATATGTGTTGATAAAAAAAACAGAAAGATTTTTAATTACATTTATAGACTGAGGTATTCGATGCTGTAATTATGTTCTTTTCTTTACATTAAATTTTAGTTGTGAGAAGATAAATGGAAGGAATTTAATGTTTGTACTGACTGAAGATATTTCATGGAATCAATTGCTAAAATCAAATCTGATGAAGTGAATAGTTAGAGATATCAAGAAGATTAATAAGTATAGTATTAAGCTGCATAATGCACGTGTTTGTCAGTGGAAGATAGTTTGTCCTTGTTAAAAAGAAGCAAAGGATAATAATTTTGATATTATGGGGTACTATAGTATACTACAATCAAGACAAAGAAGAAATTTCTTTGTGACTGGAAAAAAATGAAATAACAGTCTTAAAAATCAAAAACTGCAACAAGAAATAAAAGAAGTCTACACAAAATTTTCATTGAAAGACCTGTGTATTTTCTTCAACTTCTTTTCGAACGTAGATACATTGATATTACCAACTGGAAATCTAACGAAAAATATTTAATGCTGATTTTTTGTAATGTGAGAACGTTAGAATACTTTTCAATTTCATCTTCAAGTGCATCAAATGTGCATTTTTCAGAACTGTTTTTGGGATTTAAAGACGAAAGAAAAAATATTATTTACAGAAATATGAAAGCCTAATGAGCAATCTTTTTTCAGTTTATCTTTTTTTTAACTTATATTAAAGGAATCTTTTGAATTCGGCTATAGTAATACTACATAACAGGAATAAATATTATTAAAGTTTATTAAAATAAAGAAATAATTTTCTTTATTTTAATAATTGAGAGTATTTTATTTCTTATGATAAAGGAAATATTTAAAGTTTTCTGTAGACATTTTGTGGGTAGAAAACTTTTTTAAGACTCATTTTTTTCAACTACTTAACCAAATATGAATTCTAATTATTTTGAGAATTTGAAATATTCATGCCAACATTCTACGAATTAAATTTCTTCCAAGTGTATGCTTAACTTTTTCATTGGAGTGAATTCTAGTTGAAAGGAAAACTCAGTATTATGAGATAAAGAGATTAACTTTTTAAATTACGCGGTTAAGGTAGTATATTGAAACTTCCGTTAAAATAAAAAAAATCTCTGCACCATTTCTTTTTGCATCTTTACTTTCAGTTTAATATTACAATTTAGATTATTGATTCATAAACTATTTCGAAACTGTTGTGATACAACGAATACTTCATTTATTCTTAAGCACTTGAATGACTTTAAAATACTTAATACTGAAAAAGATTCATATTTATTTAACATTTTCATAGAGCTTCATTCATTCCTGATAAATGATTTATTGCAGCTGATTTAATTATTAATTCATCTTCTCATGTTCTAGTCTGTTTAATAGATTTGAATCCAAAGACATTTATGAAGATTATATAAATATTTCTCTTGCGTTTGAATTTTTTCTAATTGTTTCCTGAAAATTCAATAGTTCTAGTCATTGCACCAACACGAGAATTTAATAGCTCATTTAGTTCTAGTTATTGCACCAACATGAAAATTTAATAGCTCATTTAATTCTAATTATTGCACTAACATATATTGCACCCTATACCTAGCTCCGCCGTTAAGCTTTTCCAGTTAGTGAAAGTAGGCGGCATTTGAGACACCATAATTTAAAATCAGGGATCAAGCAAAAGACTTCCTAATGCTTGCAGCACTATCTGCCCCAAGTTTGACCTTTTTGTCTGGTTTTTCGTTTCCAGGGATTCCGACGGGGCTTGGAATCCACTGGAGAGTTACAATCCAGCCCAGCAAGATGAGCTCCGCCAGTTTTAAACGGCACTGGATAGTTTGAAGGCAGTCAGTTGGATTATTGTTACTTAAAGCCAAAATTGCTGCCTGGGAGTCGACGAGGAAGGCAACTTTTTCAGGGGCCAGACCAAAAGCAAGTAATTGATTTGTGGACTGCAGCGACTTCTCCGTTGTAGTTCGTGGCATATTTTCCCACGGCCAATGAGTCTTCGAATAGCCGGCAATACCAACCCGAGGCTTCTCCGTTCGATTCAGAGAGGTCCAAACCGTCGGTGTAAATGTGAAGCCCCTCATTAGGGTGATATCTTTTCTCGATATTGTCCAAGGCACAAGCTTTGGACTATTCATTAAATACCGTCAAAAAGTAGTCAAAAGCAAGTAGTTGATTTGTGGACTGCAGCAACTTCTCCGTCGTAATTCGTGGCATATATTCCCACGGCCAATGAGTCTTCGAATAGCCGGCAATACCAACCCGAGGCTGCTCCGTTCGATTCAGGGAGGTCCAAACCGTCGGTGTAAATGTGAAGCCCCTCATTAGGGTGATATCTTTTCTCGATATTGTCCAAGGCACAAGCTTTGGACTATTCATTAAATACCGTCAACATTCTAAGAACATATGTTTGCTTAAGTATTATTTATTTTAGGTATTTACCAAGTTTGTCATTTTACTAAAGATCCTATTCAAACATTTAAATCAAATCAATCTTTTATATAAAAAAAATAATAAAAAAAACTACATTATACATCAATAATCTATGATTAGATGTTACAGACAAACGGATTTATCAATTGCCAATCATTTCCGTCACTAAAGATTTCCAGAATAAAGGTGAAGAAAATAATTTCACTTATATACTTTGTGTTAAAATGTACAATTTTTTATTATGGATATCATCTCCCAAATAAATTTTTCTAACCATGCAAATATGCATTTTTATGATCACAAAAAATGAAATTAAATGTGTAAAAATAAAATGAAAAAATATTTTATTTGAATACATTAAATCTACCTCCCAAGTCTCTGTAAAATCTGTTTTATTAATTAAATGATATCATTAATCATTCATGTGGTGAAACAAATAAAGGTCGATGTCCAAACACTTGGATGCTCAATTACAGTAACTCTAACAATTGTCCGATATTTCATTGTTGATTTCTGTATGGCAATGGAATGTTTCGAAGTATGTAAAAATTTAAATTCTTACAACAGGATTGAACCCGATGATATTCGAAGCTATTTAAACATTGGACGTGTACTAACAAATCTGCATCGATATAATGAAGCTGAAGATATTTACCGTAGTGTAAGTAATATGATATTTTTCTAATTTTATTTTCAGAAAATCAAATTTATATATAAAATCATTAAAAAGTATAATTGTTATCATTACTCTAAAAAAGTAAGTTAACATTAGATTAATAATTGAGTAAAAAATAACTACAAAAAAATAGTGCAAAGTAAACATTAATAACTATCAAATATAAAATATTCAAATATAAATACTATCAACTATAAAATCTCTCTTCAAATATAAAAACTATCAAATATAATTTCCAATATTCGAAGTCAACAAATTCAATTCAAATTAAAAGATGAAGAATTACTTTAATATTAAGGGCAAATTTAAATAACAATTTCCTTTTAAAAGTAATCCAAATGGGAAAATTTCATGAAAAATAATTTTAGATAAATTTAGAAAATTATAAAGTTTAAAACTTTAACCTAGTACTTCAAAAATCGATTAAAGCAATTTCTTTTGTGAAAGTTTTTTTCTTTGCTGCAATATTATCTCTTTCATTTCAGAAGATTAATTTAATAAGCCATTGGCAAATATAAAGTTACTTTATAGAGTATTCTTTAAACTTTTTAAAAATCCCATATAATTTTAGATAAGAGTTCAAAAATTTTTAACATTTAAGAAAATTACTGCAAAGAAAAAAGAACGTATTGATTTTAGTTACAAACTAGCTTTCATGATAAACATTGGAAAATTTTAACATCCCTCGTAAAACACATTAATATATATATATATATATATATATATATATATATATATATATATATATATATATATATATATATATATATATATATATATATATATACAATTGAAATATTTTATTAACATGTATTATATACATTATTTTATTAACATGTATTAATATTTTACTAACTTCAGCCATAAAGAAGTGAAAATAATTGCTATATCACTGAATATGGTGCGTAAAATATAAATTTAATTTTATATATTAAAATTTTTATAAGTGTTTTATTCTTTTTTATTTTATATTAATGTATTGATAAATAAATTTGCGCCTTTAAGTAGTTTCTGACGTTCATAGATTTTTTGTATATTTTTGTTGAAAGAATGATATACTTTATAAATTATAAAAATTAATTTTTACAATTGGACGTATGATAATGACGGAGCATTGAATGAATATAATTATGTACTCTTAATATATAGTATAGGAATAAAGTTCTTCCTGTATAATATATCAAGAGTATACGGCATCATTAATTTTCAATACCGCTTTTAACCTCACGTTTTTAAATTGCATAATTGTATGAAATTATATTTTCATTAGAATTCGTCATGAATTATTTTGTATTAACTTGTTTCATTTTTTCCCTTGCATAGTTTCCTTGCTGGGAGCTACATAAATGATATTTAAACTATGTTTGTTATCTTAATTTAATATTCTAGAAATATATCGTATATATTAAACGGATGTCAGATTTCTAAGGTGTAATGAGCAAATTCAATTTCTTCCTTTCGTCAAAATAAATTAAAGTGTTGAAAGGTGTCTTTCAATAAAAAGATTAATTATAGTGATTCAAATTAATTTATTATAAATAAAAAAAATTAATAATTAAAGTTATCATATGTTTATGGCTTTTTAATGTTAAGAAATATAAAAAAACGAAAACATTAATTCAAACAAAGTCATATAATGATTGTTAGATAACAGTAATATATATATATATATATATATATATATATATATATATATATATATATATATATATATATATAAATTTCAAAATCTCCTTTCAAGTCATTCATATTTCTTCTAGAGGCTAATTTTTATAATTTAAGTTTCTTCCAGTTAATAAGTCAAATAAACGCCCCAAATATGTAAATATTATTTCATTTAAAGACAGAAGATTTATAAATTTCACCTTAGTAAAAAATTATTGAAAATACATTTTTTCAAACAACACACTCAAACTAATTGCATTTTTTAAGTTGATAATTAGATTTTATTCAAGTTCATAAAATGAATAAATTTAAAGTATAATAAAGGATAAGGTTAAAAAAATAGATAATATTAGTTCACCATATATTGAAATGATTAGAAGTTTTTATATTTATTCTTATTTCTATTCGAAATTCACATTCGAAATTTTCATACCTCTTCTAGTTGACAGTTTGAATAGTTTCAATATATTCTATTTCATAATTTGAATGAGTTCAACATACAGTTAATGCTATTTATTTTCAAGATAAGAACAAATTTACGAAATCATTTCCTCCACAGAAAGCTGATTTAATTTAATTAAAAGTCACTTGATTAATTAAAATGTATGTCCAATAAAATATTCCTTCTAAATTATCTCGCGGTATTCTTCCAAACAATCGATTCCATCGGAGCTCTCGTTTCGTTCCAGGCTCAGTCTTTATTGCCCGATGCCAGTCCAGAGGAAGAAGTGTACGTTACACCGAATCATCTGCAGCTGTTCCTCAACCTAGGATTCCTTATTTCACAAAACCACAGCAGATTGGTGGAAGCGGATGAAGTAATTTAACTTCGATCTATAAAATTAAAATGCCTGCAATATACTTTTAGATTGGATTTTTCTTATCCACTTAAATTCGATAGTCCAAAATGGAATTCAGAATGAACAGAAAGTAAATATTTATCAAGTTTTTCCATTTTCGTTTTAATCTTAAAATCGACTTTTAATAAAGCAAGTGGTAGATTTCCGGTTGCTGTAACATGATGAAAATAATTAACCATGAAAGAAAAAGGATTCTATTCATTTCCAAAACAATTATATAAAGAAATGACTTTAGAAAGTTGTATTGCTTCATTAGTCAGTACTTAGGCAAATCAAATGTATTTTATTCTCTGAAATATAGGGTTTTAAATTAATTTTTGGATGAAAATTTTTATATTTCATAAAAATTCATTATTGCATAGACTTAGAGAAAGTAACATTTTGCAAAACTGAAGTCTGATGAAGCTTGCGCTCTTGCCTTTGTTCAACAGTTAGAGAATTTGAATAACACCTTGAGCTTGGATGTTTCTAATGATTCCGAATCCACTTAAAACTGTAAGTACCGATCTCATTAGCCATTTTGTGTGAAAATGTCCAATAAACAGCGGATAATTGCTTTTTATTTATAAAAGAAGCATCACAATAATTTTTAATGAAATACATTCAATGCAGCTGAATTTCCCGTAGCTGTTTAAAAAAAGCCAACAAAATGCAACGATTTCTATGATTATAAACATTCTTTTGTAATCATAGTATTCATAATTACAAAAATAAAACAGTAATTTCAAAAAAAAATTCTTAATAAATTTTATTTATGACATTTTAATTCCTTTTTTTTTATTTATCCTTAAACGTTATTCTTAGTATTTTAATTTTCTTCCATCAAGATAAATATTTTACAAATATTAATTAAATATTCTGAATATGTTTTATAATTATGATTATTTCAAATTGTATACATAGAATATATCTTAAATGCGATGTACAATGAATATTTCAACATGCAAATTTAAATCCACTTATCTTCACTATCTAAGCCAATTTTAATTTAATAAATATAATTACAGCTATTTTATATGACACTAAAAAGCTTGAAAAATGAATAAGATTTAAAATTCAACTCAATATGTATATAATTATTATGCATTTTAAATATAAGTATTTATATTTGACATAGTATTAAGAGATTTTAGTATATATTGCAATTAAGATATTTTCAACACATTTCTTAATTTCATATTCTAATTAATGTATTCCAGAGCTATTAAGTTTACATAATTCATTGTTATTAATTTTTTGATAAAAATTTTAGTTTATTACACTTTTTTTTTAATTTAAACTATTTTTTTAATTAATTTTCTTCAGCTATACAAAGAAGTTTTGAACCTACGGTCTGATTTTATAAAAGCATACTTAAACAGAGGTGACGTACTTCTCAAACTGAATAGGTAAGAAAATAACATATTTTTAAATTGTATTAAAAATATAAACATTTATGAAATGAATTAAATAGTTTACTCTGAAGTAATATTCTAAATCGTATTACGATCTTCATTTTCTTAATAATTACAAATTCTACTTAATTTGCTTCTCAAATAATAAAAAAAAAAAAACAATCAAATCAGTAAATTAACACATCATTAAAACTTTTACTCCCAACTGTTTGTACCAATGATGTTCTAACAAAAATTAAAACAATTTGTTATAGTGACCAAATTACTTTTTATTCTCTAGAATTTTTCATAAAAAACAAAATAATTTTCCTCACTATTTTAGAAAAAAATGTGTAATTTGATCCTGTTGTTCATAACCATAAAGAAATTGCCATTAAAAAAGTATAAACCCGAGTAACTCTGACATTTTCCTTGAATTTTTAATAAGAAATACTTAAACTACAAATAGTATTAAATTTTCGGAAGAATAAATGATTTCATTTTTTGGCCAAAAAACTTTTATACTTGCTCTTCTATTTCAAGACTTCTAGCTTTCAACATAACGATACTCAGTTTTCCTATTTTAATATTCTATTTCCGTGGAATGTGGTTCTTTTAGTTTGCATATGATATTATTTCTTTTAAAAGTTCCTCATTTCCAACATTTCTCCAATTTTACTTTGTAATCATAAGAACTTTCTTTTTTTTTTTCTTTTTTCAAAGGGATGTTTGTTTTTCAAACGCTCCATTTTCATTAACTTTTCATGAGCTCTTCTGAAAGCATGAAATATTCAAAAGTTGTTAGAATAATTCTGAAGTATATTTTTGTAACTCCTTGAATATTCTCAGAGATCAAAAGACGCCTCGTGAAACCGATCCGGAGGAAAATATCGATTTGAATATTTTTCATTCTAAATTTTTTCTTCATAAAAATTCAAACATTGTATCTTTGTATTTCTTATATAAAAGGAAAAGAAGCAAATAAATTTCTCAGAATATTTTTCATGAAAATCTTCATATAAGCAAAGCAAACCTAACTTGGTCTACAAATTGACTCAAAAAACAGTAGCGCTTGCTTTTTGAAAACGATAAATAATTCTGAATATTTAGATCCTGTTTGTATGAATATATCTTTGAAAAATATTTATCGCGTTATACTTTCACGTGACTGAAAATACGCCACAATATTGTTGTAATTTTGTCAAAATCTATTATTATTTCTAACGTATCCAAAGGCTCAAACTGAGGTAAATTTTTTTTCTGCTGACAGAGCGATAAGAAACGGTAGAGTCACTTTTCAAAATAAACGTCGAAATTATTCCATTCCTTGTTATGAATTGATTATCTGATAAGGATGAAAGATATTTTGTTGGTGGGTGAAATTTTAATAGCCTTTCATCTGTATCATGCATTTTTATATCCTAGAATCGTATACAGAAGTGTCTCTTTATATCTAAAGAATTTTGATATAAAAAGGACACATATAATTTCATCATTGATGATGGCAGCCAATTCAATCTTTAAATTGAAAAATTATATAAACGTGTTAAAAAAATTTTTAGCTAGAGGTTTATAAATTTTTGTTTACCAAAATGTTTAAATTTCAGTCATTTAATCTGACATATGTTTCTTGAACAAAAATGGTTAAATACTTTTTGTGAACAAATTTCAAATTCAAATATAAATTTGCAATGATTTCCAGAAAGAGAAATAGGTCTGATAGGAGAAATAGGTTTATTTATAAACTTATTTCTAAAAAAAGAAATGGGTTAAAAAAAACATTTAAAAAATATCTTCTCAATGAAAATTGATTGGCAATTAAGCCAGAAGAAAAAAACTAAAACCCCATAGACATCCTCAAATACAATTAGTCTACAGAAAGAGAAGTGGAAAAAAAGTAAAAATCTTTTAAAGCAGTAAAATGCATCGAATAATTTTCCTTATGTAATGTATGAATTTAATGTAATAAGTAAATTGTAGCAAGCCATAGTCTATCTTTAATAATTATGATAATAATTTCCAGCAAACTACTTATTGTAAGATGAATACAAGTCATATGTAAGTTTGCTAATATGGATGCTTTGAAATTGAGGTTTTATGTGAGCATTTCTCATCATCATACATGCTATAGAGAAAAAACCTTTGAAAACAGACTCTTTTATAAGCAGACACTTTGGTACTTGAAATTCGAACCCATGAATTTCTCTAGAAACGAGCTTTATCTTCTGCAAACTGAAATAGTGCTGAATGCAGTGCCCTATAATGTTCTTCCTCTTGGATTATTCCTAAGCATTAAGTGGATCACAAACTTTCTTAATCATCTGTATTCTATCAATATTCATAATTCATTTCATAAACTGATTTAACTAGCATTCAATACAAAAATACCATTATTTGTGAAAATTAAATCGACTATCTAACTATTTAACAACAAATAAGTTATATTTAATTGTTAATTATTTTTATTTTTCATTTAAGTTTTACCAACAACACTCATAAATTTACACTTGGAGGCTATTCATGTAAAAGCGTATTCTTAAACATATGCATGTTTCTAAATACACTTACATGTTTATAAATATATTCATATCAAAACAAAATGACTTATTTTAACTTCTTTTATAATCTACAAAATTTGATTTTAAATAGATACTTGCGAATTCAAAGCATTCGTAATATTCTTGTTCCAAAGAATAAAAACCCTTATTAATTAATTGCTAAAATACACCGTCACTTCTAAATACAAACGGTTATTTCCGTTATTCATCATCCACACGCATCTCTTTCTTTCTTTAGAATTCAGTAAGTCATTAAAATAATTTCAGTGATTACTTACGCTTCTTAGCATTTATGAAATCTATTCAAATTAATAATTTTCTTTATTCAATGTACTTAAAGTAAGATGTTTTTAAGAAACTTTTATTCACGTGTATTTTGTAGTAAAGAATTTTCCTCCTAAGGCACGAGTCTTCTGTTTAAGAATCGTTTCTCATTGAGAAACATCGTGATTTCTTTCAATTCTAGATACCACTTTTATACCTTTTCATTTTTCTTCTTGGTAGATTTTTTTTTATTTTATTTAAATGATCGTTTATTTTAGGACACAAGAAGCAGAAGCCATGTACTACAGAGCCCTAGAGTTTGAGGACGATAATCCAGATATCTATTTTAATGTAAGTTTTTTCACATCACTTATTCTACTCATCTTTCAAGAAACTTTCTTTTTAAATGACTAGACAAATATTGAAAATTTGTTTCCTAATCATTTAAAAACTTTACTTCTATTTTATTAAATCATTTCTTCTGAACTAAATAAATATAATTGAAATGAAGAAAATTCTTCTTGTATTTATTCACTTTTTGTCAATTTTGAAGATAAAATTTTTAATGAAATTCTTATTTATTTGAGAATGGATAAAAAAATTTTACTGATTACTTGAGATGATATTTCTATCATTTTAGGCAATAAAAATATATCTTCAGCTCCTCTCATTTTTACATCACATTTAAAAAACCTAAGCAATATCAGAATAAGAAGTAACAAGTAGGCTTAGGAGAACTTTACATTCTTAATCAAAAGGAAGATTAAACATAAATAGAGTGTAATGATAACTACTGCATGCTTATCAAATCTAAGCATTAAATTTATACGCATTTTTGATTTTTAGTTAGGAGTTGTTTTGATGGATCAAGGAAAAAATGAAGAAGCTTTGAAATTCCTTAATAAAGCATTAGACATAGAGCCAAATCATGAGGTAAAAAAAAAACATTTTTCTAAAATTATAAAAAATATTATTGCCGCAAAAAATAATATGTTTTATTTCAACTGTTTGTGTCTTACGATTTATTTATTGCTTCTATAAACTGTTACACAATGTTTGTGCAAAAAACATTTGGGGATTTCAGATTTTAAGTCGTTGCCAATTTGTGTTAGCCATTTCTAACTGTTGAGAATTGAAAATATTGTAAAAAATGTTTCACTTTAGTCAATTCGTATATGTTTCAAATAGATATTTACAATTTAAAATTTTTTTAAAAATGATGTATTAATAGCAAAAAAACAAAGTATATAAATAAATACGTCATTAAAATTATCTTAAATTCAACGAGTTATATAAATTACAAATTACTGTCCAAATTTCTATCCAATATTAATACTGAATGAAACAAATCAGTAATTTATAGTAAACACAGATATTCTCAATACTTATAACATCATTTTTCTTGATTCCGTCTGATTAATGTGATGGCAAATCTTTATCAGCAACTACACATTGCTTTCTGATAATGCGAGTTACTTATAATATAATTGGGGAAAATTTCCTCACAATCTTTTTTTTTTTTTTTTTTTCGCTTTATAAAATTCACAATCATCTTTATATCAAAGATATAAAGTGTCTTGCTCATTATTACAGTAGTAATTATCCAGAAAAAAATATTTAATATCATAAAAATTTGCTATGTGATGGCAAATCTTTATCAGCAACTACACATTGCTTTCTGATAATGCGAGTTACTTATAATATGGTTGGGAAAAATTTCCTCACAATCTTTTTTTTTTGCTTTATAAAATTCACAATCATCTTTATATCAAAGATACAAAGTGTCTTGCTCATCATTACAGTAGTAATTATCCAGAAAAAAATATTTAATATGATGAAAATTTGCTATGTGATGGCAAATCTTTATCAGCAACTACACATCGCTTTCTGATAATGCGAGTTACTTATAATATGGTTGGGAAAAATTTCCTCACAATCTTTTTTTTGATTTATAAAATTCACTATCATCTTTATATCAAAGATACAAAGTGTCTTGCTCATCATTACAGTAGTAATTATCAAGAAAAAAATATTTAATATGCTGAAAATTTTCTATGAGCCTTAATTATTTTCTGGTTACGTATTTTAACAGTTAAAGCATGGACATTATGGTCTGTACATCAGAGTTCTTTGTCCATTCGGAATTTTTTTTATAGCTGATTGATATTTTAATATTTGAAAATGTTTTTATTGAAGGATGACTGGTGAATAGTGTGGTATTTTTATTATATGCTATGCAAAGCTGATGAGTGGCTAAAATATGATATTATGTATAAAAAAAAGTGAAACGAGCTAGTGTATTAGCTTGTGAGGATTATTGTTCATTCGTTAAATAACTAAGGAAATTGAACTGTGTTTTAATTCTAGAAATCACTGGAGCTTTCAGCAATTTTAATGCATGGATCCAATGTTCCAAATCATAGAAATTTAGCGAAAATTCGGTGAGTATTTTCAAATCAATTTTTAAGTTATTGCTATCAAAAATCATGACATCTATTACTACTATGAAAAATAAACTATAATGAATATTTTTGAGGCTATATATACATTTAAATACTAAATATATTTATTTGAATATAAATACTAATGTAATTTCGACATCTCCAAATGGACACCTAACGATAGAAGGCCTTTTAGCATTCTGCCGCTTAAAATACTTTTCGGAAAAATTTTCCATATATAGTACACCAGATTCAGGTGCCTCTAACGAGGAAATTTGTTTACACATCCCAAGTACCAATGTCTCAAAATACCTACGGCTGAGCATGCAGAAAGCAGAAGAGCAACATCTATCCCTGTTGTTTAACAATGGCTGGGATCGATACCAGAACTTTATGCTCTAAAAAATCTGTCCAACCACTAAGCCACAGTGAAACCTTAATTATAATTTTCCTGACATTGAATCACAAGTTTATCTTCTGAAATGAATGAGATTGATGAGCGCTTAAAATTGAGAAACAAAGGAAAGGATTTGGCCAATTAGAACTCTTAAGTTAATTTAAAATACCTTACTTGTTTAAAAGAATATGATCTGATATCAATTGGTGTTTTTATTTGTTGGAAAAAGATACTTATAATGCACTACTTATATTTAAACCAGATTAATCTCCGGAGATCACGCTGGCCTTGTTAGATAGGTCGTTGTACGCATTTTCAGATGGTAGTCAGTTCGAATCCCGGCTTATCCGAAGACCTATCGTATTCACTCAATGTGCCTATTATATATAATAATAGGCACATTAAATAGGTGATTATCGCACATATATAGTGCAAATGAAATAATACCTCTCGAGGTGGCAAGCCGAGTATTGGGAGTCTACTTTTTGTTATCAACCTCTAAATTACAAAGACTCCAACATGGCTGCTTCTACCGAAATGTGATAGTCAAACACAGTTCGGTAGACTAGGTTTTTCCCTAGACTAGGTACAAGGGAAAATTCTAATGCAATAACAGTACTAACGTCCATTAAAATTATTCGGTTGCATTATAAGATTTAACAGTGACAATCGACGAGAGTGAGATACATTTGTCTCAAAAGAATATACCTACAAAACTATGTGTGAATAATGTTCAAGTGTCGAAATTTACATTTGAGTAAGCATCCTTTCTCTAAATTTTTCTCATCAATGGCTTAAAAGATAGTTACTGTTCTGTTGATAGTGTTCTTGTTGAAATTTTTATGAACTTAAGGCATATCAAAAAGATAATTTGACAGTTGAGAAATGACGTGTTTTATCTTTTGTATCGTAATGAACTGAGCTCTTTATCTATATATATATATATATATATATAATAGAACTTTTATAACTTAACTTTTATAATATTATATATATATATATAATAATAATAATAATAATATATATATATATATAATATTATAAAAGTTGTATAAAAGATCGTGAATGGCATAAAAGGTAATTTAACGTAATCTCCAATTATGATAGTGAACTCCAATCGTGATGCTTATATGAATTGGAGAACGTGCTTATATTGAAAACTGACATAACATATTAGTCTTCAGAAAAGTAAACTGAATATTGATAAGGATCTCAGTTCATTACGATACAAAAGATATAACACGTCATTTCTCAACTGTCAAATTATCTTTTTGATATGCCTTAAGTTCATAAGAATTTCAACAAGAATGCTATCAACAGAACATTAACTTGTTTTTAAGTCATTCTGATAAGTTGACATAAAAGATAGCTCTTTAAACGTAAACAAGTAAAATATGACAGGATAAATTCTTTATATTTGAATAGAGGAGAATTCTAGCCCATTCAATCCATATGTCACTATTACCACCTGATGCAATTTAGCTTAGTAAAAAAATTAAATTCTGAATTAATACCGGGTAAGCCAAAAGTTCGTTACAATTTTAAAAATTCATAAAAAAAAGAAGAAAGTGCGATAAAGAAGTGCGGTTTGCAAGAAAGGGCTCACAAAATAGTCGGATTTTTTTTAGCAACAAAAAAAGTTTTAGTTAAAAAAGTCACCTATAGATGGCGCTGACATCGAGAAATTTAGCAGAATTATGCAAACTAATCTTGCGATAAAAGGCCGTGATACTCGAGAATTTCTCATTCGCTTTCAGAATGTTATCCTTACCCGATCGAGCGTTGTTGGCGAAGTTGATCTATTTGAACGGAGAGTCAGCAACTATTGCGTCGAAAGGACTGAAGACGAAAAAAGACCCCATATCGTATCCTGGAATAGTCAAGCTTGTCAAGAGGTTCGAGGAAACTGGCTCTTTGGAGGATCGGCCACGCAGTGGAAGACCCTCGTTGGCGGAGAGCCGAATTACTGCGGTGGAAACCACAATGAATGATTTAGCGGCGGAATCGTCCATTGGGAGTAGCAGTGTTCGCGAAGCTGGAAGAATATTGGATGTGCCTCAATCATCGATTCGACGTATCCTCCACAGGATATTGCATCTCTATCCCTACAAACTGCAGTCACTGCAGGAGTTACAACCGGTAGACACAGCTATGCGGGAATCATTTGCCGAGTGGGCTATGGCAAGAATCGAAAACGACCCTCAGTGGTTGTTCAACGTTTTCTAGACGGATGAGCCGCACTTCACACAACACGGGGATGTCAACACCCATAACACTCGTATATGGGCAACATCTAATCCTCGTGAATACACGACGAAATCTCTGCATCCAGCCGAGTTGACAGTCTGGTGTTGCTTCACCTCATTTTTCATTGTCGGACCTTTCTTCTTTGAAGAACCGTGTCCCAGATTGGGCTGGAAAACGTGCACAGTAACCGCTAAGCGTTACCTCACTCTTTTGCGTGACTAAAGTCGTGCCCTCATTAAATCAAAGAGGTGTGTTATCTGTAATAAACTTTATGCAGGATGGCGCACCACCACATTATGCCAATCCAGTAAAACGATTCCTTTTGAGTATCTTTGGTGAAGAGAGACTGATCAGTCGAGGCTGCAAGATCGCATAGCCACCACGATCACCCTACCTCACTCCGGTCTACTTCTGGTTGTGGGGCTACTTGAAATCATGTGTGTACCGTTCATCTCCTTCAATATTGGCTGAACTCAGAGATTCCATCTGTCTGAGGTTTCTGCAATTCATTCCGACATATTGCATTCAGCTGTAACGGGCGTTGCGAGTCGCCTTAGTTGTGTCGTACAATGTACTGGAGGTGATATTGAACAACTGTTATTATCAGAATAAATGAATGGAGCTTACTGTTGTCCTTTTCATTGTGTTTCGGACAACATTTTCATTGTGTTTCGCCATCTATAGGCTACTTTTTTAACTAAAACTTTTTTTTGCTGCAAAAAAAAAATCCGACTACCTTGTGAGCCATTTCTTGCAAACCGCACTTCTTTATCTTACTTTCTTCTTTTTTTATGAATTTTTAAAATTGTAACGAACTTTTGGCTCACCCAGTATTAATGGTCATGTTCATGCCCAATCTTAACTAAATGCTAATAAAAATTATATTTTTATTAAAATCTTCAAATGTAGGTATTTAAACAAAAATAATAATCTATTTCTCAATATTTGGGAATATATGTCATATATTTAGATTTACTTAGGATGATATAAATTATCAACATATAATTTTTAAAATTACAAAAGAAAAAGTATTTTATTTATGAACAAAAGTAAATACTAGATTTAAAAATATGCAAACTGAATATACTATATTCGGATCATTAATCTCAGTACAATGAAATAAATTCTTTTAAATTTAAACCAGAGAGAGAGAGAGAGAGAAGTATGAGTTTTAATTTATCATCCTTATTGATAAATTCAGATAACATTTTTTATACAATTGGGAAAGGTTTTTATAATAACTTAAGTAAAAAAAAACCCCCATTTTTTTTATTTTGGTCTTTCTAAATTATATTCAATAGATCTTTCCCTTGACAGTGATATTCCAAATTATATTTTAATCTTTAATAGTAAATATTTGTACAATGGGAATTTACTCTTTTTTCTTGCTCTTTTCAGTTTAGAAAAAATTATAGATAGGGGAAAAGAAACCGACAGAGTTTATATCAATTTAGGATTGCTTGCAGTGCACAATGGAAATCTCCCAAGTGCAGAAAAGTGGTTCCGAAAGGCTCTGCAGGTATCATCATTTTCTTAAAGAAGTTGTGAATTGATAGCTAAATTGAATATAAATTATATACGAGAAAAAATAAAAAGTATACAATATTCTCACTCTTTTTAATTATCATTAAGTTATCCTCACTATTTCCTGGGTTCTTTTTGTTACAATGTTAAGCTCTTATATTTCATTGATTGTAAATCTCAATTTTTTAATTTACTTTTGACTACATCAAATAATATGCACAATAGCTCAATATTTCAAAAAAGAGCAAGTTGGTATGAAATTGTTTCGGAGTCTGAAATTTATTCTACTTAGAAACTAAGTTTTGTGATCTGCTTTAATAAACATAAAGGTGAAAAATCAAAAAGAATAAAAGTTGCTTATAACTAAAGAAACTTTCCTTTCCTGCTTCAAACGCAAATCAAAAAAAAAAAAAAAAAAAAAAAACGTATTGATTTTGAATCTTCACTTTAGATTATATCATAATGTAGCTACTGAGCACACAATTATATAAATAAGGAAAGCCTGACTGTTGATAATACAATATGGGATGGTTGTTCATTTTGATTAATCTTTGAATATTTATGTAAAATAACCTTGATTGCCATGGTGTAATTTGAGAAAGTTTTTTTCTTTTATTTTAATTATTTTTTTACTATCAAAACTGAAACAGTGTGCTGCTGAGAGATAAGAAAACTTTGATTTTAACGTTATATGAAATGTAATGTCTAAACACATTTTTATATATATAGCCTAATAGCTTGAAAAAGCATGCATATTTCCAGCGAAATTGTGCTATTTTTCTCAAAAATAGTCTTGCTAATATTATTCTCAAGCTCTTTAATAGGCTCTGAAATTTTGTTTAATTCAAAAACAGACATGGAAGTACTTACGTAATTTTATTTTAATAAATTCCCTATTAAAATAGTTAATTAAGTTCTCAAAACATAATTAGCTACTTAATAATTTCACATCCTTTTTACTTTGTAGAATAAATTTATTTTTAACTACTTAATTTTTTGGGGGGAACAATTTTATTGTTTAGAATGATTTTGAATCAAGAATAACGGTTAATTTTATTAAATTAATTTCTTCGAAAAATATTTCGTTAAATACTGTAATAAAACATTTTTGGAATTTAATATAAACCATGAAATTCTTCAGATAGCATTTTTTTAACTATCACAATTCAAGTATTAGCATGTATCCCCTCTGATTTGAAACCCCATAATCTTCCTCAAAATTCCTGTTGAAATGTTTTGTATTATATTATTTTCAGTGTTTGTACAGAGTATTAAGTTGCCGTTAATGCGATTATACAGAATCACAGCTCTGATCCGCGCAAGTATTTTTTACCAAATCCTTTCACGCTTATTCATACTAAAAACACATCTTCTCTAGGAAGATAAAAAAAAAAAACATCCCAAATACCTACAAGAAGGAATATATATTTATGGAGAGATCTGTATTCGTGATTTAAGCGAGCTTAGAAACATTCCCTCCTCTTGAAAAGATCTGTTTTATTTTATGTTTTCAAAGCGCAGATCTATACATATTTATTTTTCCCTTTTTCCAGAAGGATCCAATCTCCCGGGAGGCTCTATTCAACCTGGCCCTGTTGTTATCCGAGCAGCACAGGCAGCCCGAGGCAGCCCTGCTTCTGAATAAGCTCCTGCAGGTAATGGCCCGCCTTGTTCCCATCATGGAAACAATACACCCATCATGTCTCCCAGCCCGGGGATCGGACTCCCCGCTTTTCTCCGCCGATTTGATTCATGGGTAACAATGCGGCAGCTGAAAATAACCACAGACAGTTTTTCTTCCTGAATGATAATATATGGCGATAATCTGAGTAAATAGAGCCTTTCCTGCTTCTCATGTATACTTGTAGGATTCGAGCTGACAAACGCCGTATATCGGCAAATAATCTTCCCCGCCGAGCTAATTTAAAAGCACCTACAGATTTCTGTAGAATAAATGGTGCATCTAATCTGGATGTTTTTGAGTTTTAAATTAATTCTATGAATTTTTTGCTTATAATGTTAGATATTCAATGGTTTTGTTAAATAAGAGGTAAAATTACAAAATAGATTAAAAATATTATTTGGTTCATATATATGTTCCAGAAATCTATACAGCCATCATCAGTGTTATATGAAAGATATACAGTAGATGAAATGACATGATTGGTTGGCACTATGACACTTAATTCAAAAATTCATGGATACGATTCCTATTTCTGTTGTGGGTGAGTGGAATGATTAATGCTCAGCTTTTGAATTCAGTGATTCGTAGATTCGATTCCCATTTAGGGTGGAATGCTTTCAGTGGGGTTTGGAGTTCCCTTTAAATTGCAAATCCAAACTCAGTTAGCCTTACAGTGCAAAAAACTTATGTAGAACAATAAATTAAACAAATCGAATCTAGGTGCTCATACATATTTGGAATTGGCTTTAATTTGTTAGTCCGTCATAATTAGATTTCAGTTGAAAAGGTCCTACATCGATAAACAAAATGAACTTTAAGGTTTGAGATTTATCAAAAAAACAAGTTCTTATTTGACGATTAAATGATAATTAATATACAAAGATAAATTAGTTTATAAGCACGAAATTCAATTTTAGAATTATTCACTATTCATGCAGAATCTTGTCGTATTATAATTCTTTTACAATTCCTTTTCATTTAGAATCAAATTCTAAATTTATAAAGGGGGAAACATTTGCATGTATCAGAATGTTATAAGGAATTAGTATCAGGAACAATACGTAAGTATAATAAACTTGTATTCTAATATTGATTACAATACTAAATAACTGCAATTTTTATCATAAAAATTTATTACGTTATTAAATTTCAAAAATATTTTTATAAAAATTGATAAAGTTTGCCCGAGTAAACAATTTAAAAATAAAAGGAAAGAATTTAAAAATAATGTGCTTCAATTAAAGAAAAATATTTATTTAATTAAAATACTATTGATAAAAATTGAAAAACAGCTTTGAAAATTTTAGCATTTTCTACATATTTTTATGAGCAATATTGAATTTAAAAGTAATCAGACTTTGTCCAACAGTGAACAGTTATTTCCATTTTACTTAGGACATTTAAAACTTTGAAAAATATGATAACACTTTATTTGATATAATTAATTGAAAGTATGCATAAGTCGAATAAATTTTCCCCATTTAAAAATGAAGCATAAAAGTCACTTTTAGAATTATATAAATGAACTTTTTTTTTTACTATCCTACTCCCGATCTCGGTTTTTCAACCATCAGTCTTTCTCCGGCAGCCCAATACAATCTTGAAGCAAACGAAAAGTCATCTTCAGCAGAAATCAAAAAGTCCTGAACAAGTGAAAGAATGGTTACCAATCATAACGTCAAGTCTACATAAAGGGCAAATCGGAGAGTCTTTCTAATCTAAACCGTGGAAGTCCTTTTGCAAATAATCATGTCCAGTCTTAAGACGGAAATTTGCCATAACCAGAGCTCTGTGAAGCTTGACCGAAATAGGCTTTGTTAGAAAAGAAGCCCACACTTTCCGCCTCATTAACACCTTTTTAAATGGACTAGAAACTCTCTCAATTAAGTAGACGTTAAAAATGATAATGCGGGCTGATATTTACAACATAAATTTTTCATCCATTCCTATTAATGTAATCACTTTGAGAAAAAAACAATACAAATATATGACGATTTAATTTAAAATATAATTTTCCTCATTCACTATTATGTAAATAGAGGGAAATATGCTATAAACCCCCAAAAAATGTTTCAATTGTGACGGTATTTTCGTTTAATAATCGCACCAGATTATCAAAGAGTTGAAACTGCATTCTAATTTTGGCATCTTGCTTATAATTAATTTTGATTTCGATATCTTTTGAGATTGTTCAGTTACTTATATTACTAATAGTACCGATTTAATCTGACTACAGATTTTTCTACTCTGATAATATATATCTGAATGGAAACCTTACTGTTATACAGGTGTTATGGATCGAAGAAGTCTTCAAAACGTAAAACTTCAACCCACGGGTTGCATCAGAAACTAAATACCATCAAGTATGTGTTTATAACACTTTAAAAAACACTTAATAACACGTCGACACCGATTCCTAAGTGGTGATCGTCTTATTACAAAAGAAATCGTTCTTTACTTGAAAAGATATTATCAATCTTGAAAAATGTGTGAGCAGGAATAATATTAATTTTCCATGTATTCTCATTAATGTTATCACTTATACAAGCATACATAGCGGTGCAGGCGAGTCCCGGACTGTACCTTTAGGTTAACGGGTTTGGAATACTCACCCATCACCAAATGCCTCGTACATTTGAACCACGGTTAGGTGACGAGGTCCCACGCGAGTTGGCACCCTCCTCTCCACATCCACGCCATATCAGCGGAAGGACTTTGGACGTCACATATTAACATGGACACGTCCCCGTAATCACTTACAGAGGAGTAAAACAAAGATAACGACTTAATATAAAATTTAATTTTGCTTATGTATTCATATGTAAATAGAAGGAAACGCAATAAACCTTTAAAAATATATAATGTTTTAAAGCATAGCAGTATTTTTGCTTGATAATCGTACTAGAGAATTACACAAAATGATAATGAAGCTGTATTGTAACTCTGGTGTCTTGCTTAACTATCGTTTTAACTATCTTCCGGAAATCTCTTGCTCGTTGAATGTTTCATGGATATTACTATCTTCGTCCTATTTGTGCTCGAATTTATTTTTTCGATTATGTGACTTATCAATACTGCAATATCATTATTACTATATTTTCGGAAGGTCTTTATTCACTTATTTCACATTCGCATATCTCAATAACTACATAATGTAATTATGTGGATGTAGAGAACAAATTTACACAATTTTGCGATGAAAACCCTTTTTAGCCACTTTATAATTGGAAATTATTTAGTGAACATCACTATAAACCTAATAAAAGGCCTCATTCATTTTAAATAAGTTTTATTGTACAATAACTTAACTAACATTACAATAGTGATTTATGTTTTTTGTGCTAATATTTCGTGTCTCATATATATATAATTTAATTGTTTGACTTTTCTCTTTCAGCAATATCCCAGCCATATTAATGGCTTGCTGCTTCTGGCAGACATTAACGTCAATTACGCGAGCAACTTAGACTCAGCAGAGAGGGTAAGTGTTGCCTCAGTCCCCAAATTTTCACTCATTTCATCTCATTAAGATCAAAACTGTCCTCCTTAATTCCATTCCACAAATTCATCCCTGGAAGCTTAATCCGAAACTAATTATTCAATCAGCACAACATTTCGCGAATCTAATGTTCCCGTTGGAGATAATTACCGGAGGGAGCCGCTTTTCAAATTATCTGGTCGGCATCGCATATTTTCTTTCAAAATTTAATGAATACATGATTCGAGAAATATTATTCTATAAAGCATATACAAGAATGCACTTTCAAGCTTCAAATGTGTCGCTTATAAATGCATTGAAATCATAATAAATGAATAAATGTAAATTAAAGTGACATTTCGATTAGATAATTCTACCTGATACGGTGTGATAGATTTTAAACATGTCTTTTTTTGGTAAATCAACTAGTGAAATTTTCCTAATTAAATGTGCATTGATCTATAATTTGCAAAATAGTCTTTCAAGTTTCTTAATGGATTCATAAATCTTGGCTTTCATTTCGGTTAATTTTATTTGAATTTCTATTCTATGAATCTTAGGTAAAATTACTGGATATTTTTAGGAAACAAAAGACATTATAATTTTTTCAATTATTTACGAAAAAAAAAACTTTTTTATGGCTATTTTTAATAATAATCTGATTTCTACTAATAACAATCATCAAAATGTATTTCAAATGAAAAAATTGTATTGATTAATTTATAAAGTTTTTAACAAATATATTTAATTTAAAGATGTATTTATTTATGCGTTATTTACAACTATGATTTCATAATAAACACATTTTAATAAAATTGTTTTCATTGAGCTAATTATATTAAATAATTTAATTTTTATTTGTTTTGAATTAAAATTGTCTAAAGCAAATTTTTCAGTAAAAAAAAAATCGATATTCGTGCAAAATTTTAAAATATATGCTAGCTTTGATATTCAGCAGTGACTGAGATCAAATCGGGATTTTTCTCTCCGATGAGCAAGTTGTTATCACTAGACAATGGTGGTCCTGGTTAAAACAACAATCTAATATCTTTGGTATCAAGAAACTTTAGGAAAGTTTGAAACATGAGTCGCACATAATCTTGTTTAATGATATTTTTAAGTTTCTTTGTAGAAATGGTATAACTTCTACCTTTACATTTCTGAAATTTGAGCAGATGCTTTTTAGAGTGACCATCATGCCAGGTAATGAATGGGCTTGCATTGCGATGACAAAACAAACTGGAATCTTATTTCTCATCACCACCTAGTACACTAATGTGTCTAACATCATGTTTGCGTGAAATGGTAATTTATTTGAAAAAACAACATGGTATCTTTTTCGCCTCGAATCACTATTTGTCACTTCTCTCTCTCTCTCTATCTCTCTCTCTCTCTCTCTGTCTGTCTGTCTCTCTCTCTCTCTCTCTGTCTGTCTATCTCTCTCTCTCTGTCTCTCTCTCTCTGTCTCTCTCTCTCTCTCTGTCTCTCTCTCTCTCTGTCTGTCTATCTCTCTCTCTCTCTATCTCTATCTCTCTCTCTCTCTCTTAAACACAGTTACATTTCCGTTTTTACTTCTAATTCAGTGTCAAGGGAAGGTGCCGTTGGCCATTATACTAACAAATCAATGATTAAGATAACATTGCAGTGCTTGTACAAAACCTCATCACGTTCTGCAAATAAGCTAAATTATTTAATAAAAATACACATGGCATGATTATATTATTCTTCATACCGAAAATATTGTATGCTTGTTCTCTTAAGCATTAATTAGACACTTGAGTATATTCCAAAACATATTGCTTTTGTATGATTCTTCTGCATTGATTTGATGTGTTTGATCTTTATGAAATCCCATTCAACAATGAAATAAGGTTCAACAAACTGAGGAACAATAAATCTAATTATCAATAGCCCATAATTCTACAGCAATTAAATCCCTCTTGCCCAGATGTGTTGGAATTTCTCTTTCTTACCAAAAGCATGGCAAATTCTGTACAAGCAGTAATATTCAAATGCTATTTTCGAATAAATGAAAAATTTCCTGCATTATCTTCCCTTTCATGTACACTATAAATTATTAGCAACACTGTCTTGTTCTTTCGTGTTACTTACTCTTACTTGCTTTATATACTTGCATTGTAATTCTAACCATTTGCATACTTTAACAATATAAATTTTATATATTGTTGTTTTCCACATATTGTTTGAATTTATTGCAATAACTTGCTTTGCACATGCTGTCAGAATCACTAATTATCTTTTTTTTAATCTCGTAATTATTGGATTTTTTGTTGAAAACTCTCTTGAATTTTAACGTGGATAAAATCAATGTAATATTTAGCATAATGATTATAATTTGCAGTATTTTGATAACTACTCTCAATATTTCTTTTTATTTTTATTTTAGTGCTACAGAAAAGTTTTGCAATTGGAGCCAAATAACCACAAAGCTTCGCACAATCTTTGCGTTCTCCATTTTGAACGGGAAGAGTTTGAAAAGGCCGAAAACTGCTTCGTGGAAGTTCTTTCAGCACATCCGGATATGCCTTACATCAAACACCACTTGGATGTTGTCCGGAATATCCTCCTTCAAAAACAGAGCAAGGTTTTAGAATCTTTTCCATCTCAGAATTCTTATAGCTGACAAGGATAAATAAATCAACACACCAGTTAAGAGCTTCAACAAGATGAATTCTACAGAAGCTAGAAGACATGAAATTTTCCCAAACTTGTTCTTAAAAAGAAAATTTTTCGAAAAGCAATATTTAATCTACGTTCTTCTAGCGATTGTACATTGAATTGAATAATTTGTCTTTATTGAAGAGGAGATTCAACAGATGACCCCGTATGAGATACATTCTTTCAACTTAAGAAACTCAAGTTTCCTGTATACCACATTCGTTGCCAACACATTTTATACTTTTTCTGTACGATTGACTTACATTTTGTCTCAATACATTTTAAAATCGGACAAAAGAATGACTCTTTGAAAACTATTAAAGTATTTTCTCATTAAAATATTTCCCTTTATATTCACTTTGTAACTAACTGCAAATAATTTTCCAGACTCTTAAAGTACTCGGTGCTTATAACTTTTCTGCATCATCATAATAAGAAAGTTTTAATATTATGTCTCTTTGTTTGCTTTATTTTAAAATGTCACATAGATTTTAATTTCATTCACAATTAGGGATTTTCTTTTTAATGAATCTTTTTTATTTGCTTACACATGTTTGATGAAACCACTGAATATTACAAGCTTTCCACGATATGTTTAACTTTTAATGCCTCTGATCACTATAAAAATATTTTAGTTCAAACTAAGATTTATCAAAAGTGTATCCAGTGGTAAAATCTTCAGGAAATACAGAAACATTTTTATAAATTAATGATATTAGGGCATTTTTATTGGTAAAATACCACTGAAAAATTGTTTTACGAAATGGCTAACACTTGCTTAGACATATTTATTTAAATTTTACAAAGAACGACTGCGGGTGAAAGTAAATTGTGCAAGTTTATAAAAGAATAAACTTCAAAATGTTACAATATATAGTTTATCAAGATCCTAATTAAACAATGTTTTGTTTATACTTCTCAACCGCATACCTACCACAATAGATGCTTCATAATTTTCTATATTTCCATTCCTGCAACACTTTCTACTAAATGTCTTCAGTTGCAACATTAGAGGTGCTTCAAAAGCTTTTCATCTTTCTATGCTCTTAAAATACCAATATACGTATACGACGGAATCTGAAGTCTAATCATGTACCTGATAATATAAGGGATTTGATCTGTACCAGCTGCTTACGAGTCAAAGAACACAAAATTATGGAACAAAAAATGATTCATGGTTTTAAATCAAAATTAAATGATAAAGTCAGCATTTGAGACAGGGAAATATTTAAAAATTGCATCTCACTACATTATAGGGACATTAAATCTAAATTATTAAGTAAACTTAAATATCTCATCGGAGATTACTTTCTCTTTACCTGAAAGAAGTTAAAAAATATTAATGGCATTAATTCAACGATAAAATCCTCAGCACTAAATCAAGATCAATGAAATTAATTTTCTTACAGATTGCATCATCACAGTTTTAAATTATAAATAACAAGACTAAGCACTAAAGTTTTCAGGTTTATCTTCAGTCAGGCTCTAACGAGAAACCCACATACAGTCCATGGATGACAAATTATCAAGTACCGGTAAAATAACTGAGCTTGTGAATTAATCAAATTTTATTCAATATAGTTACTAGAAAAAGATTTTCATTCTGAGTCATGCAGTTGGCATTGAAATATTGTTGGCACAACTGAAAAGATATTAAGTAATGTATAATCTAGGTAAAAAAAAAAAATCATCAAAAAGGAGGAATATCAATCATATCATTTACAAATTTCGAGTGTATTCAAATGTACATTTGGTGCAGTATAAGATTATTTTCAGCATAGAATACGAAGATAAATGGAAAAAAAATCTCTTCGGTTTAATCAATTAACTATTGAGAATATATACCAAAAATATACTTCAAAACATATCATTATTTTGAAATATATATATGTAATTTTGATTGCAGCTTTATTTGATAGCACAAATCGCATTATAAAAAGCATTTTCCAGTCAAATAACAAAAATTTATAAATATTTAAATTAAAGACAATCCTGCTCTATCATAAAATAAGTTGTGAGAACCATGCAACTGGTAACCAAAACGTACATATTTTTGTATAGGAATATATGATCGGATGTGGTACTTTTAGGTGTAAATATAAAAAATTAGATATTTGTTTATTTGCAACAATCACAAGTTTTCTTCCCACCAATGTTTACACTATGAATTCTCCAAATCGCGGCACCAAAAGTAATATATTATTTTATATTTGATATCATTAGGAGAAATTGGCACACAATTTCAAGCAGTCATTTTCGTCATGCTTTCCTAGATCAATAAGTATTCCAACAATTATATTTACTATTGAAACACCTGGACACTTTTATATAATGGCCATCAGATGTCCCAAAAGAATTCTTTAGCGCTGGATAAATTTGGAGATTGGTTAGGCCATCAGTGAGATCGATCACACTTAATCCATCATCCCGCAAAACTGGTTTCTAAATAATGGGAACAATAATTGCTTTCTTACTCGCGCTATATCATCAGGCCAACTGATGATCAATGAATTATTTTCTGGAAATTGCCATTGCAATCACTCAAACATTTGATGATATTTTTTGTAAATGCATTCCTGGCGCTACTGCATAGTTACTACTCCGATTCATCGTTAACAGTACCGTACATTGGATAATTTTATTAATAAAAAAGCTTTTCTGATATTTTTATTCATAAAATCTTTCATTACCGATGAAATTTCAGTTGTGAGTAATTACAAATAACGTTTTTCCTTAGATCCATGATATCACGTATAGAACTACTGACTATTGTTTTATATTTACGTCACTATCAACGTAAATATAAAACAATAGTCAGTAGTTCTATACGTGATATATATATATATAGTTGTGTTCTATACAGCAAACCAATATCAATATTTACATCTCTTCCAGTCAATCGCAACTGCTTAGCTGCTATTACTAATTTGAGTTTGTTAGTAGTCGGTATTTTAATAATTATAAGTTACAAAGAAACACTTTTATTAACATGCCGTTAAAAAATTGTGTTTTTCTTTCTGTTTCATTTTTCCCTTCGTTCTTCGTCAAATAATTTTCGAACATACATTTATTTCTATGCAAAAAAATTATGAGTCTTAACCAGCTATACCACTTGCTAACGTCCATTACATCCATGACTGTAGAATCAACTTATATACGGCAAGCTTTTTTAATTTTATAAACTTGGTTACATAAATGATTATATATAATACCAAAATTATTGTAAAAATAAATATAGAAAAAGAAGTGATTTTCTTTAAAATTACTTATCCACTGTTGAGATATTAGCGATTATTAAATTCTATTCATTAAATAGTAACAATATAAAAATATCAAAAAAATTCTTATACCACTTAATATTAATTCATTTAATGCAATGTAAATTTTAGATTCTAGATTGAATCACAACTCTTTCACATTCGTATATTGTTAAATGTTTTTATAATATCTGTGTTTATAATACAATTAAATGTTTTCATTAATATCTGACATGCAGAATTATAATAAATTCATTTCATACTCTGACAGATGGTATGTTAAAAATATATAATCGGAAAGGATGCAATATTTTATTTATTAAAAAATCAAATTTTATTTATTATCAATTATTTATTATTATTTTATTATCAAATTTATCTATTAAAAAAGCTTCTAATCTGAAAAAGAAATCAGTCTGTATTTAGTAACACCTAAACGGCAATACTAAATACTAACTTAATGATGTCACTAATCGTAACCTAAACCTTGTAAATATCCATTACAAATGGAAAATTATTTGCGTCAACTATTTTATAATAGAAATTATTTGGATTAAATAATTTCTATTATAAAATAGTTGGCGTAATAAATTATAATAGAAATTATTGCTTTTAAAATCACTATTACTGTAGCATGTTTAGCGAAATAAAACACATTGAAGATCGCACAATGAAAATGGCTCCATTTTCATTGGATTAGTCTTTTAAAATCAAGTTTGTTATTCCTTCTCTATAAAATCAAACTCAACCATGAAATTATTGATATCAAATGTTTTAAAATATGAAACGGAACCATTCCCGTCTCTGTGTTTCTAAGCTTCCATATATACATACATATATATATATATATATATATATATATATATATATATATATATATATATATATATATATATATATATATATATATATATATATATATATATATATATATATATATATATATATATATATATATATATATATATATATATATATATATATATATATATGTATATATGTATATATATATATATATATATATGTATATATTTATATATATATATATATATGTATATATGTATATATATATATATATATATATATATATATATATATATGTATATATATATATATATATATATGTATATATATATATTATATATATATATGTGTGTGTATATGAGACATTGATTATTAATTTTTTAATCTTACCAATGTTTTTGAAATACGATAAATTGAAAGAAAGAAACTTTAAAATAATCACCTGATTAAAAAGTCTTGATTCAAGGAACTAATTTAAGTCTTTTTTGCGAGCATTTAAAAATGAACAGAAAAACAACACAAAAATATAAATTTATTCAAAATACCTATTTACTATGTATAATCAAATATGCATGCATTGCCTTAACTACATATTAGACAAAAATATTATGAAATGGTACATTTTTTGCTGCTTCATATTATTTTGTTGTTAATAATCTTTATAAATTTTACATAATGTTGCACCATTCTTTACAATGTGCTTCAATATTATTACTGTTATTACAAATTATCTCTAAAGCATGTTTTTGTAAAATTTACTTCATTGAATTTAATAAAACGCATTGTTCTTAACATTGTATTTAGTCCTTTTACAAAAAAATATTTTCTTAATTATTATTAATATAATTAATCTGCTCTCTTCCATTTCTAAGCATTTCCTATTGAAGAAAGGATGCGATGGTATTTTATATTTTTAATTCTTGAAAATTTTTATAAAATCTAAAATTCCTGGAGAATTTTCTTATATTTATAATTAATGATGTCTTTACTTGCAATAAACTACAAAGTAGTATTTTTCAGTTCAATCATCTAAATGAATATGAAGAGATGTTTTTATCATTGTATAAATATTTTCCTAAAAGAGTAAACAAATTTATTAAAAATAATTACTCAATTATTTTAAGAAAGAAAATGAGTTAAGAATGTTAATATTATATTGGGGTATAAAAATTTACCTATAGTTAAAATATTTCTTAAAACCTATCGATTATTCCCATCACCTCTCTTAAAAGTTGTTGTTTCTAATCTACCATGTGTTCTGAAGGAGTTAGACCAGATCAAGGAAACCATTGACCATGCAGACCGATACCAGAAGTGGACTATTGCGAATATCCTCCAATCCAATTCTAGGCTGCCCAAAATGTGCAAAGATGATGCCTGCTTCTGATGGCATTTGGGACAAATGCGAAACACTTTGCGACCCCCCAAAAAATGTCAGACTTTTCAAATATCCACTGCTAGTCAAGATAGACATTTGTTGGTCTGCCTGTGACAAGAAAGAGATAGAAAAAGTCCTGTTTTTTTTTTTTTTTTTTTTTTTTTTTTTTTTTAAACTTTATACCAGCTGTGAAGTAGAGGCATTAACTTTTTTCTTCGTTTTGGTCCTTTTGCCTCGAGAATAACTCTAAACATGTAAATTCTGACGTGAAAGGGAAAGGATGTTCTAGTCCTTCCTTTGCAAGAGCGTCAGCTAATTCAGTTCTGTAGATATTTACATGGGATGCGATCCATTGAAAATATACTTTATACTAAGGAGATGAGCTTTAGTTTTCGTAGGATTGATAAACTGTTTTTATCTCCTATGTGGGCCGAATTTTTGAAATGTTGAATTAAAGATCAGATAAAATCCAAAGGTCTCCGTAGTTACATTCGCTTGTGACTCTCTTTAATCCTATGTTAATTGCAGTTAATTCACTTTGAAACATGGAATAGTAATCTGGGTTACATTGTTTTACAGATTAATTTTCTTAGAGTGTTTCAATATATATTTCACTGCCTGCCCGTATATCTATTTTGCTGCCATTAGTATGAATTTTATTTATGGGGGGGGGATTTATTGATTATTTTCAAGACCAATTGCTTAAATGACTCAGGAACACAGTCGTTTTTAATAAGAGAAATAAAGAGGCCATCAGAAAACTAACATTGAAAAGTTCATCGCAAGTATTTAAATTACAATGTAGATAATGAGGTTCTACATTTTCGGAAATTAATTGCTGTGATTTAACTAAATCTAAAGGAAATGTTTTTCTTTAATATTTGGTTACAAGTCCAGTTATTTAAATATTTAGCAGTTTCGTTGCTCCTATCTATATTGGAAAGTTTTTGATAAAAAAAAATGTTACCAAACTAGCCAATCTTCTGAGGAAAAGTGGTTGAAGATCTGCTTGATAAAGAACTATTTTTGGAGGACAGTTTCGTTTCATTTCAGTAATTATACTAATTTAATTATCACTTGGACTTTTTCCAATTTGTTTAAGTTAGTTTCAGAAGCACAACAATAGATAAGAGAGACATATTCTAGAACTGGTCTGATAAGTGCCTGTAAAAAAATTTTAAGAGTACTTGCATCCTCTCATTAGTCCCTACCTGTGATGCACTCAATAATATTCAAACCTTTCTTAGATATTAAGGTAATATATTCAATATGCTTGTTACATGAAAATTCGGGGTCTAGGGTGAAGCCCAAGTATTTTGGGTGCTTTTCGTAGATGAGATTTTGCTTCTTGAGTATCAAGGATGGTTGATAATTATAGAGGTGCTTATTAGTAATAAGAAAATTGCTAATAAGCACCTCTATAATCAATCACCTAAAAGATGTGCTTATTAGTAATAAAGTATTGGTCTGATTGGGTTGAAACTGATTTTAAGTTATCTGCAAAATTGGAAATAGCTTTCAATTATCTGTTGAGCTTTGATTCGATTTCATCGTTAACATTTCCAGAGCTCTAAAGAGCAATATCATCAATATTCCAATGTGAGTCTCTGAATCTATTTCTCTAGCAAATATTCCAATGTGAATCTCTGAAGAAATAAATTTTTAAATTCCATCCATATACAAAAAAGCGTTGGGCTGAGAACCGTTCCTTGGGGAACACCTTGGCTAAGGTGATACGTATCTGAGAGAGTTCTGTTGAACTTGACTCTAAAATATCTCTGCCTGAGGTAATCAGAAATCCATGTCAAAGTATTACCTCGGACTTTGAGGTATCCTGAAGTTTAATAATTAGCTTATTTTTCCATACTCTGTCGAAAACTTTCCAGAGATCTAGTAGAGCCCCGACACTGCGCTAAGTTGGCCTGTGATTTTGCGCATCTCTGATAATTTGGGCGAAGAACAGAGCTAGGTTTATTGTGTTGTGGCCACTTGGAAAACCAAATTGTTCTCTTGGGAGAAAGCTATTTTTGTCAAGAATGAATAGGAGTATTTTAGACCGTTTTCTCCATTATTTTATCTGTGGAACTTGTCAATGCTGAGTCTGAAATCCCCAGGTAAGCAAGAATTCTTATTTGACATCTTGATTGTGGATTTTTTCTATTCTTGAAATAAGCGTTCCTCTCTCCAAGATAGATTAAGCAATTCAAGCAGTTTTTTTACCGTTGTATCCAAGGTTTTCAAGATATTATCCATGAATTCCATCATCACCTGTAAATTTTCTGAGATAAAGAGAAGCTAAAGCGAGTAGTTCTTGGTTCTTAAACTCAGTTGTCAGAGAATAATCGCTATGATCAGAGCTAAGGCAAACCATGAACAATATTTTTCGCTTTGCACAATATCGATTTATCTTCGTTTATAAAGTTTAGTCGGTTAATCTAGTGGTAATGAGAAGCAAGGCTATTGGCAGCAGATTAACATCGGAAAACAATTGAGAATTGTCATCTTTAATTGCATTACAGGCCTCGTATTGTGATCTATCTTTTTTGATGCCTTGAAGTAATTTTCATAATTTTGACTCTGGTATCAGTGAGTTAATCTTATTGTAAACTTCATTCCATCTATTTCGTTGAATTTGGGTGTAAGCTAATTTAATTCCAGCATTAATTTTTATTAATCTCAAGCTTTAAGTTGTCAACTGAAGATCTGGCAGGATACAAAAGGTGTTTTCTTTGGAGTAAAAGAGTATCTAGAGCAGTAAGATATTGAGTATAATGTGGAACAATGTAAAACATTACATTCCTCTAAAGATAAAGACTTTAGCAAGCTTAAATGTTTTCTTGAAAATCTTCCAATATTGGTCTACATCTTCAATAACTGGCAATGATGCCAGTTCTTTATCCACATATTCTCCGAAAGAAGTCCAATTAGGCTTCTTGGAGTTCTGAAATTTCTCATCAGTATTTGACACTTTTTTCTTTTCTTGAATTTCATGATGATTGGGATATGGTCGCTTCCAATGTTTTCCTGAACTGGCCAAGAGCACTAGGAGTAAGTCTGAGCTGATCATCGCAATGTCTAGAATAACTGAAGGAGGTATGATTAGAGATTCCATCGTTAAGTATCATGAAGTCATTGCCATCTCCATATTGAAAAATATCAAAGCCTCTGTCATTATCATTAGAACATCCCCAAAAAGAATATTTGGCATTAAGATCACCAAGGATGCCTGTGTTTTTGACCATAAGAATAATCAGGCAAGTATTTTTGATTGGGGAGAGGATAAACATTAAAAATTCTGAAATGTTTCCCTCGCCAATTAATTTTAATGCTTTGGTTTTCGAGATCTAGATTTTCAACTTAAGGTATGCTATACTCTGATAGCTAAGATCGCAGACAATAAAGGCCAAATGTCCTTCTTTATTAAGTCTATCTTTCCTATAAATATTGTAGTATTTATATTTCAAGGTTGTTTTCAGCTTTAACTTAATATCCTGAATAACTATTACTTGGGTGTTATTATCTTCAGCTATTTTTAACAGTTGATTGAATTTGATTCTAGTGGCTGAGGTAATCAAACCATTAATGTAACACAAGGGTCTTATGTGTGTATAGAAATCGTTTTCTCCCTTACTGGGTTGGTGTAGCCTCTTAGGTTGGGGAAGTGTTAACGTTAATATATAACTTCTAAAGTACTTCCGATGAAATGGCGTAGATGTGGAGAAGGGGTGCCAGCTCAGGTGTGACCTCGTCACCTAATAGTGGCTCAAAACTACAAGATACTTGGTGATGAGCGAGTATTTCAAACCTGTTAACCCAAAGGTACAGTCCAGGACTCGCGTATACATAGATGTGTGCATGACGGGGGAGACTTTAACTTACTTTTCGAACGAGGTCTTCTGCCTAAACATAGAGCGCATCCCTGATTAATCTCCGAGACGGACAGTGCAGCATCGGTTTCATTTGTCAACATGTTCAAAAGCTAACTAAACTATTATAATCGAAACTATGAAATCATGAGACAACAGAATATTGGTTCAGATATTCAATTCCTAACGTTATTATTCTATGAACATTTATATCTATCGATTTAACAAACAGTCAAGAAATGTAATGAATTTCAAAGATTGTTAATTACTTATTAAAATGCATCAAAATAAACCATAACTTCAGTTTATCAAAATAATTAGATTCAAATTTTCGAGAATCTGCCAAGTTATTCAACAATACTGGAATAAACATTTTCTGCGGTTGTCTAAACAATAAACACCCACTGTTATTTTCCTAATATAACTCTAGTTGAATTTTTTCACTTTTAGATATTAAATTTGATATCATAAAATTTGTTTCAAAAATATTAAAGTCATACAAACGGCAACTATAAAACTCTAAACTCGATTACTGAAAAAAATTTTTATCATGACAGTCATCATCACGCATACCTATGGCTCCAAAAGATAGCTTTGCAAAATGAGTAGATTATAGGGTAGATTGCGGATTTGATTTATTATATGTTGTAGTCCTAATTTTCATATATCTTACACTGAGATCATTTTAGTACGTAAAGATGTTTACTCTTATTTCTTCTCCCGCTGATCATAAGATGCTACAGCAAAAGTTAAGCATTATTGCACAACTTTAAGGAACTTGCGAGGAGACATTAAAAACAAGAAGCGTGAGATACTCAGTGCTAGTGTTTCGTTACTCTCCGACAACCCTTGCCTTAGGCGAATTCCATAAAAGAACAACTTAAAAATTTAGCTATGAAGTGTTTGATCATCCACCTTATAGTCCCGAGCTTGCTCCTAACTACTTCTATCCGTTTTTACTCCAAAGGAAATTCCTGTCACTTTCCGACAGATATCGGTGACATGTTGGCTCTATTCCCAGACGGAGATTCTATGATACTGAAATCACGGTATGACAAGTACTACTTTTCCGATGGTTCTCATGTTAAGAAGTAGCTGAAATTTTGTTGTATCTTTTACTATAAATCTTTCTGGATAATTGGGTTTTGTTTCTTTTTAAGATCTAAGTGACATTTACTTTTTTTCGGATGACTCGTGTGTGTGTGTTGTGTGTGTGTGTGTGTGTGTGTGTGTGTGTGTGTGTGTGTGTGTGTGTGTGTGTGTGTGTGTGTGTGTGTGTGTGTGTGTGTGTGTGTGTGTGTGTGTGTGTGTGTGTGTGTGTGTGTGTGTGTGTGTGTGTGTATATATATGTAAAATTTTTTATCCTAAAAAAATTATTTTGTTTTTATTTCGTCTGCATTTTTCTTGTTTATTTCGTTTCATTTAAAGAAGCAAAATTATTCCACATTTTTTCTGAGACTGCTATAATTCTAGATAATTGATTTACATCCAAAATGCAATAAAATTAATCAATTATCCGTTTTTTATTTAAATCTGATTTAAAAGCGCGAGTTTTAGAATGCTTAAAAATAAGGCAATTTTAAATTAATCAATAATCTCTAGACGGTAACTAATACACAGGAAAGAGCTATTCATTTTGCAGTAAAAAGGTATTAAGAAAATTTAAAGAAGCAATTTGTTCCCAGAATCAACTTTAATTATCCCTCACACTAAACCTTAATTAGAATACTTCGGAAGTCCATTAAAAATAAACGGATTAATTATATAAAAGCGATTACTTGAAATCCATGTTGGAAATTGTAACTAAAATACGAGTAAACTGAAATGAATAAAACAATTAAAATACATGAAATGTAATTTAAATATTTCCGTCCTAATTTACTTAAAAATGCAATTCTTAATAATTGAATTTTAAAAAGAAATTCGATTTCAAATAAATACCTACAAAATACTGACTTATATAAAAAGGTTTCATGCACCGGAATCAATTCCAATTGCTTTAAGTTAATTGGTTGATATAATTCCTTTTTTGTTGCAAATAGGTTGTAATCTATTTATTTAAATACCATTTTTTTCTTTCTATTATACATGAACAGAGAAAGTTTTAAGAAATTAAATTATGGACCCGAAATTATTTTAATAAATCTTGTAAAAGAATTAAAGGAAACAAAATTACTAAAAAAAATACAAATTTTTTCTTATGTTGCAAATAGACTTAATATTTATTTTCAGATGAAATTTAATAAGAAAGTTATTTTGTTAATTTCTCGTTATAGTTTTTCATTGGTATTTCCCTTATTTTTTATTATATTCATTTCGTATTCCCAAAAAAAGAAAATAAATCGTCAGCCTCCTTTTTTATTAATCTCTATACAATGCTTACATAGTTAATTAATTCATGGATGCTTCCATTAAATATTTTAAAAATGCATTTTTCTGTTAAATAAAATATATATTTGTTAATAAATTTACCTTTATAATAAAGTAATAACGCACAATTACATGCATATATTACATGCCAAATTCATTATTTAATTTTTAAGAAAATCATTCCTAAAATGCTCAATTGAAATTTCACTTTTTTGTAAAATATTTATGCAAAATATGATTTTTTAAAAGAATAAAACAATTTTGCTTTCATAAGAAAAAAATTTATGCAACATTTAATTTATATAACTTTAATGAGACGCAAATTAAACTATTTCAATACTTATTTTACTGTAACCTAATTACTAAAAACTAAACTTTTAAGGAATTAAATAAAATTTTTTAGTTTAATTAAGCAATTCGCTTTCTTAATCGGATTTACAAAAGAAAAAGAAGTAAATTTCTTACAAGTTAGGAATAAAATTTATTATGAAATGCTAAAATAGTTCAAATTTTTTCTACCTTATGGTGTTAAAAAATTGTATTTTCATAAAGGAATGTTAACTCATGTATTACAATTTTATCTTAAGTATAAGTTGCAATTTTACATAAGTAAATAACAAATGAATAATTCTAACTGTTGCCACTTCTAAAAATAAATTCCAATGTGTTACCTCCATTCTTAATTAAATCTAATTGGAACTTTTTGTTAATTTTCATAATTTAAAAATTACGAGCTATTTTTGAAGTCTATTAATGAAAATGTAATAAAAACATTCTTAAGATGAAAAAAATTTTAACATAATTTTGTGATTATTTATCACATTTCTAATAATTCAATCAAAGCAATTCACATTCTTCAAATGCAATTGAGAGTTTAAGTTTAAAAAAATATTTTTTCTCAGAAAATCTTATACGAGTTCAAAAAATAATCTTACTCCCTTTTCATCATTTAATTTATTCCATTTTTCCAAGAAAGATTTGCTTTAATTCATTCGATATTTTTCTTTGAATTAAAGGTGCTTTTTTAAAAATAGTTATAGAATTTATTTTTTTATTTAATAAAGTTTATATTTCTCAAATATCAATTATAAAAATACTTACTTGTACGCCATTTTAATTAAATAGTTTCAATAAACAATATTGACATTAATATTAAAATCTAATTAAATCATTTTAAACATAATGTCACATAATAAAATAAATACCACGAATTATAAAATTGGTTTTCCTAAAGATACAAAAATTTAACAAATACCAAAAAAATATTTGCAGCTTTTTTTTTTTCAATCTCTATTATTAAAATTAATTCTTGATCAAAGTAATTACTAAAATTTCCAAGCATAACTCAAATATTATTAAAAAGACTTTTCGTGTTTATAGAAAAAAATTTAATTTAATAGATAAAAATTATAAAAACCCAAATTATTTATGTGTTAAAAGTATACTATTGTAAACTCAGTTAAACATATTTCAACTCTAAATATGTTCTGTTTTTGTAAATAATCCATGCATGTGGTAATCCGGTAATAATAATTTTAATAGATATGATATTAGTAAATATAATCACCATAATCTGATAATAGCATTTGATAATAGTAATTAGAATCCAATTCCACAAACAGCCCCTTCAGTTTCTTTTAAGCCATTAGATTAGTAAATATTCTAAAATGTTTAATTTGATGAATATTAGTATTTCAATTCAACAATGTGAAATACTGAATACCTTTACTAATTTTAATTAAATTTATTTAATTATTTTTTAATTAAATTCTGAGATTTTTAATTCTTTCTTAGTTTAATGACGAAAATTGGTGAATGGGAAAATGTATTCAATGCGTTGATAAAATTGCAGAAGGTTTTAATAAATAATTAACAACTGTACAATTAAATTTAATCATAAATAAACATTGGATTCTAGAAATGATGAAATAATCTCGTGTTTACTGGATGATTTCTAATTTTACTAATTGAAACACAAATTTTAGGTCAATAAAAATTATCAAATAAAAATTTAGATACTTCCGAACCCTGATTTTAGATCACTAGATGAAATTATGCACAAAACCTAGCATACACTATACTTCAATTGCCATATTTTTCAATAATAGATAATTGTAGAGTGTAAATTCTTCGCAGCCTAAATCTGAGAGAAAAATAATCTCTCAAGTATCAAGTTTTAAAAATTATCCATCCTTATATTTCTCTTTTTATAAAAATATGTATCCTTTATGTTCCATTATAATGAAAAATTATTTTTTTATTCTTATTTTTTCTGAAATCGAATTATAAACCTGCAGTAGATAAACTTATAAGTAAATAATAAAAGTTCATTTCATTTTTTCACTTGAAAAGAAGCCAATGGTAGAAATATTTTGATAGAAAAATAGAATGATTCTCATTCAAGCACAAAACTATTGTTTACTGTACTATGAAATAAAAATTAAAATACAGTTTTCGTGAACTTCAAAACAATTATTTTCCAAAAGGATTGTTAAATTTATTTTTGTTGATAATTTTCTTTTACAATATTTTTCTAACGATAAAAGAAAACAGAATTTTTAATTGCAAATATTTCGTTTAGAAAACACCGTATACTTATTAAACAAGAACAAAATAAACTAAAACTTTCATCTTATGATACATATTACTATGATTATGATTAATTTATTTCTGTAATGCAAGTATCAATTTTTCGAAAACATTTTTTTAAAAGCAAGGAAAGCATTTCTCTTTATCCAATGACAATAGCTGTTATAAAAAAATTCTTTCTACAGAAGAATTTTTTACATCTAATTATTGGTTGGTTAGATGGCATAGGTATTTTATAATACAAAAACATTACAAAAGAGCTTTTTTCTTCTTGCAAAATTAAGAAGGAAATTACATATTACAAAAAAGGAGCAACATACCAAATGGAATTTATAAGAGCATTCAGTATCAAAATTTAAACAATAAACATATAAGATGTTGAAGAATAACGGGAAATAACACAAATTTATTTAACAGAAAAGGAAATTACATTTAAAAACCATTACAAGAGGAAATATAATAATATTAAACAGACTGTAGAAAGCGCTGAAATTTGGCACAGGTGCCGTATAATCCAGGATGCTAAATTCTGAGATTGGGGATTTTTGGCGGATTTTCTTATGTATCTGGCAACCTTGTATTTATTATATTATACATATGGAGACCTATAAGAATTATGCAGAAAATTCTATGGTAACCCTAGTATTTACGTCATTGCGCACGTCACGGTATGTCATTATGGCAACATTTCTTTATAGCCAGAAAAATTCAGAATTTGAAATCATGGATTATACGGCACCTGCGCCGAAAGATTTAAAAAACTCAAGTTTAAACATAATTACCAATTCGGTTAAAAGAAACACTGCAGTTACAACTCATCAGAAGCAATAAGTAAACATATATGGAAATATTTGGTGATTTTTTTTCTGGTGGCCAAATAAATTAATCAAAAACAATTAATTGTCAAATATCAGTTGACATTGACTTTATATCTTAAGGGTGTCAATTCATCGCTAGATGGCTCTTCAACACAGTGGTAGCACTTGCTACATACAAAAAGTGTCGATTGCATACATTACAAATTCGTATATATACATATTTGAGTTTGGTAGTTGTATCCGATTTTATGTATCAAATTGGTAGCAATTTTTTTAAGTTTTACAAAGTTACCAAAAATAAATAAACCGTTAAATATATATGTACTTTTTCCAAACCCATAAGCAAATCCCTCACTGATTCTAATTTTGACTTCACAAGAAATAAGTCACCGAGCATTAAACGAAATTTATAATTCCAATATGTGTCTTATTTTTATTTCGCAATTTTACTTTTAAATTTAATATTGGAAAATTTTTTTTTGGAAATTCAAACTTAATTAGACATCACGAGTTGAGAAGAATATGCATTATATGACATTAAATCGCGTATCAATTAAAATACTGTATTTTTTCGCTGAAATAGTTGACGGGATGATATATTGTATCCTTTTTATTTTAGAATCATTAAATGGACTCGGAGAACATATTTACTGTTTCATAATTTGCTGAATTCTATCAAATATGAATTGATTCATGAAAATGATTTTATTAAGCAGATATCTAGTTTACAACATGTATTCACCTATTCTCAAATTGGCACCTGTGGCGTATAATCCCTGATGCCAATTTCTAATTTTTTTGACAATGAAGAAATGTTGCCAAGATGAGGTATCGTGATGTGCACAATGACGTAAATACTAGGTTACCAAAATAAAATTTTCTGCATAATTTTAATAGGTCTCCATGTGTATGATGTAATAAAAACAATGTTTCCAGATACATAAGAAAATCCGCCAAAAAATCGCCAATCTCAGAATTTGGCATCATGGATTATACGGCATCTGTGCCCTCAAATCCTTAATTTTTAACTAGAAGTTATCAAAGGTAATTTTTATTAAGGTAATAATAAATTTGATATTTTTGCTTATAATTACGTTACATAATTTTCGCAACTTCATTTTCTGTCTTGCAGCATATTTTCTTCAATTTTTGTTTAAAAATATTTTCAAAAATAATGAAGCAATAATTAATAAATAAAAACCATCTTAATATTATGACTGCATCTTTTAATGTCTTTAAGGTTATTGATTTAGAAATGTCGTACAACTAAGCATACACATCGTGATGTCTGAACACTATCTCTGAAAGTAAAAGCTCTGATCATTTAACTGCGATCTTGTCTCTAGGACAAGTATACTAGTCAGGACTAGTATATTTTATTAATTAAGTCAGGACAAAGAAAAAATAAATAATAATTTATATAGAAAGTGTTTTTCTCGTCTGTGTCTTATAACACTAAATTGATCTAGAAAACTTTCATTAAATTAAGTAGAAAATAAAAAAAAAGTTTACAATTATTCCCATTATTAGTTGAATACAAATATTTTTGCACTAATATTACAAAACTTCGAAAAATTTTTTTAAGTTTCAAATAACCTGAGCATAAGTCATGATAAAAAAGAAGGGTACGATTTTAGTACACCCCCACACGATAATCATCGTAACGAGAAAGAAAAATAAAATCGCAATTATACTGCTGTAAATATGTGTATCGAATATTGCTTAAAAATATTTACATTTTTAGAAACTACTAAAAAGTAGTAAAAACATTTTATTTACATTTTACAAGCTAAATAACAATCATTTTTTAACAAAACTTATTTAAACGTCTAAGTTTATTTCTGACAGAAGCTGCTTATGAGTCGATTTTATCATCGATTACGGCAGTAGAACTGGAAAAGTACCGAGAAAAGATCATTTATCCTCTCTCATAAAGATATTTGTCATTTTTTTTTTCAAATGAAATGTACAATTTTCAAAAATACTTAAAACAATATGTTCAGTAAAAAAAAAAAAAAAAATTATTGATAATGAATTGTGTGTACAAATATTTTACATAAAATATTAATGTTCCAACAAGTGAATAATTTTTAATTATTATTTCCATTGTTCAATTGAGAACGATGTTATGAATGATCCATACAAATGGATCATTCATAACATCGTTCTCAATTGTTACGAGTCAATTTAGTACAACAGAAAAAAATGTTACTTTATTTAAAGGACATTGTTCAAAATAATAGCAAAGGAAAATGTTTCCTTTAAACGATTGGGATAATCTACAAAAATAATGATTTTCTATTTTCTTGATTTTTTCTTCAATTTATTATCAAAAAACATTTTTTTATATATATATTTACAATTACTGTCATTACTGTATTACATTTGTTATTATGAAAAATGAAAAAAAAAAATCAAAGATATGCATGTTAAATTGACAAGAGTTGTATGCAATGTATTTTTTCAGGATATATGCATAGCTTGTTTATTTTTTATATCAATAAAATATTACTAATTTTAATATTAATTTACAATTCTTGAATATATATGCTTAAAAAGATCAACTAGGAAATTATAACTGAATTTATTTAAAAATTTAATTAATAATGAAATTAACCAAAAAAAAGTTATTTTAACTAGATTTTTTAGTTTAGCATAATATTTGTTTTAATTTTATATTTAAAAAATTCTAAATCCTTTCAATAAACAAAAAAATTTATCTTTCTAATTTATTTTAAATAATTTATTGGTAACTGAAGAAAAATTAATCTGATGTGGTTTTCAATTTTATATTACTGTAAATTTATTTAAAGGAATTGAAAGAAATACAAATAAATCATTAATAGAAAAAGCTCTTTTTTTATGGTTAATACAAAAGAAAAATTACGAATTTGAATTCGAAAACACTATAAAACATTTTATTATTTTATACGTTTCTATTATTCTAATTATTTTGTTTTCAGATAAAATCAAAGACATTATTAACATAGCCAATTTTATTTTCCATAAAAATATTTAATATAATTTAAAATAATATTATCTTTATAATAAAATGATTTACAACAAAGCCTTTTTAATGTGTAAGTTTTAATAATTAAAATAAAAAAGCAATATTCTGTAGTAATTTTTATACAAGTATTTTATTTAATCACTACAAATAAACATGTCAAATTATTAATTTTTAGAAAACTTACTACTTTAGGGGTAATTATCTAATTTGAAAAAAGAAATTTGTGAGTTTCTTAAGAATAATTAATAAATAAGATTTCTATTAAAAAAATGTGCTCCAATAAAATGCATACTGTTAAAAAAATATCTAATATATACATATATATATTAAGCCTGTAGAAATATTCAGTTTGTATTTTAGCTATCAGTTGCATCAGAAATATTTTTTAAAAATATGGTGTTTGATTGAAATAAATATTATTTTTAATAAATTCAGATTATCTCATTACTTCATAATTTATATTAAAAAAAAACGTTTTTAATTTTTTTTCTAAATTTTTTAAAATTTGAATTTGAGCTAAGATTTAATATGTTAGTTACCAAAGTATAGCACTTTAACATATTTTTAATTTATTTGCATTTTAATATATTTGTGCATTTAAATTATTTGTATTTTAATAATTTCATTTTGTCTTTACTTAAAACTAAAATAATTAAATAAGCATTTTAAATTAGACGTTTATCCTTTTTCTTAATTTTTATCCTAATTTCATAAGAAAATATAGATTTAGGATAAAAGTTCAAATGTTTAAAGCAATCATTAAATTAATTCTTAAATTAGTATTTGAAATTAGTTTGATTCACTTATAAAGTTAATTCATTTTTTAACACCATTCAATTAATTTTTCCGCATAAGAAAACCAAAGAATCACTTATACGAAGAAATTTAGAGCTATATTATACTAAATGGATATGTTTTTAAATTTTAAAATACGTTTGTAGAAAATCAATAAGTGGTCGTGTGTGCGTGCGTAATAACTTAAAATTATAATATATTTGAAATAATATAAGCAATAACTTGAAAATGAGATAGTGTGCAAGTTTAAGCAAAATATACCTTGGAAATTAAAATGTAAAATTATGTATTTTATAATAAGAAGTTTTATTAAATAAATTCACAACAACAGTCAAAATAGTAAGTTTTGCGTTTTCAGCAAAATAATTAAAGATCTTTTTGTTCCAAATATTTTAATGATGAAGCTTTTTTATATTAATTACAGTTTTTCAGATAGTTAAAAAGAAAGAAAAAGGTATTATTCCTATCATTAAAAGGAAAATTTTCCTTTCTGCAAGAAAAAATTTAATGCAATGATTTTAACATAATTTCATTAATAAAATATTATATTTGTGCGTAAATTATTCTAAATGTAATTGCTAAAAACATTGTAACTAAGAATTCTCCTTTTCATAAAATGCAAACAGAGATGAAGGCCTTTTTTGATTCAAGCAATATTAATATTGCATTTCTATGAACGTATCACTTTATAATGTGATTTAATGAACACTTCATTAATTATAATTTTTCAACAATAATATAATTATAATTGTACAACAGCTGTTTCACAAATAATTCTTATAACAATTATTCAACTATTTTATTTTTGCATAAATACGATAACAATCATTTCATTCTCTTTACAATTATTTATTTACTATGTGAATAAAGTTTAATTAAAAATAAGGATTTTCATTTTTTTAAATTTTTCCTTCCCTTATCGCTATTAGAATTACATTTGAAATCATTAATTATACAAAATATCATGACAAAAAAATACCAGCTTTCTTTTATTGTATATCATACATAATCATCTCACAAAAGATAAATGCATTAACTCAAAGATACTAAGTAACAATTTAAAACAAAAAAAGAAAGCATTCATCAGATGCGATACTGTAATAAATAATAAGTGATGTTTTTTTACAAATACACTCATAATTAAAATTATTATATAGTATGATCAGTAAATTGTTGGAGCAAGTTTGCTGACAATGCACTCAGCAGCACAGTGAGTTGTCTCCTGAATGGTAACAAAAGGAATAATCTATCCATATTCAGAAGATGAACTGTTACAAATGGTTGAGGAAGGCCCCATTCTTCCTCAACTATTTGCAATATTTCACCCCTTCTAAACACACCAATAGTAAACTATGAAGTTATTCAATCAAATCCCAAACATTTTGGAATGGTATAAGAGATTAGAATAGATATTATATGTTGTTCGTTCTTAGAACTTTTTTTAACCCTAAGGTGATTGTTTCTTTCGCGTTCTAGTTGAGATCATGACTACATCACTTTATTGCAATTCTCATAGGTTTAAAATATCCATGACGTCAGAAAACATTTCATCTAAGCAACGCATAATTAATTACGACAGTGTATTGAGAGTGTGTATTAAATCTGACTCGTAGACGAATTTGCAGCCTGTTTCAAATCATTCTCTTCGAACGGCAGCAAACAAGGCGAAGTTCACCATCCAATGCCTGAGAATAGTGTCCAAGTTCATTTTGTTAACAAAATGATTTCTTATACAGAACCAAAGCGTCGATTTGAGAAAAACATTTTTTATTGATTCAAGCTTTTAACACGTTGGCAATAGAACAGAAGAATAAGCAAAATGAAAAAGACAAAACGAAACATCCATTTTATGGTTAGTTTAAATCGGCAAGGATGAAGTAAATTTCTCTTTCTCAAAAAGGAACCTTCAGTTTTAAAGTGAATTCCAAACCCCTACATACATCAACTCCATAATTTTTACAAAAAATTTCAAATTTTACTAGTTTTAATAAGTTAGCTTCTGCGTTTACTAGAGCTAAAGAGTTCTTAAATTATACAGCAATTATTGAATTTTTTGTAATCAAAAACATGTTTTTTATACAAGTTATATTAGGAGTAACAAGCATCTGTTTTAAAACAAAACTATTTATAAAGGATAATAATAAGTTTAACATTAATATATAACATTAATTAAGGACTTCGGTAAAATATGCAGAAAATCCAAAACATTATACGCAAGAATATTTTTTTAGCACTCAGTAGCTTTGGTTGTTGAAAAACATGGATCAACGTAATTTTTCAGCAATTGTTCTTACCATAGTTTACTCATCCACTTTAAATGAATTAAGTGCGAGATTTTTTCATTTTATATAATTCTAGAGGTACGTATGTATGCACAGCTTTTGTATATAAGATTCTCTTATATTTTTTCCTAAATACTTTTTGAAAATGCAAAATCATCATGATAATTGGTGTATTTTTTCCCTCATTGTTAAAAAGAAAATTCTTTGAATTTATTATAATTATTTATAATTTTAATAAATATATAAACAAGTCCCTATTTTCTATGATAAAAATTTAAAGCAGCATTCATAAAATAATTTTATTATTGTTATTATTTATTATTGTTATTATCGTAAAATATTAGCAAAAAATTGCTTTTCGTTTCCGTATTTGAGAATAAGATTGTTTGCACGCATTTCCAGAAATTCATGACAAAAAGATAAAAAGCATGTATAAAAGGATGAAAATTATTTTAAATTTTCATGAATTATATATACTTGTGTCATATAATTATATAAACTTGTGTCATATAGGTATCATTAACAAAAGTTCAATTTTCAACAAAATAAAAAAATGCCACTGATGACTAATAACCACCTTCTACCTGTATGCAAAATTTACATTTGATCATGCTTTCTGTTATGGGAATCAAACACTTTATACAGAAGATATGGCCATTTTTGCTGTATAAGACAGTTTCTTAATATGTTATGTTGGCTTGGATCTATAAATGTGCAAAAACCTCAAAGATTATAAATGGGATTAAAGTCGAGAGAGAGAAAGTACCCACCCACTCTTTTAGGAAATATTCTTACTTTCTAAATAATCATTATTTAATTTCTAAAGGACAGCTCTGTGTGGATGTGTTTTATTTTTCATTTAAATGAAAATGAATGAATGTAATGAAGTTTACTGTTTTAATGAAATATCTTAGATTTCTAAAGGACAGCTCTGTGTGGATGTGTTTTATTTTTCATTTAAATGAAAATGAATGAATGTAATGAAGTTTACTGTTTTAATGAAATATCTTAGATTTCTAAAGGACAGCTCTGAGTGGATGTGTTTTATCTTTCATTTAAATGAAAATAAATGAATGAAATGAAGTTTATTGTTTTAATGAAATATCTTAGATTTCTAAAGGACAGCTCTGTGTGGATGTGTTTTATCTTTCATTTAAATGAAAATGAATGAATGTAATGAAGTTTACTGTTTTAATGAAATATCTTAGATTTCTACAGGACAGCTCTGTGTGGATGTGTTTTATCTTTCATTTAAATGAAAATGAATGAATGTAATGAAGTTTACTGTTTTAATGAAATATCTTAGATTTCTAAAGGACAGCTCTGTGTGGATGTGTTTTATCTTTCATTTAAATGAAAATGAATGAATGTAATGAAGTTTATTGTTTTAATGAAATATCTTAGATTTCACAGCGATATTGTATAATTAATTCACTCAGAATCCTGTACGCAAATGTACTTGTCATAGCGATAGCCCAAAGAAAACATTCTTCAGACTACGATTCTTCAATTTCGTAATTAAAAAACTTAAGTCATATTCTGGATCGGATAGTATAAGCCTTGTAATCTTTTCAGTTTTAAACGCTTATCATAAGAATATTTGACACATTTATGAGCACAATTTTACCCAATGAAACATAGATGAACTATCATTTTTGCAAGATTACTATAATCATGCTCCTCTGGGTCGGACGAATAAAAAACACTAACTCAGTACTTGGGTGTATAATTTACTAATTTGCGGCCGTTTGGACACATTAGAGATTTATAATTTCACCAATTTTAGCTACAACGTAAATGTTACACGTAAAGAAATCCTTTTTCGATTCTGCTTAAAGTTTTTTGTATGGGAATTATGACTTTATATAACTGGATAAAGAGAAAAGTGTTTGGTGTAATTCTTCCCGTAATAGTGAAAAGACGAGAATGTCCAATTTTCGTTCTAAGGAATAGAACAATTTCTGAGATTGATTAGCTTACTTTAATGTGTCCAACAATAGACAGAATGTTTTTTTTTTTTTTTTTTTTTTTTTTTTTTGTAGCATTTATTGAAGGATATTTGTCTTGATGGCCAATTGTACAAAGTTTCTTCTTCATATCCAACTCCCGTAATCTTATACGACTGTCTTTTAGGCATATTTTTCGACGCGTAACTCTAATTATCTACAACAGAAAATAGTTGCATCCTTCTATTCATCTCTCTAAGTAATTACAGCATAACGCATTCAGACTGGTCTCCTTGCAAAATTTCGAGTTAATATCATTAAAAATGGTGCCAATATTTTTAAAACTATAATTTTCATAACACGACATATAAGCTATGTGTGATTGCGTATACTTAGGAACATGGAAAAAAGGGATGCAGAGTCATTGCGGGCCACGGCCAACTGAGAAAATTGTAAAAACATGGGGAATTCAGGAAGATGACCTAAAATTAGCAAATCATGTTAAGCAATCTACAAAAGGAAACAGCACAATGACCTGAGATTGAGACAGAGCTGGATACTTAGATTTTAGAGCACAGAAAAGGAGGATTTTCAATGTTTACAAAAAGTATTATTTATCAAGCAAAAGAGACTGGTAGATTGCTGTTTTACTGGACGAATCATGTGTTCGATTCATGAAGAGAAACCATCTATATACATGAGAGACTAAAACAAAAATATTCTGTGGAAACCAACAGTAGTTAAATCATTTAAGAATAACATTAGTAAAGCACTGGATGGTACAGAGGAATCGGATATTGATAAGGTAGTTTTAAATGACTGATTGAGCTTAGAAGATAAGTCCTAGATTTTGTCAAAGATTAAAAGGTGTTCTTACTAAAATAACCTTTTGGCAATCCTAACCGTAGACTACATTAAGCCACACACAAAATACGGATTTAAAAAAGTTCTCGATCTATATGGCGATTTCGCTATTAAAACACTACCAGTTTCTTTGAAAGTCTTTAGCCAGTGAGGGATAGTTTTTGCAGTAAATGCTTCGCACCATATTGAAACCTAAACTTACATTGGACTGTAATAATTGACTCAGTTTGCACAAGCCAAATAACATAACTAAACTTTCTATTGTGGATTAGCCACTGCACTGATTTGTGCACCTCGAATGAAATGTGGAAACTGAGTGTTGGCACTGTGTCAACTGTTGGGGAGCAAAATATAGAAATTTGATGAATCACATGTCACAAACTAGAATAGCGTATGTCACTTAATACAAATTCTCTGACAATTTAAAACTAGAGAATTCTTTTTCAAACATTCTGTATTTTAACATGCTTTTGACAATATACAAGGGTTGTCCAAAATAATGGAAAAACCTTATTGAATACAGCAACTTTCATATGATTAAATAGAACTAAATTAAATATACTTTTTTTTCTACACTATTGCCGAGAGTCTTAAGGATGTGAGTGAGTTTTACATCATTATTTGCATGTAAGCAGACCTGGTAAAATATCATTCTTGGCAGAAACAAATATGGACTCTGCAAAATAACATGTTAGGCTAATGTAAAAATTTACCTTCAGCAATTAACAACTATGCTTCCAAAAGAGGTAAATGGGAAAACCGGCAAGCAAAGCTCATTTAAAATTAGATAGAGACCTACATCATTGTTCGCTTAATTTAGTTTCGAGTGTGAAGCTAAAATAAATGATTTGTCAAAGTTCCAAACAGGCAGTGGGAATCCCTATGGTCAGTGCATAGGTAACCCCAGTGACACAAATGTTGGAGATCAATTTGGATTGTATAGGTCATAACAGCATGCAATGATCTTACAAAACAACATATGTGAGACAGAACTTCAGAAGAAATACAAAAACTAACTGAGAGGCAGGGAAACATTAAGGAAGATAGTAGCCCCAGAACTGCAGTAGTAAGTAAATGATGAACTGAATGAGCATCGACAGAAACCATATTATTGACTCACATTATGGGAATTGTATAAACAAAACATGGGACAGATCTGATTTCACAAATGTAAATTTGAAACAGTGAGTACATTGATGCAAGAACTAATAAAACTTGTACTGTGTATCAATGGAAGCTTATTTTGTTTTTTGATGAATCTGGTTTATCCTATTCCTACACCCAGGACAGATGTGTGGTAAACCTCCCAAAAGTTTACACAACACAGACTATTTCCTTCCTAGAATGAAGAATAAGATATTCTGTAATGACTTGCTGCTTTATTTTATGGAGTAGGTCACTAGTATTGACTATGTCAATTTTTGAAAGATCAATTACATTCTATGAGGCAAACGTTATTTCAGTTTAAGGTTCGCACCTATTGAGATAATGATTCCACAATCCATTGTAAACTAAATTTCCAACCATGGTTTCACAAGTATAAGAATTCAGTTGCACACTAATGCATAGCCTGGCCAATCACGAGACTTAAACATCAAAGAGCCCCAGTGCTGTTTTGGAAATAAGAATGAGATCTCTTTATTCTCTTCCTGCGTTCTCAAGTAGCCAGGGTGATTTCTGGATGAGGACTGATACAGCATTCCACTTTACCAGCATACAAAAATTTTATGCATTCATTTCAAGAATTCAAATAATTTGAACTGCCAAACATGCTCCCAACAATATGTTAGATGTTGAATATTTTTCTTTGTATGGGTTTTCCATTATTTTGGACAAACATGATATTCTGGAAACACAAGTTATCTCTCAGTACAATCGACAGATGAAAATTCCAGAGATTAAGATTCAACCCCTAATGGTGTGAAATTACTTGAACATTTTCTCCATCATCACAACTTGTAAATCTATGTCAAGTTATGAATTCAATCTAAAACGAACTCTAGTAAAAACTCCAAAGCAACATGAAATATTATTCAGGACTATTTTAGCACAAGAAACTATACAGATTTATATTATTCAGTGCTAGTTCATAAAATGTGGCATCTCCATGTTATAATGCATAAATATGCACTGTGAGAGAAAGCTATCAATGACAGCACAATCAAAAAGAATTAAGAATTTATTCTTTTCAGCATTATATACTCATACAATACAAACACTAGATTTTACATCATTAACAAGATTTTTTCTTGAAGATGGCAGAGGCAACTAAACAGCTCACTAGCAATGATAAAAGTTCAACAACTTTATATTTGGAAGAAAATAATGTTTTCCTATATTTGACAAATTTACTGTGCATTATTCCCTCCACAATTCTGTTTTCCTAAAAAACTGTTCTATGTCAAAACATTTAATTCTAGTGTTACTAACACGAAGTTCTGTTTTACTTTATTCAAAATATCTGGTATGTAATTTGCCTTTAAGTATCAAATAATTGTAGATGCTAAATAATATTTGGAAAAGAACTGACAAATTTTCCAACTTAATAACCATGCACACAAAATAAACACTGCTCCACATTGAAAATGTAACACCAAGAAGGTGTTACCAGAAAGTGACGAAATTCTTCAGAGAGAGACAACAATGAACAATAAGTTATCTATATTTCAAAATATGCGTAATACAGAGAGAATAAGGTTAGGTCAGTAGTTTGTAGTATGACCATGGAGGGCGATGCACATAGTAACTTGTCTAGGCAGTGAGTCAATTAGAGTATAGATGGCATCTGCAGGAATGGCTCTCTATTACTTGTTTTCCTCCAAACATTTGGTAAAGTTTGTATTCTGAAGGAAGCAGTGACAGGGTCTGCAAAGGGCGTCCAATTATATCCCAAACGTGTTCAACTGGTGAGAGATCTGGTGAGCAGTGGCCAGGGAAGCAGTTGTACATCTTGCAGGGCTTGTTGGATAATGCAATCAATTTGCAATAAGGTGTTATTTTTCTGATAAAGGACATTGGGCGCCCCTGAAGATACGAGAGTGCCACAGGTCACAGGACATTAACCATATAACATTGGGCAGTCATAGTGTGGTGAATATAAATTAGATGGGACCTGGAAGCGCATGCAATGCTGCTGCAAACCATCATGCTGCATTGTTGTGCTGCAGAGCATTCCATAATTGCTGCAAGATTGGACTGGTCTCCACGTCAACGGTACACTCATAAGTAAAGATTATCACTGAAGAAACAGAACTGACTCATCTGAGAAGATGAACCTGTGCCACTTCATCATCCACGTCACTCTAATCCAGCACCATTCTAGAGGTTGGTGAAGAAGAAAAAGTTGGTTAGATGGCAAATGGATTTGCTCAATAAGGGAGCATTCAGGGTACCTTGCACATACTGCAGAATTTTGTTAGATGTGCTTCACCACAGCCTCCCGTTAGATGCATTGATCCCCAAGTGCTGATGTCACTCTGGCTGCACCAACACTCAGCAAACGTCCTACAGTTCCTTGTTTCAATAATCTTTGCCACAGATGGTGCACTGTTGATGCGTCCAGATGTCTGTAGGCTGCAATTTGCCATAAGAACCAACCTGCCCTTCTCAATCTAATCACCATGCTCTTCGTAAATTAGTCTGTCTGCTGGAACTAATTCCTTTGATGATGGCCTGGCATTCTCTGCAATCACAGGCGTCCTTTGCGACAAGAACAAAATTCCAACAATTGTTTTCTAAGCAGCAATAACGATGCGAATATTGTCCATTCTGCCGGTTCCTAACCTTAATCTTATCCTGTGTGCATCTACTCTGAAATTTGCATACTTTTCTGGCCACTCCTTCTTGTTGTTGCATTTTCAATGCCAGGCAGTATAGATAAAATTAAATCCATCAGTACCTACACTAATATACTAATTATATGCAATTAATTTACCAAATTCATAAGTATATAATATTTCTACCTAGTATAAGCAAAATTGCAATTTTTAAGATAAGAAAATGTAATTTTAAGTTGCATAACAATAATAATAAAAATAAATCATATATATTACAACATTATGAAAAACTTAGTAATAAAAATATATCATAACAAATTAACATCAAAAATAAATATATGAAAAGCAGTGATGATCTAGCAAATGATACTTAAATAAGTGTATAAAATTTCAAAGCAATTTTCTACTTTCATTCTGAAACATGATTTTTTTTTAAATAAATAACAAAGAAAAATAAGAGTGATACTTTGAAAAAACATTCATTTTAAATTTCTCATGAATTTATTTAAAGTGGAAAATATACTTTTAAACCGAAAGTAAAGCTAAGAAAGTTTTAATGTCAATATTCACTAAACTATAAAAAATGTGAACAAAAAGTTATTTAATATTAAATACTTTTGTATACAGTATTTCAATAGAAAATTTTAAGCTGTTTTTAGATAAAATAACATGACTCTCCATAAAAATACAAAAATATTTATTTGCTGTACATCTAAAATGTTTATGACAAAACAAACAGTAAGAACAAATTTATATATTATTCTTTCAAAGATGTGAATACTAGTTAATTATTTGTTCTAAAAAATATATTTCCCCTGAATGAAGACATTGTTATGTCTTGTGATAAAAAAGCATGCAAGGTGAGGCAGAAAGACTGAAAAAGTTAAAATAAGGAAATGTATCATAGTGTTCTTCAATTTTAACAGGAGAAACAGTGTCATCATCAAACAGTAACCATTCTGTAGTTGAATCAATACCAGTAAAATTTCTAATATCTTCTGTAACACAACAATAATTAGAAGGTCCAACTTGACAATTCTGCCTAGGAGATTTCAATGTTTCATCAAACAGCTTTCGTTCAACGCCATGTTGTGAAGCATCTTTGATAAAACAAACATAATGACCACTTTCTGTTGATCGACCAATATGTAAAACTATGGCATAGAGTTTGTACTTTTCATCTAGAGCACAGCTAAATATTTCAGTGTTCTCTGATGTCCCAAGGAATAGTGGTATTAAAATTTTAATGCACGTTTTCTCCATTGACATCACACTGTAATAAAAAACAAATTTTAAATTCAGTAAAAACATGCTTTTGAAAAGAAATCAGAATAAATAACTTGTATACCTTATTTAAATGTTTGGCAAAACAAAATACAATTTCTGTAAAACATTTTACAATAATGGAGTCTATTAAAAATCAATAACAGATCTTAATTTCTTCAAGAAGAATTTCTCCTCTTTTTAGAGAAAAACTACAACTTTAGTAAAATATTTTGAGATATCAATATATTTTCAATAATTTAAAAATATCAATAAATTAAAAAAAATAAAAAATAAAAATCTTGTGATTTTAGAACTTTTTATTGAAGATATAAAACAGTCAAGTCAATATTAAAATATCACAGACAATGTCATTTGATATCTATATTTCATAAAGTCGAACTACATCCAGTTTCAATGGGACCGGCTCTTAAATACCAATATTTTCAACAAAACTTAAAAAATATACATTTCATTCAAAAAAATTCACTACAAATTAATGAGTTTAAACATGAAAAAATAAAAAATGAGCATAATCATGTTATCCAATTAATTACAAATCTCATTAACATGTATGTTTTCATAAAAACTAGGTCACAGTATTAGGAGTACATATCATTTATTTTGATTATTATTTTTAAAATATTTCAACCATTTTTTACCATACCATAGTTTTTTTGAGAGTACAATTATATGACACAAATGAATACAAAATTAAACAAATTATATGCAAAATTAATACAAAATTTTGGTTATAGAAAATGGTTATTTGTTTTATTATATTAAAAATGAAATTAATTCTCTTGAATTTCTGTCATTTAAAAATGTAACTATATTATAAAATCTGGTCACACATTTGAAATAAATTAAAAAACAATATATAAATTTTTCCATACAGATAATACTATTTTTTTTTCTTAAAAATTTATAATGTCTAATTTTCAGGGGATGGGTTTGCATCAGAAGTCAGAAATTTTTGACAATAATTATATGGTATATTTGATAACATAAAAAAATGAAGAAAAAATTAAAAATATTAAATAAATTAAACATACATTTGAAAATAAACAGAAAGTTAAATTATACATCACTCAATTTTAAATGTTACATTTTAATATTTTTATATTTTCTATAAAAATTTATACAAGCTGCACAAAATCAACTGATAGTTATTTGTGTCATGTCTGTGACTTCTGTTTAAAAAAATCAATGTATATAGATTCTGAAAACTGAATAATGAGTCACTCAAAATTTTAGCCTCAAAGATACAAATCATAACCAAATGTTTAGTTATATTTGTTGTATAGTTAACAATATATAGAATCTGTGCAAATATTAACACCAAATTACATTAATGATGAAATAAAAAATTTTGATTTAACTTTTTATTCATTATAAATATCTTTTTCATTAACATCATTCTGGTCCTGAAATATTCAAAAGATTTTCTACTTTAAAGATTTTATTTTGAGTACGTAATAATTAAAATAAATATTTATTTTCATGTTAACTAAGAAACACAAAAATTAATCTCCAGTTTGGAAAAAGGATAGATATATAACTACAAAGAGTATAAATTTATAGAACTATTCTTTATTACCTAAATTTTCCCATGCAACCAAAATGAAGTAAAAGAATTGGGGGAGCAGAAATAATCTCAGAGCTCATTTCAGCTTCATTATGCTGTTGGCAAGTTTCACAAAAAAATTTGTTCTCTCCACAAAGTATTGTAGTTTGTGATAAACATTGTCGTACATCTACAACATCTGAAATTTGAAATAAGAATTGTAAAACTAGTATACTAAATGTAGACCATTATTTTAGTTAAAATTTTGAATTAAATTAAGATTTAATCAAATTTTTTTAAATAAAAATTACCAACACCCCAAATTTATACATTTTATATAATATTAAAAAATATAAAAATAATGATCAATCGAAAATGTTCAAATGCTTACATTTAACTTTCTACAAAAAAAAATAATAATAATAATTTGGGACGTGTGTGTTTGAGCAATGATAAATAATACAGTATTAATCACAATAATGTTTAACACATCACTGACTAGGTATTTAAAAATATTTAAAGAAAACAGATAAGTAAAAAAAAAAATGAAGCAACATTTAAAAGTTAGATATAATAATTCCTCCACCTGCAGTTCTTGCATGATCTAAGGAACAGTAAACTTACAATGTGTAAATGAGAGACAAAAAAGTATTTGCTAAATTTTGAACACAAAAATATTAACATAACTGGGTAAACTTATGAGTATATTAAAATTAATATATAATTTGCTATATATAATCCATCAATTACAAAAAAAAACCTAGCAAAATAATAATTACTTCAGTGCAATAATATGCAATATATTCAGCAACTATTTACAATTCTCTAATTGTTGAAGGAATGTTTTAAACATTTGGAATAGTATGATGTAAATCATGAAACTAATTAAGATCAGAAGAAAAATTCAAACCTTGATTTTTACTTCAATATTTTAACTCAAAGGAAATTTTGAAATTAATATTGTACAAAATTTGTTTTTGTAAAAAGGTTTTACCAAGAAAAATTGGAAAAAAAAACATTAAAATATTTAGTAACTTTTTCTTGACAAATTTCTATTTAATTTCTAAGCATATACATACTTGATTTATATAAAGTCTCACACATTTCTCATTTATATTTGTACCCTCATTGATAATTGAAAAGTTAAATACATCTCTAGTCACAACTGTCTAGCACACAAGTGAGATTACCATTTGACAGTAATTAATCTCTCATTTCAACTCCAAATTTGAATAAGATTAAATATGCATTTTTAATAGGGGAAAAAACATTTTGAAATGTTTTTAGCATAAAAATATAATTTTTAAATTGAGAAATTATCATGAGACATTTAACTTCATTTTTCCATTAACCTTGAACTTTCATGTAAAATATTTCAGTTAATCTTGAAATTTTTATCAGATATTGTAAACCAAATTAAGTTTATTATACCAGTTAATGGTACTGAGATCATACAACTTATTTAGAGTATGCTTCCAATTCTTTTAGTAATTTTTATAGATTAAAATTTGATTTTATAATAATTATTCTTTTAACCATTTAATAAGAGGTCTAAGTATAATTAGGTAAAAATTGAAAAATCTATGAAATAAGTAAAATTGTGTTGAAACAATAATCAATAAAAAAAAGCCATTTAGAAATTTTTAATGTAATTAATGACTGATATTTATTTTATAGATGTTACGAAACTTTTATACACAAATTTTCTTTGAAAATATATCAAGATAAATGAAAAATTCTTAAATGAACTAATTCTATTTATTTCATTAATTCGCAAAGGCTTTGAAAACAAAAAAACTTTTATAGATTACAAACATGGAAGGAATCATTAGTTAACTTTCACATTTTTAAATATTATACAATTAAAACTGATTTGACAATTTTTGGAGATTTTCCAACTACTTTTCAGTATTTAAATACATATTTAGGGGGAATAAAATGCTTTACTGGCAGTTAAACATTTGGTCACTATCATTTCTAAAAGTAAATTTTATTAATATTAACAGAGTTTATTTGAACCATGAATGACTCACTTTGCCTTATATATTTTCTATATTTGATATCTCCTAATTATTGTCTTATTGCAATTTATTTATTGGATGCTATTGCACAAGAAAAATTAAATCATTATTTACACTCATTTTACTCAATAATTAAATTTGGTTTGCATATCCTAAACTAAATGTAAAAGTTTTATAAGAACAGTTTCCCAGCTTAAATTGTAATTAGTAAAAATTGAAATTAGTAATAAAAAATAAAAAAAAACATTGTATTATTTTAAAAACTATTCCAATTATAATTGGTAATATAATTTCTGGTGAGATAGTAGCATAAAATATTCATTACCATTGCAAAAACAATACTTTACCTAAATTACAAATGTCTTCTGGAAGAGTTACTTCAACAGTAGCAAATGATTCCTCACGTTCTAATTTTTTTTCGCATTCTAGACATTTTACTGTGTGACGCATTTTTCCTTCCATCCCTAAGACTAGAGATTCAATGAACGTCACATCAGAAAGTTTACTTTTCAACCTACGACGTTTACCAGACCCAAGAGATCTTCGTATTCTCTGATCCACTGGTGACTCTGATGTAGGTAAGTTAATATCTTCACTTCCTAATTTTGGGAGACAATTGTCTAAAGAATCTTGCTCAGAATTCTGATGTAACTGTTTCTTAAATATTTCACGTGCCTTTTCATAAGATGATATGATTGTGATTAATAATTCATGAGCATCATGCTGCTCACCTTCTTCAAATAAAGAGGTAACTTCCCTGCAAAATAAAATTAATTTTTAAAATGAAATTAAGGAATGATAATTTTAAAATATTGAAAATAAAAGCAATGAAAAAAATTCTAAAATTTTCTACCTTAAATGATTTTATAAACATAAAGTAATCAAAATTTTGTAATTCATAAAAAAAAAAAATTAGTTAACATATTTAACACAGGAGTGAAAATATTAAGAACTGATTATGAAAACATCAACTTCAAAGCCCTCCTTTAATTAAATTGAAATGGATTTATTATAAGATTAAAATTATTTAAAAGACATAAGCTATTTAACAAATATTATAGGATTGTATAAAACTGCTTTTTATGTAAGAAGTTTTTCAGGAAAAGTACAGAGTACAATACAGCAAATTTTGCATTTGTATAAAAGAGAATGTTATTGCCTTGTTTCATAATTTGCCAGCAATAACACTGAAAGAAAAAATATATTATATATAATTTGAGATAAATATCTAATATATCTTAGATCATCAGGGTCCTTTTTACCCTGATTGCAGACCAGAATTAAAGCTTCTTTGGGGGTCCCTCTGCTTCACAAACTTTACTTTCATTTCTCAAACAATTCTATTTGATTGAAAACGTAAATTTAACTTTCCATTCAATTTGGGAGCCCAGGGCAACTGCCCAGTATGCCCCTGCCTTAATCAGGCTATGGCTACAAATGCAAAACCATTTGTGATAAATGTAAATTGGAAACAGCAAATAGTGATGAAGATATCATAAAACCTGGAAAGTGAATCAATTGAAACATGTCTTTTTCATGAATCTTTTCTTTCTATTCCCTATCAAAAGATGGGCTTGTGAGCAATGAAAACCACAGAGAACTACAACCCAGAATTTATCTTTCCTAGGATGAAGCATGGAATGGTTCCATAATGGTATGGAGTCTCATCTTGCAGATAAGTTATATTACATGAATAGGTCACTAGCATTCCATGGTGCAGATATTGTTTTTATCTGGTTAGTTAGATAATTCTCTGATTTATTGTAAACAAACTCCCTAATCATGGTTCGGGGAACATAAGGACTCAGTTGCACATCAACTTGACCAGCCCAATAACTAAATTTAAACATCATAGAACTCTCACAGTATGATTAGGAAGAGAGAGAAAATCTATTATCTTCCTCCTCCATCTCTCCTTGATTTAGAAAGCCCTCAATCATAAAGGAATGATACAATATCTCAATATCAATCATATAGTAATTATTTTATATGTCCATTTCAAAAAGCATTCAAGTGATTTTAACCTTGCTAATGTGTTCCTTATACTATATTAGCTACAAAATACTTTTTTATGGACTTTCCATTATCTTAAAGAAACCATATATACATATAATACAGAAATAAAAAAATTATAAGGAAATTAGAATTTTTTTATCCTGTATTACACAAATCAATACAAAAGAAATTTACAGCCAGATTAATAGTATAAAAAAAATTTTTTATATAACTGCATTAGCAATAATGCAAGACTTACCAATAAAAACAAACAGCATTTCATATTGAAATAATGCATTACACAAAAAAAAAAAAAAAAAATTATTGACAAAATATATGCATTAAAGTGAAAGAATAACACTGGACTAAAAAATTTTTGTCAAAATGGAAGAGTAACAAACAAATTCACATCAGTAAAATACATGCCTCTTCTTAAACATAATAATTCTTTGTTTCCATCTTCCTATAATAAGAATTGAATAGTATCTAATCTGATAGCCTACTTAGATTATCATATTTTTACTTAGATTTTCAAAATTATTATTAATGGAATATAACAATCCTTTCTACTCCCTTAATATTTATTAACAAAGAAAAATTTATTATTTTACTGAAAAGGCTGTCATCAGTAAAACTAATTTCACAATATTTTTTAAACAGCACAATATCAAGAGAATCAATTTCTTACATCCATAAAATCGATATCAGGATGAGCAGCTATATACCTAAAACATTTAAAACAAATAGATAATTTTTATAATCAGTATGTTTACATAACTTTTTCTTTATTACATATGCAACTTGTAAGCAGTTAGGTAAAACAAAAATTATTCAAAAAATAAAAATTGATGACACTTATTATTAATCTATTCTTGAATACAAGATAATGTATCAGTCTCCATTAAAATAGTTTTTTTTTTTTTCCTTTAATGGAAAAATATTAATGTTTCATAACAGTATTAACTATTCAAAAAGTTTTCCATAATGTTTTTACTGTTAATTCTAAATTCTTAGGTTACATTTGATACACTATGTGCCATATAAATAAAGCAAAGTGTTTTATTATATATATATAGTATGTGTGTTATTTTCCCCTCTTTAATACTTCTTTTAATATAATAGACCAGTAACATTTAAAACAATAGAATAATATATTAATAAAATGTAACAGATGTTAATGCTTTTAATTTCATGGATGCTTAAAAACTGTGTTAAATTTTGTTAGTCAAGCTCTTATTACAAATAATCATATATATTATGCATATTTTGTCAACACATTTACATGATTCATAAAGAAAAATTGCATTTGATTATAAAGTAGTTACTAATTAATTCAAAAATAAATAAATTACATATTTCATAAAAAAGGAAAAAATCAAAAAAATTATAATTTCTTTCCTTTTTATAATTTTGCTTTATACTTCCAATCTGTTTTTAAATTTAATATGCTAAGTGTTTTGAAAAAATTAGAATTAAATTATAATGTAACAGTAATGTCTTAAAAGGAGTAAATATTATACAATTCACAGTGATATACATTATGTGTAAACCCCTTTTTTTACCAAAATTACCTTAAACTATTGATCACAAGTTTCATAGGTCTAATGAGAGAACTGCAGTAGTCTTTATTCACATTTTTCATCATTAAATTTTCTTTTTTCTTCATGATGGTATATAACTAAAAATAATATAAAATAGCTTAAATATAAATATATAATCACCAGACTATACAAATTTAAAATTGTCTATTCATATTATTCTAGATAAAACTTCATTAAAATAATTAGTAAAATATTTACAATTAAAATAAAAATAAAACAATTTTTAACTTCTGATCTATTTTAGATTTACTATGAAATGCTTATTATAAAAATTCACTTCTGGATATCAAAAATTGAGTTTTGATTTTATAACCTATATTTAACTTATAAAAATAAAAATATTTACTCTTTTACAAGTTAAATATATAAGACTATAAAACAAGAATTAAAAATCACTTAAGTTCACATCAAATAGCATGAATAATTTTATGCTTTCTAAAAGTAAAAAATAAAAGCAAACCCTTAAAAACCAAGAACATAAAATATGCTTTAAACATTTACTCGAAATATAAACATCTATTTGACAATAAATGTATAATAAATTACTAATTTTGTTCATAAGTTCAAAGCATGTTTACAGCTATATATTTGATATTTCTAAAATGATGCTTAAACTTTTTACTAAACAATTACTTTTATACTTACTGTGTGCATATGTCTGAAGAAAGTAATTTCATGAGAATCATCTTCATCATCAGATGAATTCTAAAAAAAAAAAAAAATTATTGCTTAAATAAAGTAATCAATATTTTATCTTAAATAAAATAGAAATATGAAAGTGTGAGTAAACACGCAAAATAATAAAAAATTGTTTTTCATTCATACTTAAAGTACATGCATATTTAATGTTTCTCAAGAAAAATAATTACACAATATTAACTGTTTATTTTAATTTACAAATCACCATTTTTCTTACACAAAAATTTTAAATCTCTTATATGTTTGGTCCACAACAAAATATTATCTTCATCTTTTTAAAAATTTATTTATAATCCACAGAAATGTTTATATTTCCAATGGTACAAATGAAAATAAAATATTATTTTGGGAATGCATAAGTAGATAAGCTCCTTAGGGGAAGAAAAAATTTTTATTATCTTAAATGCAGTCAAACATATCAAGAAACCATATTTTTTTATCTGAGAATATAATGATGTATTTTCAAAAGGCATAAAACTATCATCAACCTTTACAAATATAAATAATATATAACTAAGAGAAAGAAATATTATTATGGATTCAATTTTTATTTTCATCCTTTATCTTTCTTTGTAAAAACAGCAATATATTTTGTACATTGTTCATTTAGAGTCGTGAATAACATTCCCGTCTTCCTTGATAACCAAGTACTCTTTTAAAGACTTTTAATGCATTGCTATCAAAATTGCATATCTTTCTCATAGATTTGTATATTTTTTAATATTTATTAATAAAACTAATCTACTTCTATATCATCTTATAATGTATAATAACTTACTTATGCAGCCTCTCTACATATACTTAAATTGAGAGCAAGAATTAAATTTTACTTTAATACCTGAAAGAGGTACAAAATTTTACAGCCAAATATACTGGAGTAACAAAATTCATTTCTACTTTGGTAGATAAATTTGAATTCTCAATTTTATTTCATGAAAATGTTAACTTACTTTAACAATTTATCAAATTGTAACTGACTATATTACTGATTATTAATAAAAATTTACTAACACAAGAAGCTCCCATTTGCATATTTTTTAAAACACTATAATTACATTGGCATTTGCAACATTTTGATGAAAGACTTAACTGTTAATATTTTCGTTTTAAAAATCTTGAAAAATCTGAAACAGTTGCTTTCAATATTTCAGAAGATACTATTTAAGGTTTATCTTCAAAAGAAATTTTTATACAACTTAAAAAGTTAATGAAGACATTTCCAAAAAACTTTTTTAAGGGCATATTTATATATAATGTTACAAAAACATAACTTTTTCTGTTATTCTATACATAAAGCTTAATTTAAAAGTAACATTTTGAAAATAATGATACTATATTGATAGGTAGTAAATGAAATAGCACTCACTCACAGTGAGATTTATATGTATGCTTAAAAAACAATATTTAATCCTTTTTAAACAGCATAGATTATTTCCATGAAACATTATAAATTACTGGATAAACAACATATTAAAAATATATGTATACATACAAACATGTATCCTATATTTGTTGCAGATAGAATATATGCATTTATATATATATATATACATATATATATATGATTGGATGTTTATAGGATATAAGTATATGCATAAATACAGTATGTTTAATAAGAAAGAGAATTTCCAATCATAATATAATTACAGGAAAAAATTTTCAAAGTACTGAGAAAGAAATTTTGTAACAGAAATAAGTAAAAAGTTAAACCTTAAAAATGCTTTCATGTTTTATATAGAAAGATATTTTAAATAAAATTATATTCTTAAATATAATTTCAAAAGAAAAAATATTTAGTCAAAAAATTTGGTTTCTAATAAATTTATGCTAAAAATAATTTTAATTACAGAGTTTTACTGAGTTTACCTTCAAATTTTGATATTTAACTGCTAATGAATGAAGAGCATTTAAAAAATTAGGAGAATAACGTAAAGCTTGGAGAATGCTGTTCACAAAACATGAATTTCCACAATTAGGTAATCCTATTGTCCAAACTTCAGGTTCACTTGCTGCCTTTTCAGATTTGTTAAATGCAGCACTACAATTTGGTGATGCATTTTCATCTTGAGCATCACAAGTCAAATCTATCATTTCAATATCAGTTTTACTGGGTGGTAGATCTTTATTAAGATCTGTAGTCTTAGAGGGGACAACACCATCTTCTTGAATACAGGTTTCTTGACAGTTAGTCGAGCTCCGCTTCAACGAAAGTCTACTGCGTTTGGGATTTGGGCTTTTTACAGGCTGGTCAGGATTCGAATTACTGTCTGAAGAATTGATGTCAAAACGAGCCATCTAAAATAAATATACCTAAATCACATTTCTTTAAAAATGAATAAATTTTTAAAAAATTTAATATGAAATAATTACAGTAACATAATAGAAAAAAATCTTCAAAGAGGATTCCAATTTTATAAGCATATTTAGCAATGGAAAGCAACTGTGAAGTGCCACTTTTAACTCAGCATAAAATTTAATAACACTATTTACAACATACATTATTATAATATGTATAAATCATATATAAAAGAGTAAATGAAATCAATATATGTTGTTACTGATGCATACTTTTAATATTTTAAAGCTATAATATTCACAAACTGGAATAAAACTAGCTAAAATCAAAATTCAGATTTAAATGTTTTAAGACAAGTTATACTTTTAGATTACATAATAATAAATTATCCAAATTTTCTCATTTTTTAAATAATGTGTGAGGGAAAATACATATTCATACAAAAATAAAAAAGTATGTATAATAAATAGGTAAAGTAGTACAATATATAATTTTTTAAAAATTATGTATACAATTTAAAACGGCTTATATCCTCTTATACCAGGGTTACTCTGAAATTTTTGAGATATGTGCAGACGAGAATTTACAACATAAAAATAACAGTTTAATTTTAAAATACAAAGTATTTTAACACAGAAGACGATTTTTTACTGACATACTTCAACTTTGTTTAGCATAGAATAAATTTTAAATAGAAGAGAAAATGGAGTTGATGCAAGAACATTTTCGCACTATGATTTTCTACAATTTTAAAGCAGGATTAAATCAAAAAGAATGTGTTCAACAGTTGCAGTAAACATTTGGTGATGAATCTCCAGCTCATGCTACTATATTCTAATGGTTTAGAGAATTTAGAAGAGGTCACAATTTTCTTCAAGATGAAGAACACACAAGAAGGCCGCCGTTAGCAGTAATCCTGGATAATGTGTCTGCCATACAAAAAATGTTAATGGGTGATAATCTTTGTACCTATCAAATGATACAGAAGGAACTTAACATTGAATCTGCAGTCATACACAAAATAATTCTGAAGAATTACATACACATATGTATATGTTTGCTGTTGGGTTCCCCATAATCTGAGCACCAAAAAGAGGAGTGTGTCAGAATCAGTAAAGAAACTCTTAAATTGCTAAATGATGGTGGCCACTGCATCATTTCTAAAATTGTAACAGGTGATCAAACATATATACCATTTTTCGACGTTCCAACACATCATGAAAGCAAAGTATGGGTCTTTAAAGATGATCCCACGCCAACAATGGCGAAAAAACAACGCGCACTGAAAAAGTGATGCATGGCGTTTTCTTCAGAAGTACGAGATTGGTCAAAGCCATCAAGGACAGAAGACAATAACAACAAACTGGTATACCACTAAATGTCTTCCAGAAATTCTACAAGAACTGAATGTTAGGGTACTAATGCTTCACAATGACAATGCATCTTCACATACAGCCCAATTAACAGTTCAGTTTCTAAAACCAAAACAAATTAAAGTGATCGAACATCCGCCGTATTTACCTGATCTAGCTATGTGCCACTTTTGGTTGTTCTTTAATCTAAAAAAGAACTTATGTGGACATTGGTTTCATTCAGAAGAAGAGATTGATGTGGCTATAAATGCATTTTTCATCTATTCCAAGAAATGAATGGCTTGAGGCATTTAATCTGTGGAAAATTCGTTAACAAAAATACATTGATGCTGGAGGAATCTACTTTGCACACACCTAAATTTTTTTTACGTATAACTTTAAAAACCTAGTTGTATCTCAAAAATTTCAGAGTGACCCTCGTATAAAAGGTTTCTGCAGAAAAAACTAATAGCAATAAAAATTGCTTATTAACCTATTTTTTATAAGAAAGTACTATTTTTATCATACAAATTTAATATTTCATAAGATGAAATGTATAAATAATTTTCATTTTTTGTTAAGATGTACTTCTAATGAAATATTTTATTTTCTTTAAAGAATTAGTAGGATATTTTAATAAGTTGTATAAAGTTGCAAGTTTAAAATAACAAAGATGAGATAGCTAGAATAGCGCACTATTAAAAATATGAATGAAAAATTAGCTTTACATTTACTTTAAAAATATATAAATTTTTCTAAAAAAATTAAATTAAATTAAAAATATGACAGTTTTGTTTCTATTTTATGGGAAAAAATTCTACAAAGATTTTGTCCTTAACCATTTTGATAAACTTATCTGATTCAAAATTAAGTTTTTTTTATTTAAACAAAAGTCATTAATGAATGATAAATTAGATGGACGAGAGTTACATATCCAACATTCAGAGAAGTCATAAAAAATCTGTGTGTAAATACTAACTTGAAGTATCAGCAACATGAACAAATGTCCAGAGAAAATTATACTTAGAAGCAAAATCTTTTCTAAATTGTTAAAATAAATCTTTTTCTGTCAGTTTTCTGGATTAAATACAAGCAAACTTGTGTGTAATCAAATTTAAGAAATATTTTCTTGTTTCCCATTAGCTAAATAATAGTTAATTATGAATTTAAATGGAAATTTATCGTTTTAACACATGATTTTCACTATCTAAAATCACATGAGGAAAAAAATCATACATCTTAAAACTGAAGAAGTCACCCTATGGTGGACAGTTAGGATTAATATTAATGCAATGTTGCTCAGTACAAAACCTGTAGATTGAAGAAATACTAAAATATTTTGTTGAAAAATTCCTGGACTAGGGAATTTGTCTAAATATTATAAGTGGGTATGGGTGCCAAACATGTAGATTTCTGCACCAGAATGGATTCTTGCAATTTTATGACATAACTTGATCAGTGAATGAGCATAATATTTTTGAAATTTCAGTAACAGCTCTTACTATCTGTTTCATTTCTTTGACGTTAATGACTGAAACATTTATATTTGAAGTTGAGATATAGAAAAATTAAATTTTACTTTTTGAAGTGAATGAAATTCAAACATTTGAATTTCTGTACTTATGTGAAGCTTGTGATTTTTAAATTACCAGACTGGTATTAAAGATACTTCTACAATAGATAATTAGTGAGTATTTCTCTTTGTATTATTTAATAAAAATTGCTTTTGTAGGTAAAACTTTCCTAGTTCATTAAATATGTATAAAAACATTTGCATATGTGTATTTAAGTATATTTTGAATTGTAATACTTGTTAATTAGAAATTAGAGTTGTCATAAATCTGTCTGTTATTTGCACTATTGCTCAATTGTCACTTGAGCTAGGTTTTGTGTATATTGAGATTTCTTTATCGCAGGACACCACTGTCTAGTTAATTAAAAGACCAGTTTACATATATATATATATGTATATATATGTGTGTGCGTGTGTGTGTGTTAGTTATTTACATTATTGACTAACTATCTCCTGAGCTAGATTGTGTTTATATTGATATTCTTTTATGGTAGAAGCCACTACTCAGTTAATTAAGAAAGAAGTTTGTCTAAAAATGACTGTTAGTTATGTTACAATTTTAGATTTGCAATGCAGTCAATAATATTTGCTCGGTATTTTAAATACAGTCTATTTTTAATGTATTTGTATTCTTTTGAACTATAAAAAGAAAATAATTTAAAAAAAAATTTATTTTGTATATTTTATTGACTGAGAAGAAATAAAAGTATAAATATTATAGCTACTTCATATTTGTTTTATACACTGCAATTTTTGTAAAATTTGTTTCTATTTATTACTTTTCTATTATTTCTAAAGTAAATAACTATAATGAAATATTCAAAATTTTGATATTTGAAATTAGAAATAACACAAGATTGTAATATTCTAAGTTCAGAAGTAATGGGGATTTTGAAAACTGGATGTTGAGCAAAGTGACATAATTTAGATTGGATAGATAACTGTGCAGTACTCTGATGAAAAAACTGAAAATTGTACCAAACTCAAGCCAACTGTTAGGATTTAACTAAATTTCTAAATCTATTTTTATATAATGTCTTTATATAAAAGCATTTATTTATTAATCATAATTATTAATTAAAAATAAACCCGATTGTTATATAATGTAGTCAAAACAATTTATTACATAGGTATTAAAACTAAAATCCAGATGCACTTAATATTCATTCTCAAAGAGTTACCTTGCACATTCAAAAATAATATTAACTCTTCTATCACTTTTGAGAAACATAGTTGTAATTTATCATTATTTTAATAATGAAAAAATTCATACATAACACCTATTATTTAGATAATTATTAAATTTAACATGAAGTCTTTTACAAATGTATAATATAATTTTATGTCATTGGAAGAAAAAACTATTAAAATATAACATTATAAGAAACACTGTATTACTAATAAAAAAGCAATTCACAATGATCTTTTAATAAAAAGTTATTGCTGATAATATAAATACAGAACATTACATAATAACAACATACCAACAATATAACACCAGAATCAAAAATATGCAGTTGTTTAAAATAACAATAGGAAATGCTAAAACTCTAGAAAAGAGTTCATTTAGGTAATTTTCTATTTAAACATTCTCTCCTCTGGTACATGCCCCTAAAAAGAAAATTATCTTTTTGCAACATTTATGATTTACCAAATATTTAAAAAAATTATTAATAATTCTAAATGATAATTTGAAAATATTTCAAACTTTATTCATTTCTTAAAAGGAAAAATAAAAGTATACCATTTAAATTGATAGACAAATTTTTGTATTAAAAATAGTTCAATAAATCTAGATAAAAAAAAAACTATAATAAATAAAAAATTATTTCTTGTTCCTGAACAAAATATTAGAATAAATATAACAAATTAAATTTGTTACAGAATTGCATTTTTTTTTTCTAATATTCTATGCATAAAAATTTGCCAGATAAATTTTCTTTGCAGTAATACATATTCTCAGATTTAGTTTATTTGTTGCTCCCAGATCATTTTTAGCACATAATCATTCAATCAAGATTTGCAGTATAAAATAGATTCTAAGCCACTACAAACATTTATGACACTGGTAAAAAACAAATTCACAAACTGATAAACTGAAGATCAAAGCATTGATCATTCAACTACCAATTTGGCACATTACCCCTCAACTTATTAATATTTATCATTCAATATGGAATGTATTTTAAGATGATTACTGATTAGTTTTTATTTCTCATAAATAACAAAGGATATTATATTAAAAAAAAATAAATCAATAAAGATAAACATTTGCATGAAAAATTTTAATTTGTTTAAATATTTTAATTGCATATAAAATTTTAGAAAAATATTATTCAAATTTTTACATTTCATTTGTCTAGGTAAATAAAAGCAATGCAAGTTTTTATCAGTTATTCCTAAAAAGAAGTCACTATAGCCTAGTGAAAAGAAGATAGTCTTCAGTGAGAGGAAGAAAGGTCCCTGTCTTGACCTTAATTGCTGAACAAGATATAGAAGTTGCACAGTTCTTTATTAGAACACATCTTTCACAATAAGTGTTTGGAAATTTTTTAGATTTCATCCCTTGTGATACATGAATATGCCTCGCTATATATGAAAAGTCCTCATGGAAAACAATTTACACAATAGATATTAAAATACTTTACAACTATCTTAATCAGGCAGATTACTATGCAGTGTCAAAGTTGTTTTAGAAAAGATTATTTCAGTTATTCTAGCAAAGAAATGACATTTGACATGTGCAGCATATTTTAAATACTACTTTATTCTATCCCACATGATAGATTGAAAAGTTGCCAGAATTGAAATCAATGCAGTATTTATTACATCTAAGAAAACGAAGGTGTTAGATAATACAAATTGGTAAAACCAAATTCAAATAAATAAGTAAAAAATCAACAACTTTAATCCTACAAGACTAACTTAAAAGTCTGGGACTGGGGAAGAACTTTTAAAACTAAATTAATTAATACTCCAATTTAATACATGCACAGTGCAGGATTAAATTTTTCAAATTAAACTAATACAGTTAACAAAGTTATAAAACTTATTTACAAAATTTTTATATTTATCAGAAAAACATTCAATTTAAATGTTTTAAAGTAGTAAACTGGTTAAATAGATTAAATTTTAAAACTTGTTCACATCCTCAAACTGAACACATCTATATTAGCATTGCTTTAATTACAAATATGGAACAATTCATATTTTTTTATTGCAGAAATACTTGATTTTACTCAATGACTGAAATATATCATAAATACATGAGATTGGAGGATAAAAAAGAGAGTATGAAACAGCAAATCAGGAAATACATTACAATAAATTACATCAAAATAGCGAATACATAAAAATAAAAGTTAACTACTTGCTGCAGGGCAATTACATCAGTTCTCTAGCCTGAAAATATATGCACAACTCAAATTATAATAAAGTATAACTGAACAATACTTAAATTTCTAATGAATATTAACTAACAGACATTACTGGATTTCAAATCTAATCAGTAAGACTTTAATTGACATTATATTAAAGATAAAGTTTTTGAAGACTGTCAAAAATATAATATAGATACGCAATAGCATTCTTTCATTTAAGCGATGTACAATGGTTATACAATAACTCGATCTTTCTATACAACGTCTTTATTATGCGTTTCGATAACGAGCTATACACATATATACTAGGATTAAATAAATTCGGAAATATTACATCAATATAATAAAGATAAATTTTCAATAGAAGTCTAATTGTAACTGATCAACAAGTGATTGACATACATTTGCATAGGAAATGATAAAGATACTGCAAAAACTAATTTTCACACAATATAAACTCAGTAATCAAGAAACATTATTATTAAATAATTTAAAACAATGCTAATTAGAAGAAAAAACTTCTTGATTTTGAAATTTATCATCAGTGACATTTTGTGAAAGCTAACATCAAAAATTTTAATCATAAATAAAATATTACAAACTATTAAATAAATACGATCATTATTACCACGTAAAACTGAAATTTGCATGCCATCAAAACATGTAAATAATAAAATAAAATATTTTAAAACATCCCGCGCGACTTACGAATACTATTGACAACTTTTTGTTTTCCTTTCCCTACCTTACACACACACATACACACACATATCCCCTCTTTGAAGGAATCAACAACAGTTAAAATCACAGTGAACTTTTCCCAGGGTAAGGGAAATTTTGTGTTTATAATTGTTTTCAAATTTTCATTATCATTATAGATAGATAAAACTTTTTAAATTTCAAAAAACCATTTAAATGAAAATATATTTAAGCAACATACTCCATCTCTCCGAATTATTTATCGATTTAAGGTCCTTGATTTGGAAAATAAATCAACATAAATATATTTCTAAAACATTTATATTACTAACACTAATTTCAATCACTCTAAAAAATCTGAACCATGTTTAAATTAAATTGATTGGAATTTCCTTTAAAATTGTTATTAATAGTTTATTGTGTATCAATAAAGCAATGTAAGTGTATGAATTAAAAAGCTAGTAAATAATTATGAACACAAGCATGACAAATATTTCTTTCAAACCATATTGTACACAAACAATCAATCAATAAGTGAATCGTGTCTTCTTAAAAAAATGTAAAAATGAGCATATGTTAGAAAATGTCTCTACATTATCTGATCGATAAGCTGGGTTTTATTTATTTTGTGAATTTAAACTTATATAATGGCTTATGACTGTGTAATATGGATTTTATGAACTTTTTATAAATGTATTTTACTTTGAACTGGAAATTTTAATTATCTTATGGGAACACTCAATAATTCTAATCAGTTATGTCTAATGAAGAAACCGCATATTTGTGATATTTGTCAGAGATGTTTTTCTCGAAAGGCAATTTTGAAGAATCACTTTCTTACTCATACAAAACTTAAGCCTTATACTTGTAATATATGTAAAAAGGGTTTTACTCAGTCAGGTAGTTTAAAAAGACATTTGATTACTCACACAAACGAAAAACCTTATGTATGTACTATTTGCCAAAAATGTTTCACTCAAACTGGCAGTCTGAAAAGACATTTACGTGCTCATGTGAATAAAAAACCTTGCATATGTTATATCTGTCGAAAAGGTTTTGCTCGGAAATCCACTCTGAAAATTCATTTGCTCACTCATAAAAGAGAGAAACCTTATTCATGCATTATTTGTGAAAAATGTTTTTCTAATAGGATAACTCTGAAAAATCATTTGGTTACTCATGTAAAGGATATTATCTAAAATGTTATTAACTATTTTTTATATGCATGACATATTGTCAAGTTTCACTCACAAAAATGCAATTTTCTTCCCCACCCCTTAAAGAGAGGGTTTTATTTTGTAATAGCAAATTGCAGATTGTTCACTTTGGATTTCTTATCCTGAATCTAAAAATTAAATATTTCTAAGAATAGGAAGGGGTGATTTTAGCATCTTTAATATTAAAGAAATGAAGAAAAATCTTTAATTTCCATTTATATCAATTGCTTTATTTTGATTCTTATGGTTTAAAACATTTTTGATGGAAAATACTAGAATAGTCTGTTGTGTTAATTTAAGTTTTCTTATCTAAACTTAACAAATATTTGACGAATGCAATGAAAATTAAAATTATGATCTAATCAAGAGCATAGAAGATATTAAATTCAAATATGATGTTTAACTCACCAGTCTCCATTTCAATAATTTTTCAAAACTGTTCTTGAGTATCTAATTTTTTATAAGTTATATTTTGATATACTTACAATTGAAGAAAAATTTGCTTGTAAATTGAATCTTAAAGTATTCCTAATTATTAATGTTAATGGATTTGAAGTGATGATTTAAAATTAATTTTTACATTTTGAAATAAAAATTGGTTTATTGCATAGTTAAATAAATTAATGGCAAAACTGAATGGCAGTTAAATGGAAGTTTTATGAATTAATTGCATATGCATTAACTTGAAATGAATATTTCCAAAGTAATGTATTTATTACATTAAAATATTAAAGGTAAAAAGCAGGATGTTTATTATATTATTATAATTTAATAATATAATTTAATGATATAATTTATACCTGTGAAAATAATGTTTCAATTATTTTAATCTGAATCTCTTTAAAATAATATGTTAATCTGTATAAAAATATAATAATATGTATAAAAATTGTATCTTTTATTGCTTTTTTTATTACTTTCTATTAAATTAGACTCTTTTTTTTCTTAATTCTGCATTTTCTATTTAGAAATTTAACTTTCTCTTTAAAGAAATTCCATCTCAATAAGTATATTTTGGTACAAGTTCAGTATCCCCATACATGATTTCTCGCCAAATCTGGCGCCCTTTATTTACTTTGTAGTGTTGCCGATTTCAGCTTTTGTTTTTATTGTAGTGTTGCCAAATTCAGTTTTAGTTACTATTTCTTTTTTTTTTTTTTTGCCACTATTCATTTTTCTTATGTTTTACATAAATTTTACAGCTATTTAAATTTTACTTCGACTTTCATTGTTCTAGAACATTCGTTGTTCCCCGTTTCTATTGGAATTGGAAGGGATTTTCCCTCAGTTGGGCTTTGTTGTCACCAGCGTCTAATCATCGTAAATTCTTCTCTTTTACAATTTCTCTTACATTATTTCATTTTATTTGGTTTATTTATTATATATATTTATTATCTTATTAATTTAATTTATTATCTTTTACATTTTTGTTAAATACAATAAATAATTACAGATTTTAAATTTTACCTTGCAATGTATATGTTTCATAAAGCTTGCATAGCTGCAAATGAAAATTGTTTTAATAAATTTGTTTAAATCGTTTCGGAAATTAATTGGGATGAGTACCAAATTTCGCAGAAGGTGTAATTATTTTATTCAAATTCTGAATGTATATTCTTTATTGTATTAGTGTTTTATCTTTATTTACTTTAAAAGTGTATATAGTTAAAAAAATATTTTTTGCATGCTTATCTTAAAATTTATAAAGTGTATATATTTAGAAAAATATTTTTTGAATGCTTTTTTTTCAATTTTATAAAGTAATTTATATTTAAAATAATATTTTTGCATGCCTTTTTTTTTTTTTTTTTTTTTTTTTTTAATTTTATAAAGTGTAAATATTTAGAAAAATATTTTTTGCATGCCTTTTTAAAAAAAAAAAAAAACTGAAATGTGACACTGGTGACTACGAAAAAAATGTCAAAATACACATACCAATTGGCATATCAGCTAAACTTCATATCAAGTAAGTCCATTTATATTTATTTCTCTTTTTTAATTTTCTAAAATGCTTATTTTTCGATGGAACTTCAGAAAATTTCCCGTTTTAGCTTGGCGCGCTTACTTTGGCGACGAAAAAAATTCGCCGCATTCGCCAATATATGGAGATACTGAACTAGTTCCAAAGAAAGGAAACTCCAACTACTCTACCATTGTTTGATGTTTGAAAATACTTCCAGAATCAAATCTTTCACCAAAGACATCAACTCTTAAGATTCAATTTTTATTTTAGTTTTCTTTCCACACTTTTAAAAATATTGCTTTTAACCTCAAATTTTAAGACTTGACAAATTTAGTAATCAGTAAACAAAAATTCTTAAGATGTACTTTATCAAATTTCAATTTCTTAAATTCAAAGTTTGAAAATGAATATTCACAATATATACTTACATGCGTACTAGTACTGATTTGAGAATGCAAGAAATTTCTTAATTATCAATGTTGATAAATTACATTAAATATAATTAATTATGCACATAAATTCATAAAAATTATTTTGTGCATTGTTAATTATACGTTTATATATATATGTGTGTGTGTGTTAAACTTTTTTATGTCTTAAAACTGTCTGATTTTCACAAGACAAGGGTTTTACATTTAAATCAGATTTTCAACATTGGCTATATAAGAGAATTTTGTCATAAGTACTTTATTATTTATACTAACTTTTAAATAATATTAAGAAAAGGCTTTTGCATTATTGTATTTATCTTTTTAAAATAAATAATGTATAATAATTCTACTAATTGAGAGATGGCATTAGTGCCCAGTTGTTAACTAAAAGAAAACTATTGAATAACAATAAAGATAAGAGATTTATTACTATTATAATAAATATTTTCTTTTGCAAATGAATGCAACTGCTTTAATCATGTTTAATGTCATAATAAATGCTTTATTTAATAATTTCTAATTTCTGTTTTTCTTACCCCTTAAAGGTATAGGTATAAAGATATAGATTCTGTCATTAATTTTTTCTATCTATAAGTATTTTTGATTTTGTTTACATAAACTTTTGAAAAAATTTTGATTGTTGAGAAAACATTAAAAACAATAATATTACCTTAAAGTTCACTAGTGGAATAGTGTAGGGGCGGCAAGGGTGTCTATCGTGCTCCGAGGCCACTTTGAAAGGGGTGCAAAAATATTTTTAATAGTTGTTACAAAAATATTTTTCAGAAAAATTTTATGTCTTTTTAATTGAAGTATCAATTTTATTTAGAGAAATATATTTTAAATTTAATAATTATTTTCTCCTGTTGAAGAGCTTGCTATAAGTGAAAATGTTCCTATTTTTATATTTCCTTATTAATAAGTTAGTACAGTTTACTATGGCTGAAAGGCTAAGAATGGGCATTGACTAAACTAAACTAGTTTAGTTTGTATTAAAAAGTGTGTTCTTTTAATCACGTTTTCCATTATCTTTTCTCACAATTTTTTATACTTTGCTCAAGATTTGTGGTACTTTATCATTTTGTATTGGCGCAGCATGTCCATATATGGACCTTGCACCATAAAACCCAACCAACCATCATTATTTTGTATAGTAAATCTTGTACATGTAATTATGGAATTATATTAAATTTTTCCTAATAAAAATTCTGAAATATTATATTGGTTAGTATCCTTTTTATGCATTTGAGATGCTTCTAGTTTCAACTTATTTACCAAATGATATGTGTTGATGATATATCTCTTTATTTTCGAATCAATAATTTAGGGAGATTCCAAAAAGATAAGCTCATGATCTAATCTATAACTGATTTGACTTGGTGAATGCAACAAGATTCATCATGTTCTTTAGAATTCTAATTTTTTACAAGATGTTTACCTGCATACCTATGAAAAATTGTAACATTGACTAAGCAAATAAATCTTTTCTACTCAAAATTAAAAAACAAATAAGATATCTAATGAGTATTGCATGATGTTATTTATCATTTAGAAATTCAAAAACATTTTGTAGAAATTTTGATGTTCTAAAATATTATTTGACTTGTTATTCATCTTTATAATTATTATAAAACATTTTATTTAATAAACGATATTTTCTCTTTTAAATAAAAAAGTTTTAATCTCATTTTAACTAGCATGCAATAAAAAAAGATCACTCTCCAAAAGAGAAATTTTATAAAATTGAAATATTACTAATAAAAAACTTGTCAAACTATAATTAAAACACAAGTGAAAAGTTTTAAAGGTTCTTAAAATTGCATTTTTAATAATCAATAAAAAAAGTGTAATACATAAAAAAAATTTCATTTTAAATAAAATGAATGGATTTGTGTAAAGTACTTCATTTCTCAATTTTTAATAATTTACTTTTATAATTACAACTATTATTATAAATATAAGTTAAGTCATATTCTAATCACTGAAATTTCGAATAGACAACAAGTTTATGATAATGGAATTATAGTATTGTATCAGGTAAATAAACTATATCTCAGAATTTATTCTTTTGTGGAGCTCCTAAGTTATTAATTGCACAGCATGCCTGTGTTCAATAAAATCCGAGAAAATATAATAGGTATTTAAATACATTATTATATATACATTCGATATGGCTTAGGGTTTCAGTGAAGCTAAATCTGGATAATATAGTGAATTTGTAGAAAACTTCATTTCAAAAGAATAATAGTCATTATGAATTAATATTGCATAAAAAATTGTAATGATTTTGATTTTAAATTTTTTTGCTAGTTTATTAAATTAACTTCACTTGAGCCCCATCCTTATCAAACAAAGAAAGGACCCAACGAGGATGAAAAAACTATAAAAGGTAAAAGAATCGAATTACTTACTTAAAGATATTGATTTTTATATCCATTTCATTTACTAAAAATCATTGAATGTATCAGAAATTTAAGGATTACAAAACGTAACTGAAAGATGTTATTGAGACTTAAAACTTCTGAGATAAATTCTTGTACATCGCCCTAAGAAAAGAAAAACTCTGTTTTTACCTCAAGCTTTGTTGTAACCTCTAGTCTACTGTCACTACACTCGTAAAAAATTCTCTTTGAAATGTATTGCTCATAAGCGATCCTCTGTCCAAAAACGTTTGTGTTTAGCAACAAACTGACCCCCAACGAAAGAGAATTCTTTTTTTAAAGTAGCACTGCAATATTTAATAAAGAGAATTGTGCTCCTGGAATCAAAATACAATACAACGCTTGGAATAGAAAAGTAATTACCTCCAAATGCTAGGAAGATTCATAATTTTCTTTTATCTATTTACCCAGTTTGAATATCATCATTTCACACTCACAAATTTTCATCTTTAGTGTTATTTATTTAAAAACTTTGTTAGAAATGTTGACTTTTGAGTAAATTTTATTTTCTGTCTACAACTTATTCTTTAAATTTTGCTTATTCAGCAAGTTTTTTAGCCACTGCGAATATTTATTAACAAGCATGTATAATTTTGAAATTTAAAATGAAATTATTTATTTAAAATCAAATTGCTTAGTTAAAATTTTTTATTTGAAATCAAAATATTTAAAATTTAAAGATTTTCGAAAATAATTTTTATTAGACTTGTAACTTTGTCACCTTTATATTAATACATTATGTTGAAAAATTCTTTTTTGCACAAAGTAAAAGATCAAATATATTAGATATTTTTTATAAGTACAAATAAAATGCTTCTTGATAATTAATATTTTACTAACTTTATATTTCAGTTTATATAATGAAAGTATCTTTAGCTTAGAAATCATTTTAAAGGAATATAATGAAATAAGGCAAAATTATTATGCTTTGTAAAAAGCTATATAATAATATTTTTGAATGTTATAAAATGATTCGGAATAAAAATACGTTCTTTTTTTTAATAAGAATTAGCTCTTATTTTAATTAAGAAATATATATTAAAAGCATAAGAATTTTATTAAACATATTAAAAATAAATTGAAACTTTTCAGGGAGAAATGTTCTTAGAGTAAAATCATATGATAGGATTATGGTATTATGTATAATAACCAATGATTATGCATAAAATCCACTAAAATCGATAAATGTGATATAAATTATAAAAGTATATGTAGAAAACTTCAAATATATGTATAATCCCCAATTCAAGATGGGAAATGTCAAATTCTCATTACTTTGTAGAAAAATGATATATTTTAATTTTAAAGAATAAGTATTTTTAAGCAATATTAAACATACTGTCCAAAAGAGTTTGAAGAACATCATGATGTCTTAGAATAAAACATACAACAATCTGTTGGGCATGATGATATTGGCAATATTTCTTTTATATTATTTGCAAAAGCAGGTAAATTAGCTGACTATTTATGAGCAAAGAATATAGTTTATTTTTCAGAAAACATAATCTAAGAAGTTTTGCTACCATAAATCTCTCAGTTTAAAAATATAAATATATGTTAATTTTTTTTTTTTTTTTTTTTTTTTTTTTGTACATTTATTTTAGTAGATATAAGACTGATATATTACATTATGGTATAAGCTATATATCTGATGTAAAAGGTATTAAAAAATGCAAAATGATCAAAATTACTAAAATTAAATTCTCTAATTATAAATTAAAGAGTCTAGATTGTTATTTCAGTAAATAATTAAAATTTTTATTTAAACAATAAAGGTGACTTTTTTTAATTGTGAATATTAACTAATTCTTATAGGTTCCTTTTTATATTTTGTTAATTAAAAGATCTGGAAAAAGAGAACAATTTTCATTATTAGAATTTTTAAAAACACTTCCATGTCAAAACAAATTAAAACCATAATCTAAAAAAGAATTTATTTATATTTGCTTATTTACATACATTAGAATGCTATAACATTTAGAATTACAGTTTGCCAGATTTTTTACATTTGGACTTATCAAATTTACACTCTGTTTCGAAACACATGGTTAATGTCATTGAATTTAAGAAAAATGATTTTCTAACACAATCTTTAACTAATTCAAAATTTCCATTAGCCATTTCCAAATCCTATTCCAGTTAAGATTCTTTTACTATATTTTTTATCTCAAATTTAAAAGTGCAACCTGAGCCTTTAAAATTATCTATATTTAAGATTATTTTGTGCTGTTATTGCTATTTTTTTAGATGGGGCGCAAAAAATTGGTATCATACCTAGTTGCTAATTATGCTCACTATGCCACTGAAGTTCACACTAACACAGTTAGGAGATTGAAAAATGTGGAACCATAATTTAAAGTAGAGTGTGACTAGTGCAGAAGTACTTTACTATAAAAATTATTTAAAAGTTCAATTGTAGAACTTAATGAAATTTTAATATAAAGAATGTATTGTAAACAAGAAAAAAATCTTAATGGAAACCACAATAAAATTTTTTATTGGTCAATCACATAGAGATTCTATGTGTATAAGTTGCACAACATTTATAAACAAAAACAAGTATACAATAAAATAAAAATTTAAAAATATAAAAAATTCATTTTCACTTGATGGCTGACAAAAATGATAAATTTAAAACTTTATGTACAATAAAATGCATGCCTGTCATTCAGTCTATGAATAATATAGAAAACTATAGCATCTCAGATTTACATAATGGAAATGAAAAAGCATGTGTTCCAAATTTTAACATCAGTTATAAATCTTTGTGCGGCTTCAATAAAAGTATGTATCTGTCAACTGAGTGATCTGAAAAAAATATGGATATTATACAAAAAATTTCATAAGAAATATTTAATTCAATTGACAATTTAAAATATAAGTGTATAAAATCTTCATAGGTACATATATCAGTGTTTTACAGATGTAGATATCACTATTTTTGTTTAGGCAGCATATCTGATTGGCTTTATATAAATATATATAGTAAAATAATAGGAAAGCCTGAGGGGAAAAAATGTAAAAATTGTTGGAAGTCATGTTATAATGTGTAGAGGAAAGTCAAGTATAGACTTTTATACAAGTATCTGCAGGGTTCAATGAATTTAAAAATTTAAACTCAAAACATGTGGGAGACTTTAAATTGTTTCAAGATATAATACTTCTAGTTACTGATGAACCTATAAGTAGCACAAAATACCCTTGAAGGTGTTTTCAAAATGAGCAGTACAACAATCAAATAAAAGTTGATCAAATTATCATTTCTAATTGCTTGTGTTTAATTTTGACAATAATTTGATTGTTTTAAAATATTCCATGATAACAGTCATAGTTTCAATATGATCATTTTATGATGCAGATTCTTATTAGAATGGTTGTGTAAAAGGATATTGAGTTTTGGAAATCAGTGTTCATCTCAGAGGTTGTCAATAACATTGTAATCCAATGTTTACAGGAGACGATTCTTTTCAAAACTTATCCAAATCAATCATTGACTTTTCCTTATTGATTCCCTTTCTAGAGGATCTGTTTTCCAGTTTTGTTTAAGCTCTAACAGAGTGGTGCTAGAAATGCCAGTATATTGTCTATTTCAAACATGGATGCTTTAGTGAAGAAGTCTCGGTAATTATCTTCTTAACATATTAGGTAGGTCTGATACAATGGGACTTTGTTAAGAACAGAATTTTTTCATACATCTGTTATACAGACAAATGCCAGATTGAGATATTTTTCTTTTTTCTACTATTAAGTAGAAGGTATATTTTATATATTTTTCTACTATTAGTAGTGGTAAATGGTACAGCTGTATTACTCAGTTGCATTATATGTATGCATATTACTTGCAAAATTATATTTTATGCAAAATGTAAAATAAAAATTAATTTTAATAATAATATTTTGCATTCCAGCAATTAGTTACAAAACAAAACATAACAAAAATAATTTCCATGTATTTTTATTCAAAAACTGCTAATTATACAGTAATTAAAGAATGTTAAGGGATAATTTAGTGATGATTTAAGAAGCTAAATTTACAGAAAAGAAACTGTTGCAAAAAGTAAATATTTATTTTTAAAATTTTTCTAATTTTAATATTATGTATCAAATTCTCTATTCTTTTAATTTTATATTTAATAATTTTAATATTACTTTTAAATTGTATATATAAACTTTTTTTTGTTGATAAAATGTTTTTGTAAAGAGATATACATCAATAGTCTAATTTTTTTGAATAATTAAATAGTTATTGCAACATTATCAATTTAAACCCCACTTTGAGGGGAAAAAAACTGATAGAATTAATTTCTTTCATTAAACAGGAACTCTTGTAACTCTAGATTTTCTTAAACAATATGGAAAACTTTGAAAAATTCATTAATATAAAGTTTTTAAATGCACTGTTCTGCAATTGTCAACTCATTATACATCCCAAAATCCAATAAAAATGAAACCAAATAAATCTTATAATAAAAAAAAAATTTTTAATTCTATAATTGACAAAAAAAATTCAATTTGACTTCAAACTTTACATGACTTGACATGAATTGGTATTTTGTTTATATCACCTTATACTTCCATTTCAAATTTTTGAAATACTTTTTTGGTATAAAAACCCAACATGTAACATTTATGCATTACAAACAAATAATAATATTGAAATCATTTGCATTATTTATCAATTATAACAATGATATAATGGTTGTATTTTAATCATTTGTATTTTGAAACTTTGCTTTGTAAGTTTCAGCAATTATTTGCTGTTCATTATTTTCATAGATAATGAACTCATTTTTATGTATATCTGGTAAATTATAATCAAGTATATTTTAAAAAATGTTTAAAAAAGTAACTGTCTTTATCCTGGCTCTTATAAGAAAAATGTAGTGAAAATGTGGCAATTAGGTAAAAATGCTTTATGAAAGTAATTGCGAAGGTTTAAGATCATTTATAACTAATATATTTAGAATCAAAATTTTTCTAACATAGTAGGGCTGTATATTTACGGCCTTACTATGTTAGAAAAATTTTGATTCTATAAAATGATTTTCAAGCAGTACACATAGAAATATGTTTAAATTCTTATGTAGATTAACAGGTAGAGTCATTACTGCATTAAATTGTATTCTAAATTTTTTTATCTTGCTTGAACAAAAAATTCATTAACACCAGTGTAATAGTCAAAGAAAAAAGCACGCTAAAGTAAAATACAGCTCCATATAAAATATCAATAACTATGAATCTATAGTTTATCCAGAAAAATGTAACCAAAGTATTCATTAAAGGTTATTATATCAGCATATAATTTTTGAGAATGATCGTTTAACCAGTAAATATGAAAACCTATTAAGCTGGAAAATTTTTCATCAAAAAGGAAAAAAACCTATATATAAGTTTATGAAATAAAACTCAAATTATACAGAATTCTGTACCATGATTTTGATTTGCCATAATTATCCATCTTTGCTTTAATAAAGCAATATAGCGAATGCCCCAAATTACCCTTTTTTAGTGTTAATAAAATTAATTTTCTCCAGTAACTAAAATAGCATTCTTTGTTAATTTTATATCTAACTAGATTCATTAATATCAGTACATAAACCAGTTAATGTAATCATTTTAAATTCCTTTTTTATCATTACTTCTGACCCTTAATGAGCACATCATGATTTCTTTTTACATTTAGAACTATCTCTCATTTACACTCTTTCTTTATACTTCATAACTTAAAATTCTGCAATGAGAGTTTATGTAACAAATGACTCTGTTTAAGGTATACATATGACACAAAATAATCAATTAGAAAACAAATACTTCATAAAAAAAATACAAAAAATTAAAACTAGTACAAAAATATTAATATATTGATATTCCTAGTAATTAACTAAAAAAAAAAGAAAACTTTCTAACAAAATTAAATAAATACATACCATGTAATAAAATCTCCAATACATATAAAGAATCATCTCGCATATTAGCTACAACCTAAACAAAAATTGTAAAAAACATATTCTATAACATTTATATACTAATTATTTATGGAAACATTACACAATTTTTTATGCATAACAAATAATAAAAACAGAAAAATTAAGTTAAAAAGTAATTTTCACTTTGTTTTCCTCTTTAAAGTATTTTAACTAAAATATTAGTAAAATAAAATAAAGTATGTATTAAATAATAAAAATATTTTTCAATTACTTTCATAACATAGATTAAAATTTAGTTAAGAACTTAACACTATAATTACATTCAGAAAGGATAAAAACAATGTTTATTCAATTGGTAATGAGAAAGGGTGATAACAAAAAAATTATTTTAACAGTTTTCATAATTTTGTTGTGAATTTTTTTAACAATTGCTTAAAGGACAATAAATTATCTTAATCTTTTCTTAAATAAATTAATAAAAAGCTATACATAAAATAAATATTTTTGATGCATGAAATATTAAATTCAACAACTTATATTAATTTTTAATTTTATCAAAAATAAAGAATATTTTAAATTTTTAAATAGCATTTATTTTATATAATGCATATAAATATATGACATTATTAATTCCATTAAATATGAATTATCAAAATTTTAATAGTGAATTATTATTTCAAATATTAAGAAATACATAACTTAAACAATCAATTACATATTTATATATTCCAGAATAAAGAAAACAGAAAAGTTTTATATACTTCATACATTTTGCTGAACACATTTATGATATAGATCAATAAATGAAACTAAATCAGAACTTAGAATAAGCAAAATAAGCTTTACAGTTTGACTATTTTAATCAAATGATTTAATTTGAATTAAATAATGCTTAAAAAAACATCATAAGTTTGTCAATTATTTTTTTCTAATAAAGATAAATTTTTTAAACAAGTGATCTCATATTTTTCTTCATTTATTTTAAATTTAAATTAATTCTTATTGTATTCAAAAAATATTTTTTTTAATGTTAACATAATTGTATTTATCAGTTTTCAGAGATTTTATTTAGAAAGAATGAAAGGATGTTATTCTTTTAAATATGATTACTAAAATAAATTGGAAAGCAATGTAAATAGATCAGTTTATTAATAATAAGACATGGAGTATTTCGTTAACACTTACTTCATCAGTGATTGAATATATTGCGGAAGCTCCAGTTCGAAGTCTTAGTTCTTGAATGTTTTCAACTGGGATGTGGAAGAGTACTGCTAATTTTGCAATCAAATATGATCCACTAAGTTCATGCAAATAAACAGCTCGGAAAACTGCAAGAAAAATCATCAGTATAATTTGACATATAAAAACAAGAGAATTTCTATGAATAGAAATTTTCAAGTTTAAAATTTTTACTAAGGAGGGCATCATTTCAAACTACCTTTGAATTTATACAATTCTTTGAAAATGAAAAGCAATTTCTTTAAATATAAACAATTTACTTTTGTAGTAACAGCTACATTATATCTTATCAGTAGTTGTTTGGTGATAATTTAATTAAACTGGTAAAGTATACTTTACATTGAAATAGTTTCATAATTTTTCACAACTAACTATCCTAAAGACAAGTGCACTATGAGATTACACCAAATTAAGATGTAAATATTTATTGATAGTCTTTTAATATAAAAGAAATATTCCTATTTATTGATTTTTTTTAGTATCATGCCATCAAAGATAAATGAGCAAAAATGTTTACACAATGAATTGTTAGATTATAAATTGATCATTGAAAGAACTTAAAACTTATATTTTTAATGCATTTTATAAGTAGTTAAAATATTTTTGTAGTTTAAAAAGCCAAGAAAAACAATATTTTATCATTTTAAATCACCTATAACTATAAAAATAGGACTTTTAGAGTATAAATTATTAAGATATAGAAATTTATGAAATTTTAACAAAAATACTTTGAGTCTAGTTTTGAAAAGGAAAAATACGTTTTAAAGAAAATGATAATAATATTGCAAAGAAATGCTGCATCTTATTCACAATCATACTATAAATACCAATCAAAAATTGAAAAAAATTCAATTTCCACACACACACAAAGCCTATTTAATCATATTAAGTTTGTAATAACATGATTCCATTTATTTAATAAAACAATTAGAAATTCATTGAGAATAAATCAATCCTTAATACATTTTATTTCTTATTTTGGAGATGATAATAAAGTACAAAAAATTATCTGTTCATAATTTTATTATATAATTATGAAATTTTAAACTTAAGATTTTACTAGCTATGGCAAGCTAATTACAATTTAAATAACATAATACTAAATATTCTGAGCAATATTAGATATTCACCTGAAGTTTTATTTAGATCCAATTGATATAATTCGTATAAATCAATTATAATAGAGGTGTCCAAGTTCTTTAATAGTCTGAGGCACTTTTAAAAATTTGAAATTTTTCGCAAACCACAGTTAAGTACGTATTTAAAAAGTATGTAAAAAGGTATTAAAACATGATTTTTACAGAAATAATGTAAATAAAGAATATAAATAAAAATACAAAATATGTGTATTGAATTTAAATATCAAAAATTAAACACATTAATTTTACTTCTGTTGATAATTTTTTAAAATTAGATGAATAATTGACAGCACTTCTCAATAATTCTTTGAGATACTGGTTAATTAATACTGATTGAATTTAATGAATTTTAAAGAGGAATAAAATGATTTACATAAGTACACTGTTCCAAATATTGAAATAATTCGAAAAGCAGCCTTTTTTTTTAATTCAGAATACTTCAATTCTGGTACAAATATCCAAAATTTAATAATCAACATCAACTTATATTTTAACTGTAGAGCTTGATCGTTCAACATACATGTGTGTGTATGAATGTATGTGTGTATGGTATGTATGTATATATATATAAATAATGTATGTATACATATATGTGTGTGTATAAACTCAATGAGTATATGAAAAACTTATAACCTCAAAAGCATCGGAAGAATTAGAATTAATAGTGATGCAAATCACTATTAGTTCTAATTCCTCTAAACACTTGTAAACTGCCAATTTCGGAAGATCTGTGATGTCTGTCAATTTGTTAAGGCTAAGCTGAATGCAATACAGTTCTTCAAATATTTTTTTAAAAGACAATCAAGAGATGTATTAATTGCAGTTATGCATTGTTCGGTTGTGTGTGTTTCAAGAGGGGAATTTACATTACATCTTAGTGCAATGCTGCATTATTTGGATCTAAACTTTAAATACATCCTCTACGTTTTATATATATATATATATATATATATATATAAACTGTTCCTTCCCATACTGGTGTTTTTACAAGCAACTTTCCAGGCAATAACAAAACTGGCTTCTACATTATTAGCTTGATTGCTAAGAATCATCAAAATTGACTTGTTTATTATAATTTAATTTGATTTTAAAGACGATCTATCTGATTTTAATTTGGAATTTAGTGGACACTGACAAAAAAAAAAAAACTGAGAATGATTTGTTTTATAATGTTGATGTAAATTGCTAGCGTTATAGTTTTTGACTGTAGGATTGCAAATAACAAATACATTCCTGTTTTTGTGAATAAAAAAGAAATTCTCTTCCCACTCATTATTAAACATCTATTTTCTTGCTCGCATTTTCTTTTTATTTTCATTTTTTGTTGTCATATTTTTAAAAGAACTGAAAATTAATAAAAAAATTTAGAAAATACGAGCTTTGTGTTATTAAAACAGTTACAAAAGCTACATATGACCAAACACTAACTACACTTAACTTACTAAAGTTCCAGATAACAAATTATATCCTTAGCAAAGGTGATACAAATTGTTTCCTCCAGAGTAAAACGTCAATTGTCCATTGCAATGAGAGTTTACAATTATATCTGGGAACAATTGATTATGCCTATGTTATTGTTCGTTCACAGTTTTTGATTAGTCCAATCATTCTTAACTTGGATGGACATGAAATTTGTTACAATGTTGCCCTTAGTCTTTCACATTTGTTGTCAGTCTTTTAGACCTTTTAAAACATATACCAATAATAATTTTTTTTAAATTTTATTACATAATAATGAAAAAGAAATTCGAGTACATTTACCAAGAGCTACAAATAATACTTCAGAGAGCCGCATGTGGCTCGCAAGGCGCAGGTTGACCAACCTTAAATTACACCATTCAGTACACCAAAATTAGCCTTCAGATCTGGCAACTTAAAAATAATTAAGTCTTGCACTTATTTCTTTAAATAAAATTTATCCTATACTTATTTAGTTTACAAACTTAGATCTGCTTATATATCCAAAAAGAAATGAAAACTCAGATTTGAATTTATGACAAAACATCCATGTTTATAATAATGAAAAACTTTCTATTAAAAATGATTTTCTTTGGTAAATACTTTTAAAATATAATTTATTTATTTATAAATATCATTAATTTTGTGGCAAAAATAACTAAATACTGAAAAAAAAGATAATTACATACCATCTTCATTTGGAAGTCTGACAAATATAGCCTTCTTAGCTAAAACAGGCCTAAATCAATAAGATAACAATGAAGTTTAAGAATACATGAAAAAATGTTTATACAAATTTAGTTAGAAAAAAATAATAATTATTATCAAGTGAATTACATACTTAATTGAAAATTCTTAAATTTGTGGTGACTACCTAGCTAACTAATAAAAAAATGCTTGGACTGAACTATACTGAGCTTCCATGAAGTGAACTGAAGTGATTTGCATTTAAACATTACAAAACTCAGAAGTGAATTGTTCCTCTCGTGTTTTGACTTATTGTTGTTTTGTATTTAATAAAATGTTAGCTCTACTTTAATTCAATTTAATTAATAGTTGAACACTTACAATACCACGTCAACTGGTGACAAATGAGCTATTTTTGCTTACGAAGTAATAAATTACGTATTTTACGTAGTTATCGTTTTCTCAAAGCATGTAATCTCAAACAATGCTCTGAAAGTTGCCAATTCTCCAAGGTTTGTACCTCATTTCTGTATTTGCCTTCTTTAACATTCCGAATAATGCTGAATGATAATGATAACAACACTCAAGTGGTATGTGTTATGTTCCTGCTCCCACCTTTCTGGAAGTCTAATGTGGACCTATGGATAGTTCACTGTGATAATGCATTTGCTTTTGGTGGTATCACAAACAATGATATGAAGTATTTAGCACTTGCAGCACACATAGACACCAAAGTTCTTGGATTTGTTTTGGATATAGTCATGACACCACTAGCTACAAAAAAATACAAAACTTTGTCTGATCAGCTAATATCCAAGTTTGAGCACTCAAAACATCAAAAGATACAGAAGTTGTTAACAGATCTCCAACTTGGAGATGAAAGGCTTAATCCACTGTTTTGGAAAATGAAAGAGCTTTCCAGTAGCTAACTAAGGGACGATTTTCTGCAGAGCTTGACTGCAAAGAACTCCTATGCAAATCCAAACTGTCCTCATAGTTCATACAGATTTCCATGAACTTCCATTGATTGCAGAAGTTTTAAGGAGTTTTCGAGGAGTCAAATCAAAAATTTCCAGGAGGTATCAACATTCATGCTAAATATTTTTTTTTAATTTATCATAAAAAAAAATTGCCTTAACCAAATATGCATATAATTATATACAACATTCATGCAATATTTTTCCAACATTTCTGTAAATAATAAAAAATAATAATTGCAAACATTAATGAGACTATTTTTTATTTGAGTTAAAATTAATAATTATTTCAAAAACCTTCAATGAATTTACAGCTATAATAGAAAACTTTTTATTTAAATAATCAATATTCTATAAAATACTAGATTATACATTGAATAAAAAGAGTAATTTTAGAGTTTTTAGACATTTCCAATAGATTTGTGTAGCAGAGATTTTTTTAAAAACTTTTGCATCAAACTTTTCAACAATGCATGAAAATCTCCAGCAATAAATGGTAACATTAGTTTATCAGTTTGATAAAGTGTCAGGAAAGGTTCTACTTCCCGAATAAAACATAAAAAAATTGCATTTTAGTAGAAAAAGTACATCTTTTGTATACTTCTTCAAAATATCAAAAGTTTTGGTACCAGGATTAGGAAATTTTTTGATTTGAACAAATGACATATGTTTTAAGACATGGTAAAATTTCAAGCAATCTGTTGAAAACACTTATATTTTCTAACCATCAATGTTTCAAAACTTTAAAGGAATTTTTATGATTGGGTCAAGGCTATCAAAGTCCTCCCTATGAGCGGGTGAGTTCTTAAATAGTCTGTAAACAGCACTTGCTGTTACCTCAACTTCTGGAAATGAACATCCATGGCTGTGAGCGTTGTGTAGAGTGTGTAGGCTCCTGCTTCTGACATTTACAATATTTGAATGATTTTTCAGTTTTTAAAAAACAATCAGTTATTTTAGTCAAAACAGACCAGTTCCTATTTGGGTCTGTTATTGACAAATGTAGTAATCCACTTATTCCTAATTCTAAGCACTTTCCAAACAAAATATCTCCAGTTGAATGATTGAAAAAAATCATGAGTAATACCGTGTTTTAACTGTATCATTATCTCAAAATCTTACATGGGAGTCCAATTGTTTGGTCTGCAGATGATTATTTAAGCTTTCATCAAAGAGAAAAGCACACAATTAGAAACATTCTTAACTTTTTCTTTCAATAAGTTGGATAAATAAGGTGCAATTCCAAAAATGGTTAAATAAGCACACTTTTTTTTTAGCACAACTGAATTACTTTGCACTGTCTGGCACACTGCTTTGCACTGTCTGGAAACATTGTTTGAAATGAGCAATTTATATTGCCACAAGAACTGTAACTGAATCCGCTGTTTAAAGCCTTAAGGGTCCATAGAATTCCAGCCTTTAAGACTTCTTTTGAAGAAATAAATGAATCTAAAATTTTCAAGCATGCTTTGGATTCACGTTCTCTAACAAGATCAGTAGAAGTGAAAAAATCTTTTAAATGAGTAGATTTTTTAGCAGACATAGCTTCTTTTAATAAATATATATGCTGTTTCCCTTTCATATGGGATTTAATTGTCGAATCACTATATTTGAAATTCAGAAGTTTTTCTTGCAAAACAGACAATGGGCATGTATTTTTTCTGAAACACACAAAAGCAAATCTTTGTGTGGCTTTTCCAGAGCCCACTGGTCATTGATAAGACATTTTCCACCAGACATATTAAATCATTTATTTCAGTCTTTATTTCATTAATAAACAAATTTATCCTGATTCAAGTAAATTGTTCACTATTTTCATCAACGGAGTCATGGAAAGTATGTTTTAACTCAAAAATTTTATATTTAAATATTAATATTCACAGAATTTTATACAATATAAGGAAAATAGAAGCAAACAGAAAAAGAATCAATTAAAATCAATCATCTTAATTGCACAACATATTGATTTTGTTTGGTGATTACTTCTTATCACATAGCTTCATTTCACCTTATATAAATCTAAATACTACTAAACCGAATTATCATTCAATTATTGAAAATGAACTAGATCTTGAAACCATTAATACAAATCACCAGTTAAGAATACAAAAACTGAATTTCGATCATGCCGCCATCTAATGGCAATATTAAAAACTAATACTGAATTAAGTTTTTTGACAATTATATTGAAAATTTTAAAATATTAAAAAAAAAATTTTTTTAATTTCAGATTTACTAGAAAAAAAATAAATAAATGCATCAAAGTAAGAAAAAATTCCAGGAGTGATTCACGATTTTCAAGGAGTCAAGTCAAAATTACAGGAGTTTCAAGGGCCATTAAAATTTTTTTTTTACAATTTAAGGAATTTCCAGGAATTGAGCAAACCTGTGTCCTGTCAGCGTTTTCATAATCCCTTGACAAATTGGCCATTATAGCTACAAATATGTAGAAATCATCATGCCAATACTTATTTGTGAAACTTTTGATATCCATTATGAGACTTAGTAACCATCTAATACTTTTTCATGTACCATGTGATAGTATGTATTGTTTTTATCATAAACATTTAGGTGAAAGTGTTTGAACATATAAGCAAACTTACTATAAGAAAAAGAAAGAAAAAAAAAGAAAACGATCAGCCTCTGTCATAGCTGGATGCCAAAGAGAGATTCACCAAAAAAGCCAAATCATTATTTATTTATGAAAGAATAAACTGGTCACAAGTTTCTAATTGATTCTAGCACTGAAGTTTGTTTTACCACTTTCTACTAAAGAAATGAAAACTGCATGTACGATTTTTTCCCTGTTTGCAGCCAACAGTAATGAAATCCCTTCTTTTAGATTTTCGAATCAACAGCTGGATTTAGGTCTTTAAATACCATTTTTATGGATAGTTGTAATAGCTGATATGCTCTCCTATTATAAGTGCAGACTTTTTACAATATTTTAATCTTTTACTTTACCTGAAATGCAAGCATCTCATTAACCCAGAGACATCATTATTTACCTATGGAAACATCCCTCGTAAAAATCAACAGTCTGTAGAGATTTTTTCTACTGATTTAGATTATGAATCTTTACTCTCTGAATTCCCAGATGTAACTAACAGTACAATGATTAAGCATACTGTTTCTCATGACACACTACATCATATTTTAAATTATATTCCTCCTGTAACTGCTAAATCCAGACATCTACCTCCAAAACTGCATGGCAATGAAAGCAAAATTTGATTTTTTTTTCTTTCCCAAAGGATGCAAACTGTTTATGCAAAAAAGCTCATGGAACTTTGGAAAAAGAAAGAATGTTGTTTTTTAATGAGATTCAACAATACTTCCAGTTGAATGTTATTGTAAATTCAACTGAGTCACAGAATTTGATAGTTACACTATTCCTTATTTACAAAAGTTCGAATATGCACTTCTTAGTAAAGCCATTTTTTAAAAATAGACCGTTTTAGAGCCTTTTATCAAATTCCAATTGCTGAGTCTGTTGTTCCTAAAACGGCAGTGACAACACCATGATGGGACCTTTATGAATACACCCATTTGTGTTTTGGATTGGTGAATGCTCCTCAAGCTATCATGCATTTATGCATATTAAGAGGTCTGTCATTTAGCTATGTCTATTTGGATGATATTCTATGTTTTTCAAAGGATGTCATAGAATACAAAGAGCACTTGCATACTATATTTAAGTATACTATATTTTGTTTTGTTTGAACTAGAATATTATAAGACATATATAAATATTCCAGATGTTGCATTCCCTGTCAAAAGGTGAAAATCCTTCGACATACAAAGGTACACTTGACATCTTTCCAGGAGCATTCTTGTCAATTTGACCATGTCTATTTAAATATTAATGGCCCCTCCCTATCTCAAATGATAACTCTTTTTGCCTAACATCCATCACACGATCGATTTTCTAAGTGGCCAGAAGTCCAGTCTCTCAAAGATATCACTGCAAATATGGTTGCAGAAGTATTTCTCACATGTTGGGTTTCACATTATGGCATGCCTTCAATTGTAACTACTAGTCAAGGACATCAATTTAAGGTTACTTGCTTCCGTTCTCTCACAAATCATATAGGTATTCGCAAATCCAAGACAACAAGCTATCATTCATAGCCCAACGTTTTAATCGAGGATCTGCATCAACCCTTGAAAACTGCTATTAAGTACTATGCAGTTCAATGGTGGACTGAGGTTCCTTCATTGATTCTGATTGGTTTTCATGCTACTCTAAAAGAAGATTTGGATTGCATACCTGCAGAGTTAGTTTTGGGAACTACAATCTGTTTTCCTGGAGAGTTCTTAGTTCCAATTAAACAATCCGTAGAACCACATGAACATGTGAACAAATTATGAAGGTATATGCAAGCATTTTGCCATTTACCACTCAATGGGGGTAGCAACACAAAGACATATATACACTGGGATTTAGCAACGACTACTCATGTGTTTCTTCACCGTGACAGGGTGAAACATCCCCTTCAACCACTGTATGATGGACCCTTCTTGATTGTCAAGTAGAACAAAGAAGGTTTTCCATATTAAAATAAATGGTAAAACTGTATGTTTCAAATGACAGGGTAAAACCAACATACATAGCAAAAGAAAAATAAGCTGTATCATTTATTCTATCTGAATCTCTAAAAGATCTTGAGCACCTCTCATCAGGCAAACCAGATTCTCTTCCAGAATATACAAGTCTGTTGTTACACACTTACACAAGTGTGCATACAAGTTCTGGTCATCATGAATATTTTCATGGAATATCGTGAATATTTCCTATCATAGACACTGGGAGGGGAATGCATGGTTGACTACCTAACTACTAAAATAATATTTGAACTTAACTGAATATGCAATGATCTGAACTTCCATGAAAAGAACTAAAGTGATTTGCATTTAAGCATTATAAAACTCAGAAGTGAATTGTTCCTCTTGCATTTCTACTTGTTGTTTTTTTGTATTGAATAAAATGTTTGCTATATATATATATTATTAAATTTAATAAATAATAGTTGAACACTTATAACATAGTTGAACATTTATAACATCATGTCAAATGCTTTAATAGCTAGTTTCTAAAAAAGCAACTATTTTACATTAAAAATTTCATATTTTTAGAATTAAACATTTTAATATAAATAAACATTAAGTATTTTTAAGACCATAACAAATATTTTGTGTTACATTCAAATTTCTGAGTACAAATGAAAAATCAAACCATTTTAGATAGATAGAATAGATAAATTTGTGAAAGCAATTACTTTATAATAGTTAATAAGTAAATGCATTTATTTTCTGGTAAATCATAATGTGCTTTTTTTAAACTTTTATAAAATTGGTTTCGAGAAATTAATTTTCTTTTGACAAGTTAATCTCATATTTTCCCCCTTTCCAAAATTGTATTGGAAAAAAAAATTTTTTTTCAATAGAACTTATATACATGTGATTAATTAACACAAAATATCAGACATGCATTGATGTATGTGTAATATATCATGCATTAAGATTTTTTGACAATGAATAAGATTATGATGAACTAAGCAACAATAGAAAATCCAAAGTATTTTATAATGTATATTTAAAAACAACTTTTTGAGGTTGCAATACATTTTAAAAATCATAACAAACTTAAAAATCAAAATCAAAGTCTATTCATATTTGCAACGCTATTTACCATATTGACTTACCTACAATGGAGTGAATTATAAAGTCTAACACCATCAGTTAGACCACAAATTTTTATGCAATCATCTTGGCAAAGTCTCAACATATCAAGACCTAGAATATGATTTTGAAATTAATTCAAGATAAAATGTATGAAAAATAAAGTTTAAATTAATAGGAAAATGAAGATAACTTTTTAATCTACTAGTCAGTAAAATTGACCAAATTATGTTTTGGTTTATTTGAAACTCAATAGTCACTTTTTGAAACAAAGGACTGATTAAACTAAACTTATAGCTTAAAGTTGACACCATATATTATTTAACGCTACAAATATTTAAGCCCAGAGTGAGAATTAAATTCAAGAATTGTTGAAGAGAAGTTCAGGCAGTTAATCATTCATTTGTCTGTACAATTATATAAATTATATAATGGACTGATTTTATACAGGTTTCACATTGTAATAGTGTAATATATCAAATAGTTACAGAAAAAAATCCAATCATTATCTTAAATTAAATCAGAGAGGAAAATATTTATGATGTTCAAATATTGATTTCAAAAGCTAAATGGAAAAAATATCAGTATGACAAATTTTAAATTTAATAATAATTAATGTATTTAGCTTCTTAAACAGACAGTATAAAATTCTGATACCTAAATAAACAGTAAATTAATTCTAATAATTTGAAAATATTACGTTTTTGATTATTTAATTAAAAATATTTAATTTAATTACATTACTTATTAATAAATAAAGTTTTTATTAACTTAATTTTGCTAAAATTAAAGTTCAAAGTATATTTGCACACAAAATGGGATTAAAAAGAAAAGCATTTTGACATTATATTTCTGTAACTATGCAGAAAGATGGAAAATATATACCATTATAATTTGAAAATGATTCAGTAAAGTCAGAGAAGTTATTTTTATGCAACCAAGTAGAAACATCTGCAATATTTGAATCAACACAGACCGCATCTTGATCCTAAGAATACAAATTGAAAATTACAAAAGTGTAAGGACAAATATGAAAACAAAATTTTGCCATAATTTGCAATAACTATTTTTACATTTGAGTTAAAAGCTATAAGCAATATTAAGAATTACAAACCTTATTTCCCAAATATTGGACAGTTTGATTTAGTAAATCACTTTCCTAAAAATATATATGATTATTTAAAGTGAGACAAATTTTTTTCATATAATTATTACAATCAAAATGAAAATATTAACTTTTCACAACCTTCTTAGACCAAATTTCTCTGAAAATGAATTTATGTTTTCACATTGTGAGTAACTGGCAGAATAATTCAATAGGTAATTGTAAATGTAAATTCTTTCATTACATGAATGAAATTTTTATTTTTTTTTTAAATTAGCTAATTAAAAACATTTATAAATAAATTTTACTTTAAATTAAAAAATTATAGATTAATAAAAAAAATTAAAACCAGTCAAACAATTGAGCAACAAGCTCCATACTTTGTGTCAGGGATTTTATTTAATCAGGGATATTTCTGCAAATGATTATAAATAAATCCTAAAATACATATTTCTCTTTTGAAAATTAAATACTTAGTTTAAAATACACATAATTTAATAGACCTTATATAAATTCAAACTGAGTCAAGTAATATTATAAAATGCAGATTTGCAAATATATATCTTAGCTTTTAAAAATTATAAAATCCATTATTTAAGTAGCTCTTTTCACAAAAACTAATATAAAATGTCATCAAGACAAAAATTACATAATTATTAATTTTCATAAATAACATTTATTCAAATTCATAATTAAACAATTAATAAAATTAAATATTCCATTAAATGTAAATTAAAAAATATTGTCAGGCATTTGCAATAAAAACATAATTCATTTCAAAACAATATTATTACCTTTCTAAATTTTAACCATAGTTTTAATTGTAAAAAGAAGCTTAATAATAAACTATATTTTTAATACAGTCAAAATTAGAAAGTATAAGATAAAATTCAAAAAGAGTGTTTAATTCATATTTTAAATAAAATTTAAGAAATAGGTAAAATTATTTTTAAATTTAAAAAATATGGGTAAATAAAATAATATCATCAGTAAGAAAAACTTAATATTATGAATGAATAGCATAGCAACAAATAATATGCATATTAACTACAAAGTAAAATTTCAAAAAAAAAAAAATTTACACTCTAATTCATATATTAGTGACATCATATTTAAGAAATACTTCATAAGAAAACTTAAATGGATGATTTTTCTTGTTGACAATTTTATTTTAACCAAAAAATTTTAAAATATTCTTTCTTCTCATCACAAGAACAGCATAACATTTCTTTTTTTTAACGAGCTTCAATAATACAATTTTCAGAAAATATAAAAGTGAATTTGATTGCATAAATTATGTGACTAATGATCAATTGGACAAACTTAAATTCAAAGTTTATAAACAACTACACAATTTTCTTATTAATTTAATAAGAATTATGAGATATTGCAATTTGATTGCATATTTAAAAAAATTAAAAGATTTTTACCAAATAATTTTCCAGTTCCCCTCCCCCCAATTATAGTTTAGGAGAATTAATTTTACATGCATAATTTAGAAATATAAACTATAAATTAGTAACAGTTATGCTTTATTTTTTATTGTAATACACCATATTTCACAATTTTATGCTGTTCATTTTGAATTGAAATTACAATAATAAACACAATCTATAATTTAATAATAAAAGAGAAAAGATATTTGAAATATAAATTAAAATGTACCTCTTTCACTATAACTTCTGGACAGACATCAAAACTGTCAGTAGAAGGTGATTTCTCTTGAGAATGGCTAGATACATCTGAATGGTCTAAAGATTCACTCTTGTGCCTTTCAAATTTTAAACTCTTTCGACTGAAAAACATATGTAATTTAAGACAATAGGAAATAAATTTAAATTTATATTCAAGAAATATAATTTTTTTTCACATCTGATTTTGAATTGTGGTTAAGATGTCATTTGCATATCATTTCAATAAAAAAAAATTTATTTAAAATAATGGATAATAAATTTATTTAAAATAATGGATAATAAGACCTGAAATAAATCTTCAAAAACCTTTTAAGGCATAAAGCTAATAATTCTTTTAACTAATATTGAAATATAATTCTAATATATATGTGGCATCACACACAGAGAAACTTAATCTTGCTATCTTGAAAACCAGTTCTAGTGTTTACTGTAATCAGAAAACTAGGGAGGAAATCTCTCGAGCTTGCAAGGACAGAGGTGGCAAGAAGGTAGAAGAGAAGGATAGTGGCAGAGTCAGCGAGTCAGTGTGGTCTCTTTTGTATGGGATATTTTATTATGTTATCTTTTTTGTAAAATAGTGCATATAAAATAATTAATTGTGTAAATAGCCAAGATGTATTTGAATCAAATAAAGGAAGATATTATACTGCTAAAACATTGGCATTTGTTTCCATGAATATAATTAACTTTTATTGAAGAGCCTTGCTTTCCAGTGCAAATGATAAGTCTTTTTCTGTTCCATTCATTAATTCAGGATTTTCTTATTGCCTAGCGTGGATCATGGAAATGGCATGAGCAATCAAAATAATTATTAAATAAACTATTATTTCTTTTGGAAATAATAATAGAAATCTCCATTGAGATAATTTAGTAAAATATTTTAAAAAAGACCTTATTTATTATAAAAACTTTGATATTTTATAAATTTCTGAATTTTAAAACAAAAATATGGAAACCTTATGATAGACATGTGTTAGGTAAAAAAGCAAACTGATACTGTAAATAACAATAGGTACAGTTCTATATAAAAAACAAAAATTAAAATAAAAAACTACATTGAATTTTTAATAAGAATTCATAAATGAATAATAGATTCAATTCACTAATTATGTTATTTAAATTTGAAATTCACAAAAAATGTTTCAAAGAAAATATTTTTTACACATCAAAAGCTTTCATGCAACAGTTTTAAAATAAAACAAGAATAATTAATTACTTAGAAAACAATATCATGAAATAATTTTTATTAATGTTTCAATAAAATCAGCATCATCATTTAAATACACTATTGCCACAAATATATATATATACTTTTAACATATATTCTAAAAAAATTCAACAAATAAAAAATGAATATTTCAAATCTGCTTTTGAAGCACAGTTTTTCCTTATTTTCTATATCAGAGAAACTGAATTCTAAAATACATGATATCTTAACAAATTACTGGTTAAAAAGAAATTTTATTTTTAAAAACAAATTATTAAAGAAGAGAAATGAAATTCACATTGTACTATACCAATGCAGAAGTTTCCAATACATCAATTTAAGTATACCAATACACACACACACACACACACATATATATATATATATACATATACATACATACATATATATATATATATATATATATATATATATATATATATATATATATATATATATATATATTAATTCAATAATATTCCACTTCTCTAGTTGATCATTATACTTAAATTTTTGAAAAAATGTTTTCCTTACATGGAAACAGTCTTGTTTTCAGAATTTGTAACTATTGGTGAATAAGAAGAGGATGGTTTTGAAGTTGTTGATGGATTAGTAGCTGCACTAGTTGTGGGTGTTGTGATGTATAAGCTGTCAGCAGCACACTAAATGAAAAATATGTCAAATATAATTAAAGCAAAATAATGAATATTATTCACATATAATATTCACTGAAGAGAAGAAATAAATAAATATATATTTAAAATATTACATATTAGTTCTAATAACAAAACCACTTTTTATGTGCAAATAAAATGACAAAAGATTTCTAATAACATTAATTTCCCTCGAATGGTTCATAAATATAAAATCTTAGATATCCAAGCAAGTTAACAGAAATACATCAAAAACTATATAAATGATAAATTAATAATTACATATATATCATAATCCTGATGAATAAGTCACATATTTTTAAGTTCAGCAATTAATCTAGAGAATAAAGTGAATCGAATGTAATAAATGCTAAAATGAATTAAAATTGTTAAAAATGGAATGCATTCACACGTACTACATTTTTCTAAGATATTTGTAGCAGTAAGTAATCATTATCATTGAGAATAAGAAATTCCATAAAAATAACTTTTATATTATGGAAATGCTTATATTGTCCTTAACAATTTAAATTTAAATCTTTTTAAGTTCTTTTTTTAAGCCAATATCATTTATATACTTGGAACATAAATGATAAAGTTAACTTTTCAAGTTGATAATTTACAACAAATAGATAATGAATGACTACATAAGCTACTAACAGAAAATAAAACAATCTTATATGTAGTATTAATGATAATATGTAGCTGATTAGGATAATTTTCAAATAAAAGCCTTCATAAAAAATACTAGATTTGGTTAAGCACATTTTAAAAAAATGCTTAATAAATAAAAATAACATATTGTAGTCAGATAAATTGTACTATTAAAGAAATATATCTTTCTTTTTAGTTAAATATTTAATTAATATTGGGTTAATTTAAAAGAATTCATTAGAAAGCCATTTTAGTAGTGTAAAAATGAATTAAGCTATCATATTGGATAAACCTATACTACCATTATAATTACTTCATTATCTCTTAAATAAATCATATAAATATCTATAAAAAATAGCAAAAAAAGATGATGAATGAGCATAAGGGAGAGCAAAAGATGCACAAAAAGACAAATATTAATTTGAGAACAAATATAAATATAAAAGACAATATAAAAGAGAATTAAGAGATCTTGGTCAAAAATATCAACAATCTGATATTAAACTTCTTTTGAAATATATATTTGTAAGGAAGATTTAAGGAAGTAAGGAATAATTCCACTATGAAGTTGATAATGACATTTGTGACAAGAAATAGGGAATTATCAAATGATATTAGAAGAATTAAACAAATATTTTATAAAAATTTATACGATTTAATTATTTAAATGCTTTTTTAATGATCATTTTCTGCATACAAGGGCTAAGTAGACCACAATCTACATTCTCAGGTAGTTTTTTGCAGAAACCAATAATAAATTTTAAAGATATTTTACACAAAGAAGCATTGTATGTTTTTAAAATACAGTATTTAGTCAATGAGATGTTTTTAAGTAAATGATCTTGATTGGCTTTTATAATGGTTTTTGTGCACATAAAAGCTAATAAGATAGGAACCTACATAGAATTCAAACCTCATGAAGTATTGATAAAAAGCTATTGTTTACTGACAAATAACAAAAAAAGGAGGAAGTTTACAATCTGATTGCGGCAAATAGTATTAAACTTTGTTGATATGTTTCCAGATTAATTAAAAAATATATTCAATTCCAAAATAAATGCTATCACTTCAAATCCAATAATATTCAATTGACAATAAAGTGTCATTAATAAAGATCTTATTCATTATGATATGCTGCCAATTAACATCTGCTAAAAATTTATTAAAAAACAGCATGTTCCACTGCAGAACAAGAAAAATCTTCAACCATTTGTTGCATATTATCTTGGTTTTTCAAAGTAGGTAAGCAGTTAGAATATTCATAATAAATCAAAATTTGCAAATCATCCCAAAATCAAATGTAACATATTATGAGATAAGAAGAATAAAATACTTATATTGAATCTTGGACAGAATGTCCAAACAAATATCATTGTAGACTTGTGTTTCATTCAATGCGATAGAGAGAGTATTCTATCATCCATAAACACAATAATGTTCAGACTCAGCTTAAATCATAACATTGAAGAATACATTAGAAGCTTAAGATCAACATTTTATGAGACTATCTTTTGCATGAATAACTCTTTTCTTATTCGTTTGATAATCCAATGCATATGCTTCTGGTGCTAATTCATAAGCAGAAAATACTATGCTATAGCTATGCAATTTCTTAGCTCTTGTAAATTAGCTGGTGGAGAATGGAGTTAGATGCATTTTTTTTTACTCTATCTCCAATATTTTATACGGGATTAATAACTGGGTTCTGTGGTTACCAGGGAAGGGATAGGAAATCAAATTGATGTTCAGGAAACCAATTATAAACATTTTTGGCCCAATGTACAGCTGCATCATCAGCCATGAAACATCCATCACCATCAATATGTGTTGTTGTTGTTACTTATCTCAGGTTGTCTAGTTAAGCTAGATAACCCCTTAAAACTAAAAATATCTAAAATGTCTATAAAATGTGAGGGGTCCCGAAAGACATCGTATTTTTAAAATTTAGGCAGGTTAAGATATGTTTAGGAGAGGCCATATTAATGGAACACCAAGGACAGAGTGGAAATGTCCTTTGCCCCTGCTGAAAGGTGACTCCTCTCATGTGCCCACTCAGATAGCAGGAAAAGGCTGTTTGATAAGATCTTGGTCTAAGATGGAAGATCTCACCCGGTCTTTTGGCAAAGGTCCATGGATAGTTGAGAGGAATTTTCATAAGCTTATCTAATTCATGTTTTTGCCAGGGAAGAAATCTTACTAGATATGAGTTTTCCTCTTGGGTTTACTCCCTGCTTTAATGCCAATCTGGCCAAGAAATCCGCTCTTTCATTTCCCTTTACTACCACGTGCGAAGGGATCCATTGGAAATGCTCAAGTGTTCAAGTGTCAGTCTCTCTAGAAGATTTAGTATATCCAGGCTAGTTTGATCTCCAACAGTGCTCCAATTTAAAAGATGCTGGATTGAAGCACAACTGTCAGTCAATATCAAGACATCCTTTAACTGATCCTCCACCTCTACTGTATACTGTAAACCTCTTCTAATGGCTATTAGCTCTGATCTAAACACGGAACAATTATCTGGGTTTCTTATTTTAAATTCTAGTTCCTCGGAGACTGTGTTTATGCACAACCCACTGTCAGAAAATTATAATTATAAATTTATATAGATTTAAGTAAAGGTGTCCCCCCACACCTTTACTTGAATCTGCATAAATTTTCAAAGAACATAGAGGGATATTATGGATTGTTTCAAGTGTCAGTTGTTAAACGAGAGCCAGAATCTCAGAGTTTTTTTGCCACAGTTGTTAGGAGCTCCTCATGGAAGTATATTCCATCAAGTTCTAATCCAACTGCCAGTGGTTTCAATAAGTGACCCTCTACATTCAAAGAAGTGAGATTTTGTACCCTTGCATAGAAAAAGAGGCTGTGTTTCTTTAGTTGTTGGTTGCTGATCACATCTAGGAGGTAGCTGGAAGTTCTATGTTGCTCATTATAGCTAATTAGCTTGTTATATTATTTTGTAAGGCACAGAATTCTTCTCTGAGAAAGAGGTGGCAAATTACTTTCATAATTCACAATTTCATTTGGACAATTATGATGTAGCCCTGTGATGACTCTAGCTGTGCTGTGCTGCACCCTCTCAAGCCTATCTAGACTGGTCTTGGAAGCACAGGAATAGATAGGGAAACCCTACTCTAGTAATGGTCTAACAAGGGAGATGTATGTAGTGCGAAGTGTGCAAGCGTCTGCCCAATCTCGACCTGATATAAATTTGAGAATATCCAGCCTTTTTCTAGCCTTGAGCACTTGTCCTTCAATATATTTATTACTTGAAATTTCCTAACATTCTGTGGAACATTCTAGAATATAAGCAATAAATTTGGCATTTTTATTATAGTTCAATTGAGTTTCATTCATTAAGATTCAAGGATGATAAAAAATGAAAAGATGTCTGTCGGTTGTAAAAAAAAGGTAGAAACTGATTTTGGAAGCATTAAAAATCAATTTGTGTTTTTCAGCAAAAGAGTAAGCTTTATCCATAGCATTATTGAGTTTAAACGTAATGTCTTCAACGTCTTAGCTTGAGTTGTAGATGATGATATCATCCACAAATATACCCATTTTACAATATTTGATAATTTCTTTTTCAATACAAGAGATATATAAGGAAAACAATACTGGACACAAGACTGAGCCATGAGGAACTCCTTATTTTATTCCGAAAGGATCCGAGAGGGTGTTATTGTACTCTTAACTCTTATTGATCTATCCCAGAGAAAATCAGTATATACCATCAATATGTAACACAGGTAAGTGCAATCTATATATGTGGCAGTATGTTTAGATATTTCATGACTATTTATCTTGAAAGAATAGTGGGGCAACATTTGCATGATACTGGAACATAAACCATATTATAATACTCAGACCAGACTCTAGCATGAGTATAAGAACATACATATTTTTTTTTAATTTTTACTATTAGCATTAATAAAGACACGTTAAATATATTTAATTTATACAGTTAAACATAACAATGCATATTGATAATTTAAAATTAAAGACTTGACAAGCAATACATCATTGGCTAATATACATTAACACACATTTGTTTGATACATGAATATTTTTCTAAAGCATGTCAAAAAATTACACAATGTAAGTAAAACAAAATTCTGTAAGTAAAACATTACATTCAAAAAGTATTATTTATTTGCTTTTAAAATTTCCAAAACACTGAATTTTAAAAAGTATAAATGAAGATAATAAGATTTACCTCTGAAAGTACTGTACAATCATAAGAAGTTTTATATTTTTCCTGAAAAGATGAAACATATTTGAAAACAGCGACAATAACATGTTCATTAATACAGAAACTTTATAATGTTAGATAAAATATACCTGCTCAGCTAAAGTTCTTTTACTCATTTTTTCTCTATCTGTTTTATGCTTCCTATCAGCGCCTTTGGGCTAGAAAAATAAAATATTTTTAAAAAAATTAAATATTTAAACATGAATTAGTAATTAAAATATTTGAACAATTTAATTATTTCAATGTTACAAATATTTAGCTATAATTGTTTATTAATGTTTTAAGCTTCAATTCAACTTTTAATCACTGAAACTTCAACTATTTATTTCCTTCCCTTTTTCCAGCATTTTCAGACATAATTTTTAATTTTGTGTAGTAACTATTTAAAAGAATTCATAGAATAAAATTATTAGGAAATTTTATCATCTCATATTATCAAAATGCAAACAACTGGTACCACAGCTGACAAAAGACACACAAGGCAAATTTTAGTGCTTATAAAAATAAAAGGGTATGTTTTAAAAAAAAAAGTAGTAGTTATTCTATTTTATTAAATATTTCTGATGAGTGCATAGGCAAATGCTAAAACAAACACCTTTCATATGATAATGATGTAAGCTTCTTGAGCATCAGTACTGACAGTATATAAGAACTGATAAAATTAAATATAAGTAAAAAGAAAAAAACCAAAACAGATAAGTTATTATAAAATAGTCAAATTGTTGAAATTTATCAAAATGAAGTGTAATTACATTTAAATGCTACAATCCAAGGTTTTAAGACAGTAATCATAAACTATGTGAGCAAGATCATTTTAATTCTTTAATAGTTAGAATTACATTTCTGCATTGATACTTATTAATTTGTAAAAAAGCGGCATGATTTAATATCATAAATTTAATATATAAAAAGGATAATGTAATGAAAATTTGGTTTTGTTAAAATAACTTAATTAAGATATGTTAACAATATTCACTTGAACACACACCTTGAACACTTTAACTTGACATGAAGCTACATGAAGTCTCTGAGTATAATTTTCTTCTTCTGAAAAAGTTTCAATTTGTATGCGAAAGGGAGCACCTTTCTCTCCACCATGCTTTTTGGGAGTGAATTCAGTACTGATGCAATTTAACTGAAATGAGCATTTCAAAAAATCTATAATTTAAAAATGATAAAAAAGATGAATTAATATAGTCAAGAATTTCACACAAATGTTTAATCGATGCACTTTGAAGCCTTAAAATACAGGCTATTTTAATATAATATTCACATTAGATATCAAAAGACATTTATTCTGGTATACTTAAATATATTCTTATACACTGATTTTAGCATAAAAACATTCACATTTTAATTCAAGACATAAAAATATTTAAAATAGAAAAAATAATGTAAAAAAAATATTTTAAAAAAATAAATATTACGTATAAAAAATCAAATTTTTATTAAATAAATAATTTTGTTAAATTTTATTAGAGTATTTTATTACAGAAGATTTTACAAAAATAAGCCATAAATACCATATTAAAAATAAAAACTGTCACAATAGCAAAATGAGCAAATTATTAAAATTCTTGCACAAATTTCAATAATTAATTATTTTGTAAAATGCATGAAACAAATTTAATTTTAAATGGAAGTTTTGATGCTTTAAAACATAATTTATAGCATTAACCTTCAATTAACTAATATGGACATTTTTTTATATAACATATTGTCTGTTAATCAAGTGATAAATATTATATGAATATTTTAGTCTATCCTTATAATCTTTAAAGAATATAAAATTTATTTTAAAATATTCAAATAATATCTGTCAAGTGAAATTAAATTTATTGCTAATTAAAATTATCATAAGATTGATTAAATTTGCAATAAAATAACAAGGTTAAAGAGGAAATTTGAAATATACATTTTTAAATATCAATAACATATGAAAAAAATATTAAAATTTTGTTTCATTTAAACTACACTCACTCTGATGAATACTCCAGTTTCATTAGTAGGATCCCATAAAAACTCACACAAATGTATATTATTAGGATCATTCAATACTTCATAAACTCCATATGAAAGTGGAATGTCTAAAAAGAATCGTATTGATTTGAACTGATTGGAGATCATTTTTACATGAATAAAAAATAAATATGATTTCAAAAAATATCTAACTTTGAATGTAAAATCTTATTTTATGAAAACACAATACATTTGATGCAAGTTATTTTTAAACGTAATAAAATATAAAAATTATGCATCTTAAAACATAGATTGAAGTCATAATGTAATCTAGGAAAGTATAGTCATTTCTAGAAATCTCTCTCTCTCTCTCTTTTTGAAGGTAACTAATAACATACAATAAATCTGTATTTAGTACTTCATAATATCATAATAGTAACTATAAAATGAATAAAAATGTTTAGTTTTTGAAAATGTTAACTTAAATTTTAAAAAATGAAAAAATGAAATTTTAAATTCTTAAATTTGAATAATACATATATCAAGAAAATTATTGAATTCATATCTAGAGTTCTCAAGATAAAGAAATAAAATGTATGGTAACTTAAACAAATATCTAGTGGAAAAAGAATATACAACAAAGAAAATTTTACTAATTGTTTGAATGAATAATACACATAAATACATCATACCAATTTCAAGAATTCTTTCACCAACTCTTTGGCTTTGCCACTGAGCAATCTGTTCTTTTTCACAATATTGCAATCTCCTTTCTTGAAATCCAACTCGTATGATACTCTAAAAATGGTTACAGTTATTAAAATACAATATACATAATAAAATTAAACTAATACTTATTAAACTAAAACTGCAAATATTTTTTTAAAATAATTTTTTTAAAATATGTTATTTTATGTCAGCAAATGTGTTATTTGTTTATGCATTTTTTTCTTTTCCAAACTACACTGCTAAACTTAGAAAATAAATAATGTATCTTGTATTTTCTGATAAAAAGACAAGATTAATAACTAAAAAAAACTTGTACATTTATTTATTTTCAATTTGCATTTTCCATTAACAATTGTCATATTGCAGACATATTTGTATTTTTCACATAGCATGACAACAAGTCATAAATCACAAGCACATCATAAATCCTGATTGATATTGACAAAAAAGTATGATATAGCCATCATACTTTTTTGTCAATATCAATCAGGAATATACAAACACATAGATAAACTTGCCTAATTTACAACAGATAAAAAAAAATTCCATTATTCTTTATTTTTCAAAATTAATTATCAATAGATATTAAGCTCCTAATAATCTAATTTTTGTCATTTAAATTTTCAAAACTTATCATGACCAAAGATCTCATTTATGATTTTTGAAAAGATTGTTTCACAAAACATTTACACAGTCAAATAAAAATAAAATGAAATATATCTTTTTATTATAAATCTTTTAAGAATATTTTTTAAACTTATATCTTACCTTTAACATTTTTCCTCGCATTTCAGTGAGATCACCCAATTTTTTAAGTTTAATTTCATAAGATTGTCCTAAAATAAGAAATCCCATTTTTTATACAGAAGGTTAAAAAAAAGTTGTTAATTTATAAATAAATATATCTAATATTTTTAATTAATTGAATATATATCAACATACATAAAAATATATAATAAATTGGTCAATCAAAATTCTGAAAAATGACAATGCAATTTATAATGATATTATAGAATTCAATGAAATTCAGTAAAATCATAAGTCACAAGCACATCATAAATTAGAAACAGAAGTTAAACAGGATTAGTTAGTTTCAAAACTTGCAAGACAAGAAAAAATGTGATAATATTAATAAACTTTTTAATTTTTGATAATAGCAGTTGAGATATAATTAACAATACAAAAATAAATATAGTTTTCTATTGATTTTATAAAGAAACTCATTTTTAACTTCATATTTTTCATATATATTAATGTAAATAACAATCAAATTCAATAATTAATTAATATATCCTCACTAAGCTTTTACAAACAGAATGCATATTTGTTTAATCTGCATCTGATTTTCTACAAAGGTTTTCTTCCTTTAAGTGATCAGTAAAAGAAATATTCAAAAAATATACATTGACAAATAGTAATAAAGATTTTAAATGCAAAATTATCAATGATTACAAAATTTTCTAATTTTTTTAACAAAAGTAAATTAAGATTTTAATTTCATTGATATTTGAGTAGAATTTTCAGTAAAAAAAATATGAGTCAAAAGAAAAGACTCAACAATCAACTTTTGAATAAACAAGACAAAAATATTAACAATAAAAAACAAATGAATACTTCAAAAATCACCTATAGATGTTATATAGCTAAATAAATAATATCAAATAGAAATAAATATTTGTTTATTTTTCATTGCTTATTTTGCATTGCATTAATGAACATATACATGTCAGTAGTACGCTTAAAGCAGAAATAAAAGTATTAAATTATTTTATATACAAAAAATATTAAAGTTGGAAAGTGAAATAGATTAATGTATTGTAGCAAAAGATTATAAGACAACTTTCAGAAACAATGTTGGGTTTAATTAATGAAAAAATGATTTTATGAAAAATTGTTATGTTGGAGACAGAATGAAGAAAAGTGTAAGACAAATAACAGATTTGAAGGCAGTAATTAAAGTTGAAACAAATAATTAATATAATTTATAAATTATATAATTTATCATTTTACAAATTTTAAACCTACATTTTTAAAATAAATTTTAAAATGCTCATTTTTGAAGTATGTAAAATTGTAATAAAATTAAGAGCACATTATTTTTAATACATCTAACTTAATTTATCAATAGAATAAGAGCCGACCGCCCTATCTAGTAGTTAAAGCGCCTGACTGCGAATAGGGAGGTCCTGGGTTTGAATCCTGGTTTGGGCATAAATGTACTTTCTATATCTATCCTGTCTTTGCCCTTTCTGTGTATGAATGAGGTGTGAATGGTTGCTTACCCTATAAATGGGGAAGCATTCAGACTCCACACCAAATATGGTTCAATATGCAAAGGTGAAGCAGCGCACCCCATATTGTCAGCCTAGCTGACACAAAACAAAAAAAATAATAAATAAAAAATAGAATAAGAAAAACTTCACCTTGATTTAAGTAAGTCATGGTTTCTTCATTAATTTTTGTTGCAATTGAAGTAGCTGCTCCTAACACATACTGAAAACCAGTATTTTTTAAATTTGTTGGTGATTCTCTAATGACAAATGGTGGGGGTGAATCAGAAATTTGCAACATCTGACTGAGCATATTTGGACTTAAAACTGAAACAGTAGTCAATGAAGGAGAACCAGTAGACCTCAAATCAGGAACAGATGAGCTATGACGACACCTACAAAATTTCATTTTATAAATTAGTTTATCTAAACACTTTTAAAGAAAAAAACATTTCACTAAAAATTGAGTAATCTAAATGTTTCAAGAAATTTTTTAAAAAATTGTATTACAAATATAAAATTTTGTATTCCAATTCTTTATAAAATAAATAAACCTGGAGCTCTGAGAGTTATCACTATTTTCTTTGTCTTCGCTACTGACACAAAATCGTTTTATAGCACATGAAACATCTTCATCTCCACTTAAAGCAAGTCGAGTTTTTTTAGCTTGAGCAGAGTATGGAGTTCGTAAAGGCTCAACTGGAGGGAAAGGACTCTCTCTTGATGGTGAAACATCTCTGAAAAAAGATATGAAATTCATAAATATTTCTAACTAACATAATTGTAGCAGGAAAAAAAATAGTGTATATAGAGTTTCAACACTTCAAATTGACTTTAAGGTAATTATTTTTTATCATGAAGTAAATTATTTTAATAAACATTTTCATCACAATTCACAATCTCTTCTATTTATGTCAATGTTTGCAGCAATTTTTTCATTGTAATTTAACATATTTTGTTTGATTCAAAAAACTATTATATCAAGAAGATTTTTTATGAAAGAATCTTGTGATGGAGAAAAAGCACTAAAATTCCAAAATCTAACACTACATTAATGAACATTGATGCTAAAAAAAACAAAATATAAATTCTTTTTTCAATTAAAAAGCTTGGAAAATGTACTAGAAAATATTTTCATATTATACATAAAATTATGAATTATAAGTTTGAGCGTATAAGAGTAATATTAATTCAAATTAAAATGAGCACACAAAGAATTTAGAATAGCGGTCCTTGATGTAATAACAATCTTTTTTATGCCTTAATAGCGAATGTAATAACTATCATGACTTATTAACATCCATTCATTGCATTTTCAAAATGAAAACCAATTTTTCACTTAATGTTATATTTTGATAGTGCTTATTAACAAATTTCTAAATAGCATTTCAGCAATGTTATTTTTTATTCGTTTGTCGCTCAGCAGTCATCTTTTGCACAAAAGGGCTAATTAGACTGGAACCATAGTTAAATTTAGTTTCCAAACTACTACAAGCAACTAATCAATAATGAAATTAGTTTCAGTAAATAAAGTAAAATTGATAGGAAAAAATTACCATCTATATTTATATAAATTATAATTTTAAAAAACTTATAATCATACAATGTCATTTTTTTCACTTACTATTTGAAAAACCTGAAAATATTGAAAAAAAAAATCTAAGAATTCCCAGTAAGAGATGTCTTAAAAGTACAAATATTAAATGAATTTTCTATTCAATAAGGACTTCACACAATTTTTATAATTAGGAAAAATTATATACATCAAGCATATTTAGATATCAAAGCAATATGTGAATGTTTCACAATTAAAATTTTCATTGGTTATGAGTATCTAATATTTTAAATATAGAATAAGAACAAATATGAATTTTATAATTCTAAATATAATTTTATTTTTAATATAACATGTATATCTAGTATTTTACAAGACCAACCACTTTCTTTGTTTGACAACATACAAACTAATTGTAAATTTATCAATAATTTGGGGTTTGGATCAAGGATGCAAATTTAATTCTGGCAATACACAATTTTTATATTTTATATATATATATATATATATATATATATATATATATATATATATATATATAAATATATATATATTTATATATTTATATATATATATATATATTTATTATTATATATTTATATTAT